>JABAKD010000002.1:2930000-3455000 GCA_012845835.1 Undaria pinnatifida | reverse complement strand
ACCCACCCACCCACCCACCCACCCACCCACCCACTTACCCACCCACCAACCCACCCGCCCGCCCATCCACCCACCCACCCACTCAACTTCCGTGCTCTCCCTTGTGGATGCTCTGTCGATCGATAGGTATGGGGCTGTTACTGCTTGCTGAGCCGACTCCCGTTTTTCGACCTTCACTTTCAAGTGCTGTGGGATCTGCTAGCGGCCGAGAGGATCACGAGAATGCAGGTAAGGCGTCGGCGGGTGGTAATAATATCGCCACCGGTGGCGCATTTTCACCCTTGTACTACTACTACTGCTACTACTGCTACAACTACTGCTTCAACTACTACTACTACTGCTGCTACTGCTGCTGCTACTACTACTACTACTACTACAACTGTTTTTTTTGGAGGCTAGGTCTTAAGCTCCCAATTTGAGGAACATTTTAGAAAAAAAGGTGCTGCACCCAACTGTTCAATCTCGGTTTGGAGCCATCCGCACGAGACACTCCGTACCTCACGTAGAGGAAAGAAATGCTGTAGGTGATCAGGCGATATTATTTTTTTTCCTTGGCACAGCGTAGCGACTGTTGGGGCGATTAGGCGATTTTGTTTTGGCGCAGCGTGGCTTACCGTTCCATCATTGCGGATTCATATCGCAAAATAAAACCAGCACGAAAGGACTGATTCTACGATAGCCCCCCCCCCCCCCTCCTCCTCCTAAACCAGCGATTTCTTTAACGAACGTTTCATGGCTGATCGGCATGAGGAAGGCTGCTAGTGATATCAAATAAAGGCCTCCACATATTTTCTTGTTTCGCAACTGACTATCCAACGATGACGTCGGGGTGGCAAGGGGCACCGTGTTTCAGGAGGGACGGCCGGGAGCTGGTTTCAAAACCGGCGATATCGTTAAAGAAAAGTCGGGGGGGGGGGCTACCGTAGAACGACGCCAAAGAAAAGGAAAAGGGGGGAGTGCCTTCGCTGTCAGTGACCCCGAGCTACCGCCGAAAACTGTCTCCCCAAAAGCGAGCCCCCCCCCCCCCCCCCCCCCCGCACTTACCGTAACCTGAGTGTATTTTTCTACTCTAATTCCAAGTGATTCGTACCCATGTCGGGAGTGCGGTGCTAAACGGGTTAGCTTAACCCTTTCGGCACTTGAGACGCCAATTTTATTGGCGAAAAAACTGACGATGACGGCATCGGCTATGTATGAAGCGATCCGACCTGCAGCCGGTGTAGGAGAGCTGCAAAGCAGGAGTCTAGCTGATTTGGCTAGTAGCGGCGCCTCCTCTCCTGACGAAAGGCCTCGACTCGGCTGGTCATCAGTTGGTTTCGCCCGCCAATTTTCCGACCAAAGTTCACGTGGTTGGCTAGCGGCACCTACCGATTAGGGTTTCGTCGTGAGATCCTGCTGACTCACAGCTCTACCTCTTGTGGCCGCAGTTGGAAAATTGAAGGAAAAATAACTGCCCGATTACGGCATCGGCCACGTGATGCAATCCGAGCTGCTGCTGGTGGTGTAGGAGATGTGTTCGAACCGCAACACAGGAAGCTGTGAAGAGGCAAGCGTGAGGCATGGCAGTAGTCGGACTGCCTCAAGCTTCTCCTGGGCGCTTGATTAGGCCGGTGCTAATGAACGGCGAAAAGTTAAAAATTCCCGAAGATCCCAGCCAAACTTTGCCTGGACGGGTGCCACTGGGCCCAGATTTGTAACCTTGTTTTAGAAGTATTCCATCTTTCCGACAAAAAAATCGATTTCTCGCGGCGATCTTGGCCAACATCTGCTTGAGAAATTGTCAAACAGATCTTGGATTAGACGCGGCGTGATATCGTGTGCTCCACATACTTCGTTCGACGGAACCAACAGCAGCGTCGTGAAATCTGAACGTGGCGAGCTCCTTTGGGGCTCCGACCCTCCCTTAGTCTACAGTGCTTACTCTACGGCCGGCGATGTGTGGCGGGCGCCCATCAGGCTTCTGTTAAGAACAGATTTGGCGGCCGGTGTTTAGAAAACTGAGACAACAATTCTCTACGAATTGCCTCCCAACGGGCAACAAATGGAAAAAAAATACAATTTTGAGCGGATTGGACGGAAGACCACAGGACAATGCAAGCATTCTCTCACGCCATAGGTCATGGATCAAGATGAACTCTTCACAGTGTCACCTACACTCACGTAGCCTTGTTCCGGAACACAGAGGAGTGATCGTGGGTTATCTCGAACTCGAGCTCGAAGGTCAATCGTGTTTGGTGGACGATGTTGATCGAGGCTTCATGAAAATTGACCAATTGGGCCACATGACCAAAGAAGATCCAGAAAAATATTGCTTTAATCGTTTTTTCCCCATAGCCCGAAGGGGTACATCTTTCAGCAAACAGTTCCAAAAAAACTTTGGAAACCTTTTGGTAAAACTATTGGCTTTCCATCAGTTAGCACCGGCCTTTAGGTCGAACTCGTGGCGTTTGGTTTGTATCTCCAACGACTCCCCCAAACAAAATTGTAGTGTTTCACACAAAATCGTCGGAATATCATTGCTGTCTTTTTCTTGCAATGTTAACGTTTTTTTTTATGCCTACTGTAGGCCATGCATCTGTTAGTCGAGTTGCGCTAGTAATATCAGTTTGAAATACGCATAAAAAAACTTTTTTTTCTTTTTGCCCGAAGGAAGGGTCAAACAAGTATGCTTGGCGCGCCTCTTCCGCAGCATGCGTCGCTTTACTATCAATAGAGGAGTTCCACACGGTACTCAGGCGTCATAACACCGCGGGGCGAGTATAGAATTTCTGCAGTCACGGACGCGGCATGGTGCCGGCCTCTCGAATTAATTATTGCCTGTATCCACCGATGTGTGTGTCTTCTCTTTAAAGAGAAATATTATTAGTAATCGGGAACCGATAAGAGCAATGTGTTGATTTTTGTTCATAGATAATTCGGCGTTATGGTTCATATTTTTTTTTGGTGAAGTACGTACGTAGCTTACTTTGACAGCAGCACCTGGCATTGTTTGGTTGATTGCGCTTGTGGAGATACCAACTGGATACCGCTCGGGACGGTGCTGGTAGACTGGTAGAACGAGCGAATAGACAGAGCTGTTGGGAAGCGTGACCCCTCGTAGGTTCCGGTGTCTTCGGTAGTGGCTCGCTGGCTAGGCCCGAAGCTTACTATGCATTATTTCCCTAAATTTAAATAGAACGCTAAACCACAGACATGACAGGGCTAGACAGGGTGGGGCAGGGTAGGGCAGGGTAGTACAGGGCAGTGAGATGAGGGGCGTTCTGCGTGTCCCATCATCGTCACAAACGTTATCGCCCATCTATGATGGCCTTGACGTGAATGCGACATCTAACGACATATGATATCACGCGGTTTCACGTCAACTATGACATGGTTTCACGTCGAATCTATAAACTATCCTTCTACGGAGGGCACTCCATTACATTAGGCCACCCTGAATAGTCGTAGATGCAGATCACCTGGGAATCAAAGGATGATGTCAAAAAAATACCCAGAATTGGAAAGGGGATCGAAGATGCGGCTGTTCGAAACAAACGAAAATGAGGCTATAGATCCCACCACACCTCGTGATAGAGCGGGCTAAAATGCCTCATTTTTGCAAGATGTACAAACCCTGTGAAGGAGCTCACAAACCGTGAGAGCTCGAGAAAGGGCATGTGCCTACGGTATACCAGTAACAATCGCCCTACGAAGACACCTCTGAAAGATCATCACGGACGAAAAAAAAAAAAAAAAGTCGACGCACGCTACGATAATAGAAGAGCACCAACCATTCATTGTCGTTTTCCTGAGGTTCCTCCAATTCGGGAGCATTGAAAAAAAAAAGCTACGTACGACACATACCGGATGAAAAATCCCTGAAATATCCCATGGGCTAAGGATACGGAACGAGAATCAGGCGAAAAAAAAAAAGCCTATTTCTGACGATTTTGGATTAATTAAGGAGCCCCGTCATTCAGAAAACATTTTGGACAAAGAAAAGGTACACCTCTATCGTAGCACGCGTCATTTTGTACGAGATTTTGTTTTTTTGGAGCGGCGTAGCCTTGCCATGCAGCCATTTCGACACTGCTGTGGAGTGTAGAGGTCCTCAAAACCGAGGAGACGAGGAGAGAGAGAAAGACAAAAAAAAGAAAAAAGAAAACAAGACAGGTGTTGCCTCTCTCTCCTGTGTGCAACACGCGCTCAAACGGATGGTCTACTTTCAGGAAGAGCAAACGAACCGATGCCGCTGTATCTTCTTCGTCTTCTTCTCTTTGTTTTATCGTGTTTGCCCCGTGTGTTTCATCCCTATGGACACAAAATCACCTTGCCCAAGGTGTTTTTGCAATGTTGTATCTCTGTCTCGTAGGTGTGTGGCCACAGAGCTCGTCTCCTCCTATAGGCACTGGTTGTGCCGGATGCGGATGGGTGGAAATGTATGCTTAAAAGAAAAGTTGCTTCCTGCTCTCGCTAATTCTCCGATTCGCCGTCTAGCGATGAACTCGAGAATCAATAAATCACTAGTTATCTGATCCAGTGATCGACCGCTGTCCAGCACTCGGAGTACTGCGACATATACCCGCCCCCCCTTCGCGCCTCCTACGATAAAACATTTTTCTTTTTCGGAAACAAAATAGGCCCTTTACCCAATATCGTCGTTTTTTTTTAAATTTTTTTCACAATATTTTTAAATGAATACCCTGACGCCACGACATTATTGATCGGGCTGTGCTTTTCATTCTTCTCTTTAAAATAAAACCGTTTTTTTTTTTTTTTTTTCTTTTTTTTTGGCTTTTAATGCCTTTAAAATCGTTTCTTTCTTCAATCTCCTTTTCGAGAAAAGTATTAACATCGTTTTTTTTTTTTTTTTTTTCATCATTCTCCTTCTTAACATCGTTTTTTGCTTTGTTTTTCATTCTTCTTTATAAAAAATCGTTTTTTTTTTTGTTCTTCATGTTCTCCTTTTGTCAAATCCTTTTTTTTATTTTCATTCTTCTTTATATTTTTTATGTTTATTTTGTTTCATTCTTCTCCTTTTTAAACCCGCCTTTTCTTTTTTCATTCCTCTCTCTTTGAATATCGCTCTTTCTACGATACCAGAGGGGCTCCTGTTGTTGGGATTCCGCGACATTTCACGGACGCTCAACGTGTGAGATTCCGAGACATGTCGTTCGTACCCATGGGCCCCGCGAAATATTCATGCGCGCCAGCTAGCGAACAAAACTCAATTGTGCACGCGTGCATTGAAACATGACAACGGCCGAGATCATCTAGACCTACGTACTGTGTGTATCGGTAGCCGACTTATCCCGCGCTTGGGGCTGCACTTTTTTCGCCAAAAAACGGTATACTGGGCCGGTTGAACTCCCCGCGTGAGTAACTTAGACCAATGCCACGTACGACACCACCAGGGGGGTGGGGGGGGGGGGGCTTTTGTGGGCTTTGTTTGCGGTTGATCGGGAGTCACTCGCGCGAGTGACCAACCCTTCTGTTCCTACGGGGGTCTTGAACTTTTTGTGGTTGTGAACTCTGTGATGTGAATCCGCGATGGAGTGGGGTAAGCTAAGCTAAGCTGCGCAAACTTAACCGCCCGTAGTGTTGTTGTCTGTGAGGTAGGTGTAGAGATGCTCGGGAGGCGTGCTGCAATAGAGGTGCACCACGTTTTTTTTTTTTTTTTTTCCTGAGGTGTTCTTCGATTTTGGGAGCTTAAGACCTCTCCCCCCAAAAAGCTGATTTTTTTGACAACACTAAACTGCTCCCCGGACACGAAAATTAAACGCGGCGCCTACGTACACAATGAGAATCATGCAAAAAAAAAAATGGCCGAAAAAATATGCGACGATTTTGGGTTAGGGAGGCCCCGTCCTTCAGAAACCATTCTTGCCAAAAAAGGGTATACCTTAATACCTCTACCGTAGCACGCGTCTTTTGGGGTCAAGGATCCCCTCATTCAGAAACCATTCTTGCCAAAAAAAAGTACACCTTAATACCTCTATCGTAGCACGCCTCTTCAGGGGCGAAGGAGCCCCGTCATTCAGAAACCATTCTTGCCAAAAAAAGATACACCTTAATACCTCTATCGTAGCACGCGTCTTCAGGGGCGAAGGAGCCCCGTCATTAAGAAACCACTCTTGCCAAAAAAAGGTATACCTTAATACCTATATCGTAGCACGCGTCTTTTGGGGTTGAGGAGCCCCGTCATTCAGAAACCATTCTTGCCAAATAAAGGTATACCTCTATCGAAGCACTCGTCCTCGTGTGAGTAGCTCTAACCCGGTACTTGTGTCACCTCTGACTTAGCATGCCCCCCCCCCCCCTACGTTTAGTCTGGGTCTAAACCGAGAGAGGGCGATCTGATCAACAAGTCCATGGCCTCGGTATACCCAAAAAGAGTAATATTTTTGCAAAGGCAAAAACAAAATCGCGCGCGTGCTCGTACGGTAGAGGTGTGCACTACGTTTTTTTTTTCTGAGGTTCCTCAATTTGAGAGCCTGAGACCTCTCCCCAACGAAAACTGACTTGGAGCAAAAAAATACATATAAAACTGCTACGTAGCACCGGTTTGAAAAATAATCTCATGGCCCGGGCACACAACGAGAATCGCGCATTAAAAAACAAAAAATGGCCTATTATTTTTTTTTTCCCCGACGATTTTGGGTTGAGGAGCCCCGTCGTTCAGAAACCATTTTCGCTAAAAAAAGGTATACCTCCATCGTAGGGGGGTCCATCTTGAGTTGAGGATGATGGATGATGGCCGGTCAGCGATGAATGCTTGAGCTCGAAAAGGGCAGCTCTCCTATCGTAGACCGGCCCGTCGAACCCCAACCGTAACTCGAATGTAGACCTCGATCTTCGCCCCTTTTTTCCCGCTTGTCCCCTCTCCTTTGTGCGGCGCTGGTAAACAGTATATGTATGTTGGGGCTGGCGTTGGTTGGCAACGGCCATGTAAACCATGCCGCAGACTGCGTGAGCTAGACAACCAGGGTACTTTTCTTCTTTTTTTTTCTGTTCTGGCGGCCACCGTGATTGTTATCGAGTTACATGTAGATCATATTGTGCGGGGTGGAGAACCCTAACTCCTTACACAAGGGGAACGATCGCATCACGAAATGTGAATATGGTGAGGCACCCACGAGGCAGTTACATAGCAATGCCCGTTGCTGTCTCTGGAGTGGTCACACCAAAAAGCAAAGTATCACTCATTGATTGGCGCTGTCATCCATAAGCAAGAAAGTAGGCGCAAGGTGCCGAAGTCCGTCTTACGAGCGGTTCTTGGAAGGATGCAGTTCGCCATTCACACGACTCGCCGAACACCTCACGGGGCTTCGCGGTTGGTGCAAGCAATGTCTGCCTGGTTGGTGAAAACCCGACGTGCTCCGCTCCGGCAAAAAAGTAGGGATGCGAGGGTCTGTGGCCATATGGCTGCGGCCATGAACACATTAAGAACACCCTCCCCCCACCGTTCGTGCGATTTTTGTGTTTTCGTCTCCGAGACAGATGACGGCGGAGCGGACCGGTCGACCAACCGCATCCGACGAGGCGGCCGAGGCAGCGATTCTGTCTGCCCAGGTGGAAAAAATGCTGGAGAACGTCTCCAAGAAGTGAGTGACCCCGCCCCCCCCCGCAGCGCACAGAGGTCTGGACACGACGTTGTGGCAGGGGTGAACCGTTTTTTCGGTGTTCTGAGGGTGCCTGCTTGAGGAGGGTTCAATATCCCATAAAAAAGTATGCTTTCATGTAATAGTTCCATGGGGTAGGTATAGTAGGTATACATAAAAAAACACGTTTTTTTTTGCCAAAATAAAAACAAAAAAAAATCCGACGATTTTGTGTTAAGGAGCCCTGCCATTCAGAAAACGAAAAGCAGGCGAAAGGTGCTGCCTCTGGTCATAGCGCGTATCCTGGATATCGAATCCAGCGCTGAGCTCTATAGCATCTCACCAAAAAAAAAAAAAAAACACCTGGTACGTGTTTCGAGAAAAAAACCGAAAAAATGAAAACCCATGGATGGGCTAGCTACCTAGGTACAGGGCAAAGAACAGATAATACGAGCGTTTGAAAACACAAGAGAAAAAAAGAAGAAGAAGAAGCCATTCCGGCCATTTTGGGCTTATAAGGAGCGCCCCATCGTTTAGAAATACTAAATCACGGGGGGCAAAATGGGCCTCCTCTAATCAATGCACGTGTCCTTGCTCTCAAACAGCATGGCTGGTGGCTACGTATATTATAAAAAAATGAACATACACTCCAGCTGTGAGATCGAATATTTAGTCGAAACTCATCTTTGCAAGCTGTGTGTGATACTCCGATCGCGCGTATTACGAGTTGTGTGTCCTCATTAAGGATATAGGTCGGCGACTCCCCTTACAACTACAGTGTAGCTATCAGGGTAAACAGGGTGATGTTAGTCAGTCTGTGCGCGGTAACTACAAAACCCGTTTTTTGAGGGGTGGGACAAAGTCTGACACGACGCATATATATATATATATATTAATGTACTTGTTTTTGGTCGAGGAGGTGTAGCATTTGTTTTGGCGAAACTTCAAGTAAACTTGTCCCCACAAACGGGTTTCCAGTAGTGAAGGCGGTAACCCCTTCTGAGCCCCTAAATCCCTCCCTATACTGACTGCAAGTAAATATGTAAAAAACGGGTTTCCAGCAGGGAAGGCGTTAACTCCTTTAGAGCCCCCAAATCTCTCCCTATACTAAACTTGAAGTAAATTTGTAAAAAAAGGGGTTTCCAGCAGGGAAGGCGTTAAATCAAAATCGCCGGAAATTTTACTTCTTTGTTTTTAATAAAACATAAATGGATTGATTTGCATACCCCGGGCCACCACCGCCGGGTTTGCTCCTTTGTTAGGGCTGGTTTTGTATTAGGGCTGGTTGCACTTTATAATGTTTTTTCTAATAATATATTAAAAAAATCCTCCTTTTTTTTTTTCTTCTTTTTCAGAAGTCTCAAAAGCGAAGAGCCCCAGCAAAACATAAAAAAAAATCACCCATCCCCCGCCGGCCAGGGTGCAGCAGATTCAAAAACATTTCTTAGAGCTCCTTAACACGAGGAGCCCAACACCTCTCGCCTGGGATGCGACTCCGTTGGGCATTCTTCCCTCTCGCGCAATCCGAAAAAAAAGACTTCTTTGCGCCATTAACGGCGCCCTAAAAACAAACACACCCTCGAAAAAAGTTCAGACCCGTTGGCCGGTAGTTGTCCCCCGCCCGCTTGAGCGGCCCAGAAAGCACGGCCCGCACCACCGTGGGATGACTCGTGCGTCACTCACTCCAGCTTCCAGCATATCTCGGATTCGCGATATGCTATCACACACCTACATTCTATGACCCGATCGTTTGTCGTGTGTTGCGCTGCTCCAAGCCCGATACCAGGTGTTGAGTGAGGCGTAGGGCCACTCATGCGAGCGGCTTAGCCTAGGGTAGCGAAGATGGGGGTAGCCCCCCCCCCCCCCTCCCGTATCGTAGCCTTGGGGGTCATGCACGCCTGCCATCTCTGTAAGAAACCCGAACAAAGGGAACAGAAGCAAGTTGTTGAAACCCTTGCGGGTTAACGCGAGGGGTTCTTTCTACGGTTATTCCCGTGGCACAGAGAGACAATGCTGCGGCATGAAAGTAGCAGCACAGCCTTACTCGTGTGAAAGTCACGTGCTACGATAGAGGTATGCCTTTTTTTGGCGAAATCACTTTCTGGATGACGGGGCTCCTTAACTCAAAATCGTCGGAAAAAGCACCCCCGACATTTTTTGTTTTTTTTGCATGATGATTCTCGTCGTGTGCCTATCTATGGCCATGGGGAGTTTTCATCCGGTACTGTAATAGTTTTCATCCGGGATCAAACCGGTTTTTGGGAGAGGTCTTAAGCTCCCAAATTGAGGGGTACTGCTAGAAAAAAAGTGGTGCACCTCTAGTCTATCGTAGCAGGCGTTTATTATTATTTTTGGGCTCTGTTCTTCTCTCGAGGGGGCTCTTTGCCGCCTCAGAGTCTTTCTAAGGTTGC
Organism: Undaria pinnatifida; assembly: GCA_012845835.1. Classification (NCBI taxonomy): domain Eukaryota; class Phaeophyceae; order Laminariales; family Alariaceae; genus Undaria; species Undaria pinnatifida. The sequence goes on along the minus strand of JABAKD010000002.1, from coordinate 3,445,009 downwards.
CCCCCTGCACCTCCCCCCCCCCCCCCCCCCCCCCCCCCCCAACCCCTCCCAACTTTTCTTCAACGAATTCGCCGGTTTTGAAACAAGCACCCCCCGGCTGCATCCCCTCAACACACGGTGCCCCTCGCCACCCCAACGTCATCGTTGAAGAGTCCTCTCGCAAGCAAGAAAGTGCGTGAAGATGTTTTTTTGTTTTTGTTTTTCGTGGTCTCAACATCTTTTCTTCGTGTCGAGCAGCCGTGAAACGCTCGTTGAAGAAAATCGCATGTTTTTTTTCTTTTTTCGGGGGGGGGGGGGGGGGGGGGCTATCGTAGACTGGGCACAGTCCTCGCTGAAAAACTGACTTTCACTAGCTTTTACCCCAAAGAAAAACCGAGAAGAGCACTTGCAGAAATCCAATGAGATTCCAACCGTACGTTGGGTAGTAGCGGTGTTCCGTAGATCAGAGCGGTGCACGCCTCGGGCAGATCACCGATCCCCATTGCTTGATGATCTAGATCTTTCACCGGGAATATCTGTATGGTCTATTAGCTCATGCTACCCGGGTGGCAGCGGTACGATCTGTGTTTTACGATCTAGCATGTGTCGGTCGGAAACCTCCGTCAATCAGAACGGTCCACGCCTCGGGCAGATCGCCGATCCTCATTCCTTGATGATCTAGATCTTTCACTGGGAATGTCTATGCGGTCTATAGCTCATGCATGTTGCCCGGGTGGGAACCGTACGATCTGCATGACGGTCTAGCACTCTCCTTCCGCGGTTGGATTCGTACCGGATAGGTACAGATCCCGCACTTTCAACATATCACGAAGGCTCCGGTACGGGGAGTACCCGCTTTCCCCCCCCCCCTCTCCGGATTTAGGGCTACTCGCTCGAGGAGCGCTACACCTCACCTACGGCGAAAACAATCTGGGTGATTTGTTTGGTGCAGCGTGTAGCCATCCATTCCATAGCGGTGTGTCGTATATCGCCAGAAAAGTAAAAAACACGAGAAAGCCCTACCACTGCATCGGAAAAGCGGGGTCAAACTCTCACGCGAGTGAGCCCGAGACCCACCAAAAAAAGAGGCTCCGAAAGCGACCCCCCCCCCTGCCATACCGTAGCGTATCGTGGGTTTGCACGTGAAGACGATCTACAGCAGTGGATTATGACCTGCCAGAGAGGCGTGGAAGGGGTGTTGCGATAGAGGTCCACCACATTTTTTCTAATACTACTCCTCAATTCGGGATCTTAAGACCTCTCCCGAAAACTGCCTGAGAGATAAACGAAACCGCTTTGCCCCCGGATAAAAAATCTCATGGCCTACTGTAGGTACAAAACGATAACCACGCAAAATAAACGGGGCGTATTTCCGACGATAGTATTAGTAGGTTAAGGAAGCCCCGTCGTTCAGAAACCATTTTCGCCAAAAAATGGTATACCTCTATCGTAGCACGCGTCGTGGAACGTTGCGGGGAACAACGCGCGACTCCCCATATCACAGCACGGGTTTAGCACAAACGTCACGACCCGCCCGCCCCGCGCTGGGGTCTTAGAACCACGATAGACCAACATTTGTTGGCCATCTCTGCGTTTATTTCTGTGGGCATTTTTCAAGCCTCGTGATGCTTTTTCTTGTCCCTCTTGTTATCCTTTTTTGGGAGGGATCAACCGAGGCCGTCTAGGAGTCAGCGCACGCTGGCTTAGGGGGAACGGCAGAAATTATTGAGCTCTCTTGCTGGTGTCAAGAGCTCGATGTTTTTTTTCACCCAAAAAACATGCCTTTCGAAGACATTCGTTCGCGCAGCCCGACCAACGTATCTATTGCGCTAAATCATCGATCAACGATCATCAGCACAACAAGCGCACTCCCTTTCGTGAAAAATATCATGATGGCACCCGATAGTTGCAAATTATGAGGAGCTTAGCCGGGCAGGCGCACGTTCGGCCAAAGACAAGCGCAACTTCTAGCACCATGGGACGACTTTGCGCAACTCCGCAACGAGACATACATGCTAATGACCAATGCCGTTTGCGATCCCCATTTCGGCCATACACGTGTTGCGATAGAGGTTCAGACCAACCATTGTTTTTTTCTGTATGTTTCCTCAATTTGGGAGCTTTAAGATCTCTCCTCAAAACCGATTTTTTTTTCGCAGAAAAATAAAATAAAAATAAAAAAATGCTGAAAAATGCCGGATGAAAAACCAATCCCCATGCTGGCCTAGAGGTACACGGACGAAAAAATTTCATTGCAAAAAAAAACTGACTGACGTTTTTTTATTTTTTTTCCGACGACTTTGGGGGGGTTAAGGAGCCCAGTCATCCAAAAAAAAACCGTGCGATCTCTGTTGCAGTAGTAGCACGCGTCCTATGTACGAAATTTCTCCATTCGTCAGGCACCCACCAGTTCGAGGCAAATGTTATTATTGTTCCTTAACCCCCTTGTAGAAACCCGGGTACAGCGACCAAACACGTGATCTGGTAAACGCGATGGTATGCGCCGCCTCCGTCAGTGTGCGCAGCAGCAGCAGCAGCAGCAGCAGCAGTACGAACGGGATAAAGGTCGCGCATCTTGCCTTGTTGCGTTATTGCATCTCTCAGACACCAAGCAAGCGTCACTTTTCATTCCGTCATAAAACACTGTTCCCCCCTCTGAAGCCCCGATCGATGGGAAAAAAGTTAAACCCATTTTTCCAACACTCCAAAAAAAATCCTGGTCTAAATCCAAGGGCATTGTTCCCAAGTCGGGACTGCGGTGCTAAAAAGGGTCAAGTTTTGTTTTAAAACCTGCCATTTTTTTTTTTTTTTCTTTCTCGCTGAGGCGCAGCGTTCTTCACGCAAGGAGCCCGGCTAACATGACAGGCGCACCCTCCCCACACGGGTCCATAGCTTGCTTCTACTTACCTGGTATGTACCCATCGTTTTCCGGTTCCCCCCCTCTATAATGCCGACCGTTTTTTTTTTCAAGGTACATGGGCATGACTGCGCCTCGCGTTGGCCAGACGTTGCGATTGACAGTTCATCCTGGCCTCCCCGAGATTCTCTACAAGAGGGGAACGGCCGCGGGCTCCAAGGGGCCTCACCGAAACAACCTGCGAGGGTGAGCGAGCGTGAGCGACGGGTCATGCGGTGTGCGCGTGTCACCGTCTCACTCGCACTGCGGCGTGAGATAGCTATATATATATAGCGGAGGACAGTCGTTTAAAAAAGACGCGCGCTACGATAGAGGTGCACCAACCATTCATTGCTGCTTTTTTTCTGCGGAGGTTTTCCTCGATTTGGGAGAGCCTTAACCCTTTTACAACTGGAAACCCGTTTTTGGGAACAAAATTACTTGAATTTAGTATAGGCAGGGGTTCGGGGGCTCTAAAGGGGTCAAGACCTTCCCCCCAAAAAAACCGATTTGGAGAGAAATTAAAACTCCTACCCGGATGAAAAAATCCTATGGGGGCCTCAGGTACACAACGAGAATCATACATTATGAGAAAATTGCCTATTATTATTTTTTTTTCCGACGATAGTATTAGTAGGTTAAGGAGCCTCGTCATTCAGAAACCGTTTTCGGCAAAAAAAGGTGTACCTTTACCGTAGCACGCGCCTTTAATGATATGCGCTACCTGACGTATCCTAAGATAGAGGTATTAAGGTATACCGTTTTTTGGCGAGAATGGTTTCTGAGTGACGGGGCTTCCTTGACCCAAAATCGTCTTGGAAATAATAGACCATTGAAAAAATGTTTTTTTACGCGATTCTCGTTGCCTGCCTAAAGGGCCATTTTTTTTTGTTTCCATCCGGTATGTACTTTTGCCTCCACATCAGTTTTTCTGCAGGAGATAGAAGGTCTCAAAGCTCCCAAATTGAAGAGTAGTGTTGGAAAAAAAAAGTGGTGCACCTCCATCCTAGCACGCATCGTTTTTCCTTCTGAGGATGGTAGGTAGGCTTCAACATTTTCCTCCTCCCCCTCACCCAAAAATTGGCTCAGGAATAGTATAGAGTAAACTGAAAGTGCACACTCGACGAACATATTCACGGCCCCTAGGGTATGATATATAAAAAAAAACGTTCAACAATATTGCCAAACGAAACAAGAAAAGAAAAAAATGGAATTCTCCGACGATTTTTTTAGGTTATGGGCACCGTCAAATTCAGAAAAAAACGCCAAAAAAGGGTATACCTTAATCGTACTTCTAGCTTCGTTGGGGGGCACCGTCAAATTTAGGAAAAAAAACGACAAAAAAGGATATACCTTAATCGTACTTCTAGCTTAGTTGGGGGGCACCGTCAAATTTATAAAAAAAATAGCCAAAAAAGGGTGTACCTTAATGGTACCTCTAGCATAGTTGAGGGGCACCGTCAAATTCAGAAATAAAATAGCCAAAAGGGGTATACCTCAATAGTACCTCTAGCGTAGCACGCGTCGGAGTGCACACACAGCCAGACAGGCGCTATACAGACGCGGCAAACGTTTCTGATCGGTTGAGTTCTTCAAGCATTTTTGGAACCGTCTGTTAGGCCATTTCTTATGCAGTCGGATTCCGCCAGTCGAAAACGGCCTTTCCTTGTCGACTGGACTCTCTTCGACTGGATTCTTCTGGTCCTTCTTCTTATCGTCGGTCGAGTCGAGTTTATAGTTTTTGTGCTATTCCTAGAGGCGGTTGGTGTGAGGGAGTACTGCTATACAGCAGGCGAAATCGGTCGGCAGCTCTGTGCTTCGCGCTTTCTCCGCGAGCAACGGCTCGACGAATCTTCGTCCCAGCGAGTTGGTGGCTTTGGGCTTAGCCGAAAGCCGCCAAAGCTACGTTCGTGGAGTTGCAGTCAGCCGAGAGCCGCCAAAGCTACAGCAGGCGCAGCCGTTGTTGGCAGCATGGGATCGATACCGCGCGTTGCTGCCGTCGTGTGATACTCGCTGCTGGCGAGCGGAACTAGGAATGCGCCACGCTGACTTTTTGCGAGAAGCAACAGCAGGGATAGCCAAGCCAGCGTCGGCGCCTTGTCGTATGATACTGCAGCGTGATACCTGGTATGGGTGTGTAGCCGTGTGGCCGTGTGGGTGTGTGTTTGGTGGTGGGATGAGCGATGCGACCGGTTCAAACAACACTTGTAAAACCTTCTCGACTGAGTTTTTCGACTGGAGGATCCAGTCGAAAAAGTGGAGTTTTCGGGTGGATCCGCCAGTCAGAATTCTCAGTCGAAAAAGTCAAGTCGAAAATGCCCTTTTTCGACTGTGTAAGAAAGCCCGATTTGGGCTACAGTCGAAAAAGGCCGTTTTCGACTGACAAATCCGACTGTATAAGAAATGGCCTTAGCATGGTAGAGTTTTACTGTTAATAGCGCATAGAAAATGCTGGTTGGGTTGCGGGAAACGAACGCCTTCGAAGTGATGAGACATTGAGCTGGCTCCTCATGGTAGGAGCTCAGAAAATTAATCGAAACTTCTGCTGCCCCCCTAGCACGTGGAATGCGTCCGCTACTCATCAGAGGGGGGGGGATGTTAAGGGGGGGATGTTAAGGGGGGCGTACTCATTTGTTGCTTGCCTTAGTCATTGGACCATTGACCACGCATTCCTTTCGAGACTGAGCACCGTTCGTTCCTACTCCTAATAGAGACACCTCCAACGTTTGGGCGCTCATTACGCTCCTTCCACATATTGCATAGAAACCGTTTGCTTATCCTATCCCCGTCCGGTTTCGCCGTAGTATGCGGCCACCATCTATCTCCTAGGATATCGATCGTTTTTCTAGGCGGGCGGGGGGGGAGGGGACAGCAAGGTCAACCTTTTGAGGCTCCACTCCGGCGTTGATATGCCTTATAAAAGCGCAGCCCCGATTTGAGCGACCTCTCATGGCCTATTTCTAGTTGAGGGACGAACTAACCAACAGAGCACAAGGCACTCAAACGATATTGTGTAGAGAACTGACAGAGGGTGCACCGATTTTTTTTCTACGAGACTCCTTACCTCTCTCTAATCTCCTCAGCCATTTTTTTTTTTTTTTTTTTTCAAATAATATATAATAAACTAAAAATGCTACCTACTGAGGAAAAAAAATACCAAACACCATGACCTAGAGATGCACCAAAAGAGAGAGAGAGAGAGAGAAAAAAGACGCGTGCTACGATAGAGGTCCAACCACATTTTTTTTTACGAGAGGTTCCTCACCCGTCGGAGGTTAACCCTTTTACAACTGGAAACCCGTTTGTGGGGACAAAATTACTTGGATTTAGTATAGGGAGGGGTTCGGGGGCTCTAAAGGGGTCAACCCCGGAGAAAAAAAAACTGATTTCTGGAGAAAAATAAAAAACTGCTGCTGCTGCCGCTGCTGGCTGAAAAAATCATTGGCTCAGGAATACAACGAAAACAATTCGAAAACAAAAAAGAGAAAAAAATAACAACCTGTTTTTTGCGACGGTTTTTGGGCGAAGGAGAGCCCCACCATTCAGAAGGAACCGTTTCAGACGAAAAAAAAACAAAAAACAGACGCGTGCTACGATAAAGAAAGGTGCACTACTCCCCAAAACTGATTTTTTTGGAGAAAAGTCAAAACTGACTGCGCTGGATGAAAAATCCTCATGGCTCAGGTGTGTACAACAAAAAAATAGTGGGGAAAAAAAAAATAACATGCCTGTTTCCGACGATTTTGGGTGAAGGAGAGCCAAAAAGAGGTATGCCTTAAAAGAGGTATACCTTCAAAGAGGTATACATTAATACCTCTATCGTAGCGCGCGTCGATTTTGGGTGAGGGATAGCACCCGCGTTCAGAACCCGTTACAGCCAAAAAGAGGTATACCTTAAAATAAGCATACATTAAAATAGGTATACCTTAGTGCCTCTATCGCAGCATGCGTTGATTTTGGGTGAAGGAGGGAGAGCCCCACCGTTCAGAGCCCGTTTCAGCCAAAAAGAGGTATGCCTTAAAAGAAGTATACCTTAAAAGAGGTATACCTTAACACCTCGATCATAGCGCGCGTCGATTTTGGGTGAGGGAGAGCCCCACCGTTCATAACCCGTTTCAGCCAAAAAGAGGTATATATTAAAAGAAGTATACATTAAAATAGGTATACCTAAAGAGGTATACCTTAATACCTCTATCGTAGCATGCGTTGATTTTGGGTGAAGGAGGGAGAGCCCCACCGTTCAGAACCCGGTTTCAGGCAAGGAGAGGTATGCCTTAAAATAGGTATACCTTAAGAGAGGTATGCCTTAAAAGAGGTATACCTTAATACCTCTATCTTAGCGCGCGTCGATTTTGGGTGTGGGAGAGCCCAACCGTTCAGAACCCGGTTTCAGCCAAAAAGAGGTATACCTTAAAAGAGGGATACCTTAATACCTCTATCGTAGCGCGCGTTGATTTTGGGTGAAGGAGGGAGAGCCCCACTGTTCAGAACCCGGTTTCAGCCAAAAAGAGGTATAACTTAAAATAGGTATACCTTAAAAGAGGTATACCTTAAAAGAGTTATACCTTAATACCTCCATCATACAAAAACTTGCCAAAACAAATGCATAGGACGACATTCCGACGAATTGGGGTCAACACTTTCGCTATTGGAACCCGTTTTTAGGGACAAATGTACTTGAAGTTAGTATAGGGAGGGATTTGGGGGCTCTTAAGGTGTCAACGCCTTTTTACAGCTGGAAAACCGTTTTTTTGGGGACACGCTTACTTGAAGTTAGTATAGTGAGGGATTTGGGGGCTCTAAAGGGCTAACGCCTTTACAATTGGAAACCCGTTTTTGGGGACAAATTCACTTGAAGTTAGTATAGGGAGGTATTTGGGGGCTCTAAATAAAGGAGTCAAGGAAAGAAAGCCAAGTTCACTTGGGTGTGCGTTACAATAAGGAGGTACCAGATAAGCCTTTTTTTTTTTGGCTGAACACGTTGTCAGAATTTCGTTGATTCATTTTTTTTTTAAATAGCCCGAAATGGTCGGATTTTTTTTACTTGACCTAAAACCTTCGGAATTTCGTCCCCCCTTCCCCCCCCCCCCCCACCCCCACCCCCCTGTTTTTTTTGCACGATGACTTCGTTGATACCACCTGTTAGCAGGCCTTGGGATTGAATTCTTTCATCGGGTTGAACCTTTTTTTTCCCCGCAGAACCACTTTTTGTTTCCTCAGAATGCGTAAATCTCCCCTCATCTCATCATGCTAAAAAAGAGTCCCCGAAAAACTATGCGGTGCACGTTCATCGCACTAATAGCGTGGGCGTCCACGGCGCAAGCAGCAGTCGTTGAGGTGTCGCTGACAGATCACACCCCAAACGCACAACGCACTCACCCACCACCCCACCTTCCTGCAAACAGCATTTTTTTCTCGTAAAAATATCTGACTTAAACTTCTATCTGTCCAAGAATGCGTAAGCAGCTAGCACAGCTAATACCTGCCTGCCTGCACAAGACACCCCGGCAGAGAGTCGTTGTTCTAGTCGAGGAGGCCGGACACGTCTCACCCCAGCCCACAGCAACGAGACCCGACCCCCCCAGCGCAACTCAAAAGCTTTCCAACAACCGATGTGCCTTTTCTGTCCTTCAGTCGTCGGACCGGCGTGCAGACGGACGTCCTTGTCAGAAGTCAGTGGTGTGAATACGGCTTTGAGTTTCAGATCTCGTTTGACCTGTTTTTTTACGTCTGTTTCCCCGGGGACAGGGCACGAGAGATCAAGGTCAGGGTGCACGCGAGGCTAGAAAAGGACCCCCCCTCCCCTATCGCATTTGTTGAACGTCGTCGTAAATTAGATACTCGCTCTCGCTCACCGCTGTTTTTTTTCTTGTTTTCTTTCGAGGAGACGATCGTTTCAAGACACATTACTTCGTCGGACAATGTTCAGTCGACACGATACTCCGCGCGTGAATAGCTCCCGGCCCCCACCAAAACCCCGCTCGCCAGATGCCTCTCTTCTTTGAACCACCGCACGAACACGAGCGAACGGACGACAGTCTTCAACGTGAGGGGAGTGTTATCGCGCGGGAGGTGTTCTGCATTATTGGGGCCAAACGTTTTTTTGGCCGCGGTTGAGCTCCTCACGCGAGGAAGTACCGCGTTAGTAGTTCGACACCTTTTAGATCAAGGCTACGGTAGGGGGTTAGTCCCAATTTTCACTACCGGTTCAACGCCAAAAAAGGGTATACCTCTGATCTAGGCTACATACGTTATGGAGGGTACTCCCAATTTTCACTACCGGGTCAACGCCAAAAAAGGGTATACCTCTTAGATCAAGGCTGCGGTAAAGGGGTACCCCCAGTTTTCACTACCGGGTCAACGGAAAAAAAGGGTATACCTCTGATCAAGGCTACGTACGGTAGGGGGGGTACCCCCAATTTTGACTACTGGGTCAACGCCAAAAAAGGGTATACCTCTTATCAAGGCTGCGGTAGGGGGTTACCCCCAGTTTCCACTACCGGGTCAACGCCAAAAAAGGGTATACCTCTGATCAAGGCTACGGTAGGGGGGATACTCCCAATTTTCACTACCGGGTCAACGCCAAAAAAGGGTATACCTCTGATCAAGGCTACGTACGGTAGGGGGGGTACCCCCAATTTTGACTACTGGGTCAACGCCAAAAAAGGGTATACCACTTATCAAGGCTGCGGTAGGGGTTTACCCCCGATTTTCACTACTGGGTCTTCACCAGTCCCACGAGTGACTCTGTACCTCATTGACAAAAACACGTTCGGCCTTTTTTTTGTGGTGCAGCGCGTAGATGACCATCCCTTTTCGTATTCATATCGAAAAAATGTTCCACAGGGGGGGTCACTCGCGCGAGGGACACCGAGCAACTGAACAAAAAAAAGTGCTCAAAAAGGGGCAAAACAACGTAACCCCCCGATCGTACCATTGGTCCTTTAAGGGCAAAATATATGTTTTCGGACTGGCGCATAAAAGTGTTGGTCGGATCGCGCGAACGAAGGCCTTCAAAAGACGCGTTGGGTTGTAACGCATTTACAACTTGGAAACTCGGTTCTTGGGAAAATCACTTGGAATTAGTATAGGGAGGGGTTTTGGGGCGCTTACGACGCGTGCTGCGGTAGAGGTGTGCACCTTTTTTTTTTTTCTGGGGTTCCTCACTTTTCGGAGGTTAAGACATGTCTTGACCCCAAAGACTGATTTGGAGAAAAAACAAAACTGCTGGCCCGATGAAGAAAAGCCTCGCCTAGGTATAGAACGAGAATCATGCACTAAAAAAATGAAGTTTTTTTTTTCCCAACGATTTTGGGTTAAAGAGAGCCCCCGTCATTCAGAAACAATTCTTCTTGCCAAGAAAAGGTATACCTCTATCGTAGCACTTGTCGTTTCTTAAGGGGTTAATGCGGGGTCTCGTGATTCAGAGAAAAAAAGGGCAAAAAAAACGGGCTATGTCGCTACCGTAGAACGCGCCGAAGTGAAATGTGCACATGTATGTATCCTCCCCCCCCTACCCCCCTACCAGACGTTTTTTTGGTCTATTTGAAGATGAGATGTTCGTTGACGCGCGAATAACGCCCACCCTCCATCGACACGCGCCTCTCTTTTCGCGCGTGCCCGCCACCACTCCAACTCGACACACGAACACGGACACCGACGGACGGACGGACGGACGGACGGACGGACGGACGGACGGACGGACGGACGGACCGACGGCAATAAAATCACCGGTAGCGAGGAAGGCATCGTCACGTACGACAGCTTCGCAGGGCTAAGGGGAGATCGGCTTCCGCCGTACGTGGCCGACGGACGGGAAATGGTCGACGCCGTCGCCGCTTGGGCGCTTCCAGCGACGCTTTCTACGATACCCATGGACGTTCTCCTGGCTGTCGTCGGGGCGCTCATGTGCGAGTACCAGGTGCGATTGCGCATGCGCGTGTAGTACGGATGGGGCGGTGTCAATTTTGAGGCCTTTTTTTTGCAGCGGGATGTATAGGGGTTATTACTCGCGCTAGTGATCCCCCTGCTCCTTGTTGCCGTCTTTCGAAAAATTTGTTTCCCCATCTTTTTTCATCGGCACGAACCCTCCATGGAACTGGTCGGCTGTACTGTGCCCAGACGCGTGCTACGATGGAGATGAGGTTGCCGCACTTTATTTTTTTATTCTGAGGTTCTCCTCAGCTTCGGGCGCTTAAGACCTTCCCCAAAAACTGAATTGGAGAATAATCAAAACTGCTACCGAACAGGGACTTACGGTACCGTACTAAGCTCGGGACTGTGAGCTTAGTGGGGGAGTTCATCGCGGGTGAGGACCTCTCGCTTGCGGTAGGAGGCCTCATCTAACCCAGTACTTACATTCAACGACAGGCGAAGGAGCAGAAGAATACCACAGAAAAAATCCCATGGCCTAGCTAGGTACACAGCGACAATAATCATGCAAAACGAGGAAAAAAAAGAAGCGTATTTTTCCGACGATTCTAAGAAGGGCTCACCGTCATTTTAGAAACCGTTCTAGCCAAAAAAAGGTGTACCTTAATACCTCTATCGTAGCACGCGTCGCCAACCAAACGGCCTACAATGCCTTTTGCAGCGAGGTATAGGGTCAGGGTCACCCGCGCACCCGGGGCCCAAACCCGGTCGTAGTGCAACATGGGTAACTCCCTCTACGTACGGCGGTCTTGTTCTTTGAGCGCGCACAGAGCTGTGCTATGGCGGTCGCGGTTACCAAGTCTCGGTTTGAGCGCAATCTTGTGTTTTGGTCATTTCAGACGCGCGTGCTACGATAGAAGGGTGCACCGCTTTTTTTCTGAGATGTCCCTCAATTTTGGGAGCTTTAAGACATGATCGTCTGCAAAAAAACCGGTTTGGAAAAAACAAAAAGCTGCTACACTACCGGATGAAAACTCCCATGGCCTGGGTACACAACCACTATAATTGCAAGAAAACAAAATGGCCTACTATTTCCGAGACGGTTTTGGTCATCCAGAAACCATTTTCGCCAAAAAAAGGTATACCTTAATACATCTATCGCAGCATGCGTCACATTGGAGCTGTACTGCGGTGCTGCCCAATACCTTTCGGACCGGGTTAATAACCGTTAGGTGAGGGCCAATGATGCGCGAGCACCACCAGCGGTGCGCGTGCCCGAGCTGTGCGCCACCGTAGAGAGATTGGATGTGCTGTTTGAGACCAATCTTGCGGTAGAGGGAGTGAGTCGGACGGTCCCACATGACGTAAGGGGGGGGAGCGCAGAATAATATTCTGAGCTTCCCCTGACACGAGGAACTAAAACTCAATATCCCGCCCGAACCATGAATTGGAAGGCGTTCGTTCGCTCGACCCGATCAACGCTTCTATTGCGCTACGATAGAGGTGTTAAGGTCTACCTTTTTTTTTGGCGAGAATGGGTTCTGAGTGACCGGGCTCCTTAACCCCAAAATTGTCTCGGAAATAGCAGGCCATATTTTTTTCTCAGCCATTGTTCTAGTTGTATGTACCTATAGTATCGGCCCCCTGGGAGTTTTCCTCCGGCATGTCGCACAAGTAGCAGTTTCATTTTTCTCTCCGCAAAAATCTGTTTTTTTGGGAGAGGCCATAGCAAGCTCCCAAACTGAGGAACCTCGGAAACAAAGGTGGTGCTGTGCACACACCTCTATATCGTAGCACGCGTCTTTCTTTTGTCCGAGACATACCATACTCGTAAAATTACCCTATTCACCGGTCACACAAACGTTTACCCCCACACGCTAGAAACCCCGCCGTTTCTACTGCTACGACCGTCGGCACCTTGGGATGACCCGGGTACCCCCGTCAGTTGCTGCCGTGTATTGGCCGCTTGCGCGAGTGGCTCTGATGCCCTTCGAATCATGACTTCTCGTGGACTCGGGGTGAAAAAAAAAGCAGTCCCATGGCGGTGCATATCGAGCAAAAACCGAAATCCAGGCTCTGCCGTAGCAGGTAACTACTCGTACAGCGGCTCGGAGTCGCTGAAAAACCGCCCAACAATCTAAATGCGCCCCCCCGCCCCCGCCCCCCGCCCCCCCCCCCCGCCCCCCCTCCCCGCCCCCCCCCGCCCCCCCCCCCCCGCCCCCCCCCCGCCCCCCCCCCCCCTCCCCCCGCCCCCCCCCCTCCCAACCGAAGTCTTGGTTTCGGACCCTCACATTTCTCACAAAAAAAAAAAAAAAAATCCAACAGAGGTTGTTGCACTTTTGGAGCGCCAAAAAACAAATAACCTGGACGGAAATGAAATCGTCAACGAGGCGCCAAGAGCCAACCCAGTGCATGCGTATCTCTGGTGTGCTATAGTAAAATGTTGATATTACGACGCATGCTTATACGATAGAGGTAGCACTTTTCGGGCGAAACTTTTTTTTTTTTTTTAACCCAAATCCGTCGGAAAAAAACCATATATTTTTATTTTTCTCCTCTCATGATTGTCAAGTCCTTTACCTCGGCCATACATATGGGATTTATTTTACATCCGGCTGCTCAGCAGCTTTATTTTTGACCCCCCCAAAAATAAATAAATAAGATGCGTGCTGCGACAGAGGTGCACCACTTTTTTTTACTAATTTAATACTACGCTCAATTTGGGAGGCTTAAGATCTCTCCCAAAAACTGATTTTAAGAGAAAAAACAAAACCGCTTTGTTCCCGGATGAAAAATCCCATGGCCAAGGCACACAGCATGAACAGCGCAAAAAAGATGACCTATTGCCGACCACTGTGGGTGAAGGAGGCTTAAGACCTCTCCCAAAAACTGATTTTAGAGAAAAATAAAACCGCTTTGATCCCGGATGGAAAATCCTATGGCCAAGGCACACAGCATGAACAGCGCAAAAAAGATGACCTATTGCCGACCACTGTGGGTGAAGGAGGCTTAAGACCTCTCCCAAAAACTGATTTTAGAGAAAAATAAAACCGCTTTGATCCCGGATGGAAAATCCTATGGCCAAGGCACACAGCACGAACAGCGCAAAAAAGATGACCTTTTTCCGTCCATTGTGGGTGAAGGAGCCCAGCGTCATTCAGAAACTACTTTGCCAAAAAATGGTATGCCTTATACCTCTACCGACCGTGTCACGCGCCAGATCAGTTATTAGAAGAGGTCTTGAAGCTCCCAAACCGAAGAACCTCGGAAAAAAAAACCGGGGTGCGCCTCTCATCTATCGCAGCACGCGTCGTTTACTTTCTTATATGCCTAGCGATTCATGGTTCGATATCTTAGCCAATGAAATTGTGTACCAGTCCTAGGGTCTCCTTTCATTTTTACCGAGCATGGCTTACACTCTGCCCTTGGCTGCTCCCCGGCCGGGGTGGTGCTCGGGCCTGAGGCTTCCCCAAAATGTGCCAGAGCCCCTGAGGGGTTGTGTGGCGTCGACCTTACTCGTGCGCTGAAGTAGCGCTCGGGTATGGCCGGGCCGGCGGTGACATCCAGCGACAAGGCAACAATGTTCCTCGCGGAATTGTTTAACGCAGCAGCCTTGCCTGCGGATGCAGTGTCGCATCACCGCCGCGGAAAGCATGGGGCGCGTATCGAACAGAGAAGAGAGGATGGAACCCACGTGACTAAGCGCCAAAGTCGGGAAGGGGATGGACGTGGCGTGTCGGGGCTGCTGGCCCCTTCACGTTGGCACTTAGGCAAGAACCGGGCCGTGCGAAGGGAGACGGAGAGGGGGAAATACTCTGTCTGGGAAAAACGGAGGGTGGAATGGAGGAAATTGGAGGCTCGGAAGAAGAGGAGGAGGCGCAGGAGGATTCGAACAGGGCTGCTCACAAAATTTTCACAGATGCAAGGGCTAGGTCGAGAGCAGGGGAACTCGTCGTGGGTACGTACAACGTTCGAACACTTGCGTTCAAGGGCACGAACGGCATAGGCCACGCCGAGGTGATAATGAAGACTTGCGAAGACGCAGGTTGTGATGTCATAGGATTGCAGGAGGTGAGGGGCAATGGACAACGTGCTTTCACGGCGGCGGGGTATGTTGTGTTTTGCTCAGGAGCAGACGAAGGAAACTACGAGAAAAAGGAGAACCACGGGGTAGGCTTAGCTGTTAGAGAGTCTATCGTGGCAGGGATGGATAAGGGCGACGTCGCGGTTGAGTGCATCAGTGCTAGACTGATGAAGGTTCGCATCCAACTCAAAGGGAAATCTAACGGTGTGTCTTTCATTGTAGGCTATGCTCCCACTCTCGACAAGAGCACCAGCGAAAATGATTACTTTTGGAATTCACTTGACGAGGTGGTCAAGGAGGTACCCAGTAGGGACCACCTCCTTGTCCTGATGGACGCAAATGCTCGTACAGGCATGAGAGGGATAGAGTGGACCGACAGCACGGTATTGGGTGCATACGGACGTGACGAGCTGAACGACAACGGAGAGCGACTATTGACTCACGCAACTGATAACAAGCTCGCCCTCCTCAACACGTACTATGCTACACCTGCTCGTGGTATATTGTATACATTTCAGAGCCCTAACCGAGGAAAGGCCCAGTACTGACTTGACTACATACTGACACGGCAAGTGGATAGACGATTGGTACGTAATGTCACTGTGCGGACTCCACCCAGGGAGAACGCAGAGTCGGACCACAACCCCGTGATAGAAAATATTCGCCTCTTAGGCCGCATCGCACCAAAGCGTCCAAAGATAGCTATCAAAAGCCGGCGAGCTATTGATCTACAAAGATTAATGGCGGACCTGCATCTACGGATGAACTTGCAAAATGCGATAGCAGCCAACCTTGCCTCTCCGACACCCGGTACTAATGCCGGAAGCGTTGATGACATCGCTTCATTACTGACCGAGACGATACTGTCAAACGCCGCCGACATAGCGCCCCCTATTCGGCGCAAACAAGTGCCGAGGGGCTGGTGTGCGACCGAGGAGACGAGAGCGGAGTTGAATGCACGATGGCAGGATAGAAGTGAAGACGCGAGGAAACGGGTCCGTTCTGCTCCAAACGGTCGTGGTCTACGGCAAGCCTTGAAGGCGACCATCAAACAGCTGAAACGAACGCGGCCGGAAGGTGTTCAGAGGTTCTTGGAAGATTACGTTAGCCAACTCGAAGGGCGTATCCGAGAAGGTGATCAATTTAACTTCTACAAACACCTCAAGGGGATGGATGTGGAAGGGAAGAGGACGTTTAACTTGCAGTACATCAAGGACGAAGAAGGTCGATTGCTGCGGGATAATGCCCTCATCCGCGAGCGGTGGGTGAGGTGGTTTCACAAACTGCTCAACACCAAGTCGTCGACCCTTGATCCGAGCATTGTGGACGAGCTTAAGTAGTGGCCCCCGTGCAGACCACTGGACGATGTCCCGTCTAGGTACGAAGTAGAGGAGGCGATCCGGGCGTTGGCGAACCGAAAGGCGGTAGGGCCCGATGGGCTTCCGGCCGAGATCTTGAAGGTTTTGGCCGACGAAGGAGAATTGAACACCCTCGGAAACGTTCACGATATCATCGTCGCTGTGTGGAGCGGGGGTGGCGTACCGCAACAATGGAAAGATGCAACGATTATGGTGCTTCACAAGAAGAAATATCGGACTGAGTGTGGCAAGTATCGTGGCATCTCCCTCGTGGCTCACGCCGGTAAAGTACTCCTCAAAGTCATCGCGGGTCGCCTGAGTGACTATTGCGAACGCAAGAACATTCTGCCGTAGGAACAGTGCGGGTTCAGACCCCAACGCTCGACGGTTGACATGATGTTCGTAGTACGACGACTGCAGGAACTGGCGCGGAAGAAGGACACCCCCTTGTACATGTGCTTTATCGACCTCACCAAAGCATACGACTCCGTCGACCGAAGCCTTTTGTGGGATGTCCTTGCTCGTTTTGGCGTGCCACCGAGAATGCTCGCCGTCATCCGCCAATTCCACGACGGTATGCAAGCATGCGTGCGGCTGGATGATGGAGAGTGCTCGGATAAGTTCGACGTGGGGCAAGGTCTCAGGCAAGGATGCGTGCTCGCGCCACTGCTGTTCAACATGTTTTTCACGGCGGTACTGCGTGTGGCAGAGCAATGCTTCCTCGCTGATGCAGCCATCACGGACAACATGGTGCAGCTCCAGCGAAAGGAGGAAGGCGAGAAGAAGGGCACTTCAAGCACAGGCAAAGTCGCCGGACGGAAGGGGAAGGATGGGGGGGGGGTGCAGAGATTGTGGGGTATGCTGTACGCGGACGATGCGGGCATCGTATCGCGATCATCAGAAGGGCTGGAGAGGATGATGACGGTGATCGTGACTGCGTGCTCGTCGTTCGGGCTTACAGTATCCGAGGCAAAAACAGAGATAATGTGCCTGGAAACCAAAAGCGGGGGGAAGGTGTCTTCACGATCAATGCAGCCGGCCAGGTATAAAAACAAACAATCCAGTTTGTATACTTAGGCGGGGCTATCACCGCAGACAGAGACCTTAGCATTGAAATGACGCGGCGTCTTTAAAGGGCCTGGGCGTGCTTCCAGCGGTACAAGATGGAAATCTATGATCGCCCGGGTGTGCGTTTACGGTTGAAGGTGCGGTTACTGAAAGCTGAGGTGGTCGAGACACTGCTGTACGGTTGCATGACGTGGAGCCCGAAGAAGCCTGACTATGACAGTCTACGACGGGTTCACCGCTCCATGCTCCTCCGATGCCTTGGATGACGGAAACGGAAGCGCGACGACCACACCCTATCGCACGCCGACGCGCTTGCCCACACAGATTCTGAGAGCGTTGAGGCGATAGTGCGCAAACGGAGGATTTTGTTTTCGGGGTTCGTAGCACGTATGGGGGAAGAGCGTCTGCCACAGAGGGTGATGTCTGGGGAGTTTGTTGGGGGTAAGGGCTACTCAGAGGGGCAAGAGAATGACTGGATGGATCGTCTGAAGGAGGATATGTCGGTCTTTGGAATAAAATTCGAAGGATGGCGAAAGGCTGCTCAGAAGGCTGGCAGATGGTTTCGAAGAGTAGAGGAGGGGGCCGAGTTGTTCATGCGAAATTGGCATGAAACGGAGAGACGGAAAGCTGCAGAGCGACGCGCAAAGGCTGCGGCAGCGCTATCCACCGTTGGCATCTCTAAGCGGCTGGGGGGAGGGGGAAGGGGGGGGGGGCGGGGAGGGGAGGGGGGGAGGGGGAAAGGGAGGAATTTGGGAGGGGGGGAAGGGAGGGCGTCATGCCCAAGAGACTGAAGTCTGGGTTTGGCCATCATCGTCTTGAAAGTTGTGGGCCTTCTAATGGCCGTCACAAGATAGCATAAGACCGCCCTGGCTTCTTCGCCATGTTGCGTTCTCTCCCAAGTGCCATTGATGATGGACGTGATACCCTCTGTTAGCCCAATGCCATCCTTAGCCAGTTCCTAGCGTTTGCTAGTATGATATATTTCTTTCTCTTCTTTTTCTTTTTTCTTTTTTCTCTTCTTCTTTCTTTCCTTGCCTTGCTTCCTCTTCTTGTCTTGTCTTTTCTTGCCTTTCTTGTCTTTTTCTTCTCTTTTCTTGCCTTTTTCGTTTTGTTCGTTTTCTTCTCTTTTCTTTCCTTTCCTTTATCTTCTTTTCTTTTCTTTGTTTCTTTTCTCCAATTGACTTACGCCTGTCGTGCGTATGTGCAGTGATAAATACCACGTGTAATATATACGTGGTAGTCTTCCTTGGGTGGCGATCGAAATAGTTGGTTTCTTCAGGCGTGAGTAATGAGACGTATGCACCGGTATGGACCTAGCGCATCGTAGACGGACTCCCAATTTCACTTTTATATGTTTCTGGTGGAGGCATGAATTGCGTCAGCTGTGATACATGCGTGTACCACCTTGGGTTGTGTGTGTGTTTTCCCTGGGGTATTCCTCAGCTCCAGAGTGACTGGAGCCTGTCCTGTGCCCACGGACTTGATTATGCGAGTTAATGCGAGAACAACAACAACAACCACATTCCATTGCGAATTTTCATCCAAAGATTTATGACATGACCAAACCTTAACACCGCAAAAGGAACAGGGGGGTCAATAACCTCAATAACCTCAATAACCTCAATAACCCCAATAACCCCAATAACCTCAATAACCTCAATAACGAGGACGTGTGCTACGATAGAGATAGCGCTTCTTTCCGTCTGAAAATATTTTTCTGAATGACGGACGAGGAGCCCTCCTTAACCCAAAAATCGTCCGCCGAAAATAGGCATTCTTTGTTTTTGTTTTTTTTCGCCTGATTCTCGTTGCGCACCTTGGGCCATGAGATTGTTTTTTGTCCATCCGATCTCATGAGCAGTTTTCGTTTTCAGCCAAATCCGTTGTCGGGAGAGGCCTTAAGTTCCCACATTGAAGAACCTCAGAAGCAAAATAAACAACAACAGTTGGTTCACCTCTGTCGTAGCGCGCATCCTCCGAGGGGGTGACGCCGAGCCACACTGCGAACCAAAATAGGCCCCAAAAGTGACCCGCGGGGCCGACCAATGCTACCGTACGGATGGCCCCTTTTCGAGGGCCTTTTTTTTTGCTTCGGCTGGGGGTCACTCGCGAGCGAGTGACCCCCCTGATCTCCATGCGGTCATACGCTTTCGAACGAGTGCAAACTTTTTTTTTTTTCGATATGAACCCCCGATAGGATGGTTAGCTACGCGCTGTGCCAAACGAATCGCTTAACTCGTTTTGTCAGAGTGAGCTACGGAGTCACTCGTGTGCGAGTAGCTCAGACCTGGTAGCGAAAAGTGGGGGGTGTCCCCCCCCCCCCCCAATCGTAGCCTTGCTCGTCTTTTGACGCATCCGATGGTGTGAGCTGTTGAGCTGTTTCTCACTTTTTGGGGAGTCTCGAGAAAGGCTAGGCAAAGGGGCGAAACTTCTGTTTTGTGGCAACGCACCTCCTGCGTCCTCGTTGCCTCACGCGGCGTTCTATCCCGTTCAGGACACGACGTCGTGCCGAAGTGCGCCGTCGCCGTTTTAAGAGCATTGAGAGCCTATGTGGTATCTATCGTGGCCTAACATGGACTGCACCTGGTGATGGGGTTGTATCCGAGGAGAGAGTTGGTTGGTCCCCTGTCGTCCCCGATAGTCTCCGATAGCGCTCGGTAATGCTGTAGTGGGGAATGCACAATATTCCGAGCGCCCATATCCGCGCACTCGGTGTCGTCACTCGAAAGAGCAATGGTTGACACATGCTGCGGGAGAGATTATGCACTGGCTATTTTTTGCCCTTGTGAGGGTGGCGGCTTTGAGGAGCTCCGTATCTAATCCAAAAAACGATTTTTGAGCAAGATAGATGTTTCAAGTGCAACCCGAGATGAACAAACCCACGGCACAGGTGTACAAGAACAGTGAATTTCGCAAAACGAGAGTGACGTTCTCCCACCATGTTGCGGAAAGGATCCCCCGAAATTCAGAAAGAAAAAACAAAGCCCAAAAGCGCTGTCTCTATCGTGGCGCGCGTCTGCTATGGCTCCGGCCTGATGGCACCTTGTAAGCGTTGGGCATACCCCGGCCGAAACATATGCAGTGCGCCAAGATCCCGCCTTATCGTCGAAAACCCGATCGTCGTTCGTTCTCGATCGCAAAGGTTATCGTGGTCAGCGAAGACTTGGGGCGGCTTTCCTCGGTGGTGCTGGCGCTGGCGGCGCTGACCCGGCCGCTGCTCTGGGTGCACCCTCTCGTACCGGTGCTGCCGGTGGGCATGGGGGAGATGATATTCGCCCCCGTCCCGTACATCATAGGTGAGAGGCGCGTTCATACGCAGTCGACCTTTGAGCTTGCTGACGGGGAGCTTTCGAGCCATCCCACAGGGTAGGGGTGGAAGGTTTTGGACCAAGCGTTTCTTAGCAGCTGTTAATAGCTCGTACCGGTTGGTTTTCTCAAAGGTGTACTACCGGTGTTAGACTGGCAATTTCTGTTCGTTCCAGGACTAGGTACAGTGGCAGCGCGGCGCTCAGAAAGTGTTGGTCGGAAATTGCGCGATCGACTGTCTTCGAAGAAGTCATGCTATGGGCTTGTGAGAGACCTTGAGTTCCTCCTTCCTCATGCTAGTAGGGAGCTCCGAAATATTATGTTCGTTTCAGGACCAGCTACAGTAGCACCGCGGTGCCCAGAAAGTGTTGGTCGGGAACTTGCGCGATCGACTGTCTTCGAAGAAGTCATGCTCCGGGAATTGTGAGAGACCTCGAGTTTTTTTTCCTTCCTCATGCTTGGAGGGAGCTCAGAAGATTCTTAGAATTTTCTGCTGCGCCCCTCCCTTGGGATGGCTCACGCCTTTCCCTTGTGCACGATTATCACCGTTGATCTAGCCGGGGAGGCTGCGGATTTCAGGCTCGCTCTGGTAAAAGACCGGCGCTTCAGCGCGCAACTTGATATCTAGTTGAGCGGAAATGGTGAGTGGAAGCGGTTGCTCTCGGGCCAAACTAAAGCTTGCGTCATATTGTCGCTCTGTTTCTGGCTGGTGCGCGCAGGCAGTATCAAAGCGTCTAGTGGTACTGTAGGGGGATAGACACGAAAGTATATATGGACGAGCTACCAGTGTAACGTTAGATTCTTTTCGTCTGGATGTGTGGCTACTTCGAGAAGCAGGCGACCGAGGCTAACCAAACTGTCCCGTTGCTCTGGCTTCCCGGAGGACATATTCTAAGGCAGAGCCAATTAAACAAACCCCCTTTATACGTGGGGAACGTATCAATCAGGGACTAGCTGATCAGTATGGCATTCGATGATTTGCGCAAGGTTCTACAGGTTGCTCAACACGGTCCTGCTTCCGCAACATCTCTACCGTAAACGCCTAACGCGAAGCGAGGTCGCTTTACACGGCAGGCTCCAACGCCCGGTCTTGCTGGCCCCAGCGCGGTTGGTTCTGAAGAGCCAGCGATATCTTTAGACCAAGGCTACGGTAGCGGGGGGGGGGGGGGGGGGGTACCCCCTTTAAGGGGCCTGAGCCGACAAGACCACTTTTACGGGATATGCTCGGCGCGGCGTCGCTAACTAGCTATTGCACTTCGGATCCATGTCGCCAGGTTAAGATTACGATAGCACCCAAGTTAAAAGAACGCAGAAGGAACAGGGGGAGCTGTCACTCGGGCGAGTGAGTCAATCCGGGCCACTGCAGCAAGAAAAAAAAGTCCCTCAAAGAGGAACACACACGCGCTTTATCGTAAGCATTTGATCAGATGTCGGGATTCGGGTTTGCGTATTTTCGTGGCGAGGTATTTCGAAGCACGCTGGGAGAGTGAGGGACCAAGGCGAGGGAGGGGCCGTTACGTTGTTTTCGGCCCCCTTGTTGTGATGGCTCGGGGTCACTCGCGCGAGCTGGTGACCCCCCCCCCCCCTGTTCCATGCGGTCACAGGGTTTCGAATTGTTTTATTTTTTTCGACATGAATCCCCCCCAGTGGGATGATTGGTTAGGTATGCTGCGCCAAAACAAATCGCCCAACATGTGTTTGTCAAAGTGAGATACAGAGTCACTCGTGCGAGTATGGTATGGTATGGTATGGTATGGTATGATGGAAATTGGGGGTACCCCCCTACCGTAGCCTTGATCAAAGGTATACCGTTTTTTGGCGTTGAAACGGTAGTGAAAATTGGGTAGCCCCCTACCGTAGCCTTGATCAGAGGTATACCCTTTTTTGGTGTTGACCCGGTGGTAGTGAAAATTGGGGGTTTGATACTACAATACCGTAGCCTCGATAAGCGGTTTACCGTTTTTTGGCGTTGACCCGGTAGTGAAAATTGGGGGTAGCCCCCCTACCCGTAGCCTTGATAAGAGGTATACCTTTTTTTGGCGTTGACCCGATAGTGAAAGTCGGGGGTACCCCCTTACTGTAACCTTGATATGAGGTATACCCATTTTGGCGTTGACCCGGTTGTGAAAATTGGGGGTAACCCCCCTACCCGTAGCCTTGATCAGAGGTATACCCTTTCTTGGCGTTGAATCGGTAGTGAAAATTGGGGGTACCCCCCTACTGTAACCTTGATAAGAGGTATACCATTTTTTGGCGTTGACCCGGTTGTGAAAATTGGGGGTGTTAACACAATAATGCCGCCGTAGCCTTAGTCGAGGAGGGGGGCAGCGGGGAAAGTTGGGATCTTCCACAGCCTATATATATTTACGAAACCCACTAATCCCTTCGTACAACGAGCAACCCTTTGCTGGGAAGTGTACTACATGGCCGCGCAATATATCTTTGCGGGCGTTGTATGATAGCTCGTCTTACGCATACGCCGCCTACATTGTGAATGCCCTTGAAAATTGGCGCTCAGGCGGGCGACGCTTCAAGGAGTGTCCGCGTGCCTCCCCCCCCCCCCCCCCCCCCCCCCCTTGTTTCGTAGAACCCTGCTCTTGAATTTGGCAGGGCCGAGGGCAAGCGCGTTTCTGTTGGTAGAGGGAGATACGTTTCTAGCAGGCGGTTTGCATCGTTGTATACAAAAGAACGACCCTGTCTTGGAAGGTACAGGGCACGACGGCCTTGTCTCGGAAGAGCAAAAACAAACCACGCCTTCAGCGAGACAAAGTCAAACGCACATCGATGATCATGGAAAAAGTTATGTTTCTATTTCTGAAGCTGCTTTTAATTTTGAATTGTTCTGGTAGTAAGCGTGGGCCTTTTACGTCTGCTGAATCATCACACATTCTGTGTTGGGCAAACACATGCAAAACATTAAAGCATTAAACTCGTCTGATCTGTTCTCTCGCCGAACCCATGACAACGCCGCACAAATCGCAGGGACGCCACGATTGGAGGCGAACGGCGAGGGTCGTCACGCGCACCCACAGCTCAGCGCGGGGCAGGTCAGTCAGTCGAGCGCGATGATAACTAACACGGTTGCTCGCGATGCTCGCCACGGTCGAGATAACACCTATTTTTACCCGGGCTCCTCACGTAACGAGTCTTGCACGCTCTGTTCAAAACCTGAGCTTGAAAAAAAGTTCCCGTGCAACCACATGAACACCGCCATGTCCCATTAGGTGATATTCGGAGTTATCCCACGATGGGGGTTTCAGCAGAAGTTTCTAAGATTTTCTGAGCTCCTAACATGATGTATCTAGTTAAATATCTCAACCATCACCACCCAAAACATGACTTCGAAGGCATTCGTTCGCGCCACCCGACCAGCATTTCTATGCGCTAGTTAAAAAAAAAAAAAATGTTAAACCAATGCGACGGAAGGGGGAGGGGAGGGCGGCGATTTACCCCCTTTGGGCCATTTTTTTTTTTCAGTTGCTCGGTGTTACTCGCGCGAGTGACCCCCCCCCCCTCCCCCCCCCCAAATTCCTTGTGATCACAGGCTTTCGTGAGCACTGTTTGAAACGTTCTCGATGTTAGCGCGAAAAGGGAATGGTTATCTAGGCCGCACAAAAAAAAATCACCAAAAACAATCGCCGAATGTGTTTCTTTTGTCAGTGAGGTACAGAGTCACTCGCGCGACCCGGTGGTGAAAATTGGGGGTACCCCCTACCGTAGCCTTGATAAGAGGGTATACCGTTTTTTGGCGTTGACCCGGTAGTGAAAATTGGGGGTACTCCCCTACCGTAGACTCGATAAGAGATATACCCTTTTTTGGCGTTGACCCGGTAGTGAAAATTGGGGGTACTCCCCTACAGTAGACTCGATAAGAGGTATACCCTTTTTTGGCGTTGACCCGGTAGTGAAAATTGGGGGTACCCCCTTACTGTAACCTTGATAAGAGGGATACCCTTTTTTGGCGTTGAACCGGTTGTGAAAATTGGGGGCAATCCTTTACCGCGGCCTCGATCTCCTCACAATGATCCCAGCAGTTAACGACTCTTCCCACTGTACTGTAGGGCTTGCATTTTTTGCGCCAAGAAGTCCCTGGGCGAATGAGTTCCTCATGTGAGGAACTGCCGGTCAATCAAGTAATTTCACGAGAGTACATATTGTTTTAGGACTACTGAGGCATAGAAGCTTGGTCGGGTTGTGCGAACGAACGCCTTCAAAGTCATGTAGTATCGGGTGAGATATTCAGCTCCTCATGTGAGGACCTCAGGGACCGATGCTGCAACCCTACCGTGGGCTGACTCTAACCGATAGTTCAACAGCAGTTGAGGAGTGCAACCGCACTATCGCGGTAAGATGTAAGAAACCACGAACCGATAGTTCCACAGTGGAGGAGTTCAACCGCACTATAGAGGTAAGAGGTGAGAAACCACGAACCGATAGTTCCACAGTGGAGGAGTTCAACCGCACTGTAGAGGTAAGAGGTAAGAAACCACGAACCGACAGTTGCACGGTGGAGGAGTTCAACCGCACTATAGAGGTAATAGGTAAGAAACCGCCAACCGATAGTTCCACAGTGGAGGAGTTCAACCGCACTATAGAGGTAATAGGTAGGAAACCGCCAACCGATAGTTCCACAGTGGAGGAGTTCAACCGCACCATAGAGGTAAGAGTTAAGAAACACCACACGGCCCAAGAAATGCAAGCCCGGCCGTGGGATGACTCCTGCTTGTTTCGGCTCACCACATATGTTCTACCTCTACGGTAGAACGGTTCTTCAGGCAAGGGCAACAAGAGGGGGGGGGGGGCGGGGGGGGGCGGGGGTATTCGACGCGTTCTACGATAGAGGTGTGCACCACTTTTTTTCTGAGTGTGTTCCTCAATTTGGGAGCTTAAGACCTCTCTAAGGCAAAAAACTGATTGCGGAGAAGAAAAAAAAACTACACTACCGTATGAAAAATATCACATTGTTTGGACTGATTCTACGATAGCCCCCCCCCCCACACCAGCGATTTTCTTTAACGAACGTTTCGAAAGATGCTCGACACGAGGAACAGCGATATCGAAAAAATAATCTCCACATATATTCTTATTTGCAAAGTACTGTTGGAGGATGACGTCGGGGTGGCAAGGGGCACCGTATTTCAAGAGGTACGTACACAACGAGAAAAACCATGCAAACCATACACGGTCTATTTCCGACGATTTTGGGTCAAGGAGTGTCTTAAGTCATTAAGAAACCATTCTTGCCAAAAAAAGGTATACCTCTATCGTAGCAGGCGTGTTACCTTTGGGGTCCTCAGCATGGAGCCCCGACGAGACAGAGCATTGGTTTCAGCATCGAGCACACGCGGCAGCCCGCGCTGAAGCTGAGACAGGAGGTCTGTCCGAAGTGTGGTGAGGGGTGGTGTGTCCACCGCGCGCGCGCAGCATTTATTTTTGCGACGCGTGTGCTGTTGCGCGTTTTTACCTAAACGGGGTTTTGCTACCGCATGTGCCAGGCATTGTGTCGATCGTTATGGTTGCTGTACTTGGGCCTCAGAAACGATAAATTGTCCTTGATCATAACACCGAGTTCGAACGGGCTTCAAAGAGAGGAAACAGCAAAGAGATCGCTGCTCTACACAATCCTGTCGAAACTGAAAATCTTGAAATGCACCCCGTACTGCCGCATTTGAAGATAACTACAAGTACAGGACGCTGACGAGAAACCGAATCCGTAGCCAAGTACCAGTTTTTCGACATAGGACGGAATGTAGCGTTAGTTCGAGGAGACACGGACGTAAAACACCGCCCTAACTCGTCCTGGACAGACGCGTGCTACGATAGAGGTATACGTTTTTTTAACGATTTTTGTTTTGTGAATGACGGGGATCCTTAACCCTAAGTCGTCGGAAAAAAAAAAGTCATGAAAAAGTCATTTTTTCTGCACGATTCTTGTTCTGTACGCAGGCAACGAGATCTTTCACCCGGTGCAGCAGTTTAAGTTTTCTCAAAACAAGTTCTTGGGGAGAGGTCTTAAAGCTCCCAAATCGAGGAATACACTAAAAAAATCAAAAGTGGTGCGCACCTCTGTCGTAGCAGGCGTCGCCAATGCTGATATTACGTTGAGTTACACTCAATCGGCCGAACTCACAGCTTCTAGCATTTTTTGAAGCACGTTACTGCATTGCGACCTGTGATTCCGCGCGGAAGGTGCTACTCGATGCCGATGAGAAGAAGACGGTGTTCGCCAACGAAGAAGACGAGTCCCGTACCAGAATTCCGAAGTGAGTCACCGAACTGCGGCTGCCGCGGCTGCTGCTACTGCTGCTCATGTTGGCGTTAGTGTTGGCGTTGGTGTCGGTGCTGGTGTTGTTGTTGATGTTGGTGTTGTTGGTGTTGGTGTTGGTGGGTGTTGGTGTCGGTGTTGCTGCATGTGTTGTTGTTGGTGTCTGCGTTGGTGTTGTTGGTTGTCGGTGTTGGTGTTGGTGTTGGTTTCGGTGTCGGTGTCGGTGCTGGTATTGGCGTTGTTGTTGGTGTTGGTGTCGTGGTTGGGGTAGCGGTTGGTGTTGTTAAAGCGGTTAAAGCTGCTATTGTGGTCGTCGTTGCGGCTCCGGTTAATGTTACGGCTGGGCTAAAGTTGCGGTGGCGATTGCGGGTGTAGTTGCTTGTGCTGTCCGTTTTGTATACCCTGACGGTGAGGGGCACCTGTTTTCTTGGAGACCACTAGTAGTCCCGACTTACAAAAAACATTGTGTAGCCCGCACAATGCGAGGAACCCGTAACGTAGCAAATGCCATATGGTCAGACAGCGTCGTCACGGGACAAAAACTCATTTGCAGGTGGCGTCCTTGCGAGAGAAGACCGAGAGCGTTCCGAACACGGACTGAACCAAACCCTCCGCAGCGGACCCGCGAATCAAAACACTCCTTAGAGGTCGTTGCACATGTATGTTTTGGCCTGTTTTATCTCACAATTAATTGGAAGGACACCACAACAGGTGTTTACATCCTGTTCCGTCTTGAGGCCCCCCACGCAATGACATACATACGTCATTTTC
This sequence comes from Undaria pinnatifida, assembly GCA_012845835.1. Classification (NCBI taxonomy): domain Eukaryota; class Phaeophyceae; order Laminariales; family Alariaceae; genus Undaria; species Undaria pinnatifida. Next base: position 3,417,410 of record JABAKD010000002.1, on the reverse strand, counting down.
ATCATCCAACACCCTGACTTCTTCTAAAAGAGAGTTTCGTTTTTGCCTGTAACCTGCTGAGCAATCTTCATCACGGTCATAGTATTGATGGTATAACAATGTAAATGACGACGCATGCTGCGATAGAGGTATACCTTTTTTTGGCGAAAATGGTTTTTGAATGACGGGGGCACCTTAACCCAAAATGGTCGGAAATTACAGGTGATTTCTTTGTTTGCGTGATTATCGTTGTGTACCGAGGCCATAGGATATTCTATCCGGTAGCAGTTTTTGTTTTACTCCAAATCAGTTTTTTTTGGGAGACGTCTTAAGCACCCAAATTGATGAACTTCAGACAAAAAACAATGGTTGGTGCACCTCTATCATAGCACGCGTGAGACAAGACAAGAACAGGCACCCCACGGTTTAGGGGTTGCCTTTTCAGGGCCTAAACGTACCTTCCTTGGTGGGGCTCAAGTCTTGGAACTACCGGTTCGTCCGACGCTTTTACGAGCGTGCTTTTTCTAGCACACGACAGGGCAAACTTCGAACTAGAAGTACTAGCGTTGATCGGATGGGGCGCGCACGAATGTCTTTCAAATAAGGCATGTTTAGGTCGGGTGAGATATTGACTTCCTTCCTCGTGCTGGGAGCTTTAGAAACTTCTTGGAACGTTTTGCTGCACCCCTACTGCGGGAAGAAGGATTTGCGAACGCTGCCGTTCCGACGGTAACGGGTACCAGGTAGTCTATCGACAGGAACCAACTGCCGAGTGCGCTTTGGAGCATGGGTAAGCACAACTTGATGCGAGTCGACTGTGGAAGAGAGGGATGAAGTCTTCTCGCGGCGATGAACAAAAAACGAAGGAGCGTCCCGTAGCGCGGAGGGTGACCCCGGACCCGAGTGACGGTCCAGGGAGCGAGCAGTAGAAAAAGAAAAACGCGAAGATAATGGAAGGGATAAACAAAATAAAGATAAGTCTAGGGAGGGGGAAGGAGAAAGGAAAACTGCGAAGAATACAGGAGGGATGGGCAAAACAAATAGAACACGAAACGATAACTTTGGGCCAAAATGTGCCACACCTTTGTCGTAGCGCGCGCCATCGGCACTACGTCTTTAGCCGTGTTATGTCCCCACCGGCTAGGTTTCAGGGCATTGAGCTTCCTTAACCGGGGCGTTATGTCTTTTTCTCTTGTCTGTCTCGTGCTCCGCCTTTTCCGCCCCCCACCCCTGCCATCGCCACTACAATCCTTAGGTCTCGCGGTTTGCTAGCGCGTTTGGCCCCTCTGGCCAAGGTTCTCGGGGACAGCACCGCGATGGTCAAGAGCGACACGCCGCTACAGCTTGCGTCCGGAAGCCAGGCAAGTCGAGAGGGCTACCCCTTCCCCACAGGAGATGGTAAAAATGATCGTTTCTCCCAATAGAGCAGTGCGCGTGTATTCCAGACCCTGTATCGGTAGAGCTGTACTACTACCTTGTACCTGCCGCTGTATCGGCAGAGTGCACGTAAACATAAACCGTTGTATGTTGGTGATATAGCATTACTCACTGAACTACTGAGTCATGTGACTGAATAGCTCAGTGAGTGGTGCTATATCACCAAAAATGTATATACGTATTATTTTTAAATCGATCATTGATTCTTACAGACTACGAAACAGGGATCTCCGGGTCTGTTCCCTCGCCACGTCCTATACAGTAGTATTCGGGAGAGCGCACTATGATAGCCATTCAAAGTTTCTCCAACGCGCACGCTCGAAAAACAAAAGCGAAACCCAGCTCCGCGCCGAGTGGTGCACAAGAGGGGTCGATGTCTCGGCTGCTTGGCGAACTGTCTTATCTTGGTTGCTCGTGCACAACTACCCGATAAATAAGTGCTTTTGAACTCTGAATGCAAATGGGTTGTCTCGTTGCACAGTAAACGCTTAAACCCTCCCGGAGTCGCATCGCGTGGTATTGCCTTCCATCCCTTATGTACACGATGATTAGTCTATTGGATTGCGCAAAATCCCACAGCCACAAAGGCGAAAACAAACCCGGTCCAAATGATTGGTGGCACGCGAACAAGGCTGGACCAGGCCAGGTCCTATGGGTAGCACGCGGTACAGCGGCTGGTTGCGACGCAACGGACACCCCCGCACAACCAAACGCACCACGAAATAGGTATTTTAGATGCCACAAGGTAGTTTTGGTTCCGCCGGAACCTTAGCCCTAGGTCCATATGATGAGCGATACGTGAACCTGTGAAGACCGATCCAGGCCAGATCTTATTGGTGCGGGATACCGTGGCCGGTCGGGAGGCCCAATCCACCTTGCGCCCATAGTTTCTGGGGCCTAGATCCCGCCTTTCTCCGGCGTTTCTTTTAATGAAACGACGTACAGCGAGCCTAGTTTATGAACTTGGCCCTTGATTCGATCTTTTTCCTGCCCGACCTCGCCCTTGACAAACCGGTTGACAGGCGGCGGCCTCGGAAGTGGTCCAAGCTACCGTCGCCGCTCACATTTCGACCATCTGCGCGAGCGCGCTCCGGCACTACGACGATATTACCGTTGCCCCCGACGCGGCACCGGCCGCTGACAGTAACCGCAACGCCTCGGATAAGGCGTTTCGGGCAACCTCCCCAGGTTCTACGAACAGTATCAGTGGTCGTTTGGGTCAGGCAGATGTTGTCCGTGCTTGCGCGGACCTCGACGGCGGCAGCGGTGGTGTTGTTGGTGTCGGTGTTAGTGGTGTTGAAGTTGGTGGTGTTGATGGTGGAGGTAGAGGCGGTGGTGGCCGCACTGGTGGTGGGGTTAGCTGTGGTGGCGGCGGTGGTGGTGGTGGTGGTGGTGCTGCGCGCACGGCACCGATGGGGATGCCCCCCAACAACCCCCAGTCCAGAGACACCGCGCAAAGGCGAGGCCAGAGCAGCGAGCGGCAGCCGCACCTTGGCCACGCGGAGGAGGAGGAGGAAGAGAAGGAGGAGAATGGGGATCTCCACTGGTGGTCCGACGAGGACGAGATTGACAAGGAGAATGATCTGGCGGAGGCAATCGAGTCTGATACGCGGGCGCCGGGGCGGGGGTGGATGCGGCGACGTCGCAGGGAAGCCCCGTTCCTTCAGCTGCTGGTTCGAAGTCAGGTGGGTTTCTCGAGCCGGGTGTACGGCATTGCTGGCCCCGGGCTCCTGCAAAGTTCACAGTCGGTACACCAGTAGTCAGCCCGTTAGGATATCCCAGAGGATGCCCCGCGACCCCACGGTTAGGCTTTCCTTGTAGGAGGCAGGCTACCGTAGGGGGCTCGTTGTTGGAACCTGTTTTTGCAGTGACGCAGGGTCGCTCGCGCGGGTGCCCTCCCTGTTCCTTCGAGGCTTTAAGCGTTCGTGCTGAATTTACTGTGCGGTATGCACCTGCAATGGGATCGACCATGAGCTGTCACATGCGACGGTGGAGGTGCCCACCTCCATCTATTGAGGTTCCTCTGTTCGGGAGCTTAAGATTATAACCTCTCCGTAAACCTGATCTTGAGAAAAAATGTAAACAGCTACGGTAGTACCGGACGAAAAGTCCAATGGCCCCAAGGTACACGACGAGAATCATGCGAAACGAATAGTGGTCTATTCTTTTTTTTTTTCCGGAAGTTTTTGGGTCAAGGATCCCCGTCACCCAGAAACCTTTTCGGCCAAAAAACGGTATACCTCTATCGTAGCACGCGCCAGCTACACGCTGCGCGAAAAAAACACCACCTAAAAACGCCTTTTAGTTGTTGAGGTACAGAGCCACTCGTTCTCGCGAGTGGTAAGAACACGGCGGTGAAAATCACGGTACCCCCGCTGGCGTCGCCTGGGACGTAGAACCAATTGAGGACCAAGGCTACGGTAGGGGGGTACCCCCGACTTTCACTACCTGGGTCAACGCCAAAAAAGGGTATACCTCTGATCAAGGCTACGGTAGGGGGCTACCCCCAATTTTTACTACTGCGTCAACGCCAAAAAAGGGTATACCTTTGATCAAGGCTACGGTATTGCAGTATCAAACCCCTAATTTTCACTACCGGGTCAACGATAAAAAAGGGTATACCTCTTATCAAGGCTACAGTAGGGGGGTACCCCCAATTTTCCCTACCGGGTCAACGCCATAAAAGGGTATACCTCTTATCAAGGCTACGGTAGGTGGGTACGCCAAATATTCACCACCTGTGGGTCAACGCTAAAAAAGGGTATATCTCTGAACAAGGCTACGGTAAGGGGGTACCCCCAATTTTCACTACCGGGTCTGAGCTATCGTATCATACCATATCTTACCATATCATACCATATCATACTAGATATCGTACTATATCATACCATATCATACTCGCACGGGTTACTCTGTACCTCATTGACGAAACGACTTTACACGATATGCTTGGCGCAGCATGGCTAACTGTTGCATTGCGGATTCATGCCGCTAGATTAAAATTGACAAAAGCTTGAGACCGCAATGGAACCGCAAAAAAAAGTCCCTTAAAGAGGGACACACGCCCCCTATCGTAGCTTTGATGTGAGGATAATTGCACTAATTGTGTCCCGCGGTGTTTCGTGGCCATGACGTCATACACAGCGCATGGCGTTGTTCTTGGGAGTTCTACGACCCACTCGGGCCAAAATTCTCGGCATGGATGTTGTTTTCCTGTAGAGCAGCGTGCCGTACGGACGCTGGAGCACAAGAAAAACTGCACGATTGACGATTCGTCATCTACATAGTTAGTGTTGTGTGGGCAAATATATCAAGATATCCAATATATCCAGTATATCGAATGCATCGAATATATCGAATACCTCGAATATATCGAATGTATCGAATGCATCGAATACGTCGAATACATCGAATCTATCGAATACATCGAATACATCGAATATATCGAATATATCCATGCGGGACTAAGGCGGTGGTAGGGAGGGTTTGACTTTTTTTTTGCACTTAAAGTACCAGATTTGACCCACTCGCACGAGTGACTCTGTACCTCGCGTGGACGCCAAAACCTTGGGCGATTGGATTGGCGTAGTGTAGCTTACCGTCCCGTTGTGGAAACAATTCACACGCTTAACACAGCAGCACACGAAAGCTCAAGACAGCCTAAAGGGAACAGGGAGGTCACTCGCGCGAGCGACCCACCCAGAGCCACGGCAAAAACAATAAAACGCCAAAAAAAGGTATACCTCTATTGTAGCATGCGCGTCGTTTTTGCAGTGGCACGGCGTCACTCGCGCGAGGGACCCCCCTGTTCCCTTATTACCATGAGTCGCGATGACATTTCGACAAGTGCTACGATAGAGGTATACCGTTTTTTGGCGAAAACGTTTTCTGAATGACGGGGCCCTTAACCTACTAATACTATCGTCGCAAATACGCCTTGTTCTTGCATGAATCTCGTTGTAACACAGAGGCGCCGTGGGATTATTAATCCGGGCGGCAGAGGTTTTGTTCTACTTCAAGTATTTTGTTTTTTTTGGGGGGGGAGTCTTAGAACCTCCTGAAAAATGAGGAACCTCAGAAAAAACGTGGTGCCCGTCTATCGTAGCACGCGTCAAAGTCCCCCAAAAAGTGAGCCATCTTCAGTAGTAGCCGACGGTCTTGAGTCTGTTGAATACCCCCCTTAAGGCGTAAGCAGGTCTTACGCTGAGTCGTTGTACGATAGCCCCCCCCAACTTGCCTTTAACGAAATCGCCGGTTACGGTTGTGAAACCAGCTGCCCGGCCGTATCTCCTGCAATACGGTGCCCCTTGCCGCCCCGACGACGCCATCGTTCGATAGAGTAGTAGTCCTTTGCAAACGTCAAAATGTTTGGGGATGATTTTTTTCATAGATAGCGTGCTTCCTCGTGGCTAGCAGCCATGAAACGTTCCTTTCTTTGAAAGAAAATCGCCAGTTTTTTTTGGGGGGGGTATCGTAGCACGGTGGGGGTGAGGACTGCGAAGAGAAAGCTTACCGATGTTCGGCATGCATCGGAATTGAGGGGAACAGCCTCAGGACGCATTCTACGGCAGAGGACACGCGTGCTACGATCGTTGTGCACACCACATATTTTTGTCAGGTTTCGTCAATAATAATTACTTCTTGGGAGCCTAAGACCTCTCACTCACTCCCCAAAATCAGATTTGGACAAAAGTGAAGTTGCTGTATGCATACCGCGCGAAAAAGCCCATGTCCTAGGTATCCACACAAACAACGACAACCATGCAAAAAAAAAATGGCGGTATATATATATATACAACGAGAATCATGCAAAAAAAAAGGCGTGTTTCCGACAATTTAGGGTTAAGGAGCCCCGTCATGTTCAGATCATTTTTTTTCAGGAGAAAAGTGCCACCTCTATCGCAACACGCGTACCGGCGGCACGCGAATTTTCTGAGGACGAGAATCACTTGATTGAGAGGTAGGTAGGTGCGTGGTACCTGGCCCGAAAGCTGGCCTTTGGACCGCACGGCACAGCAGCAGCAGGGGTTGCATTTTTTGGACCGAACCTTTTTGGTGATGATGATACGGTTGACCCCCTTAAGTGACGAACGGTGGGTGAGTCATTTTGGACGGTTTTAGTCCCCCCCCCCCCCCCCCCCCCCCCCCCGCCCCCCATCGTTTCTTCAACGAAATCGCCGGTTTTAAAACCAGCATCCGGCCCGCATCTCCTAAAATACGTTGCCCCTTAAGGCTTGGCCACTCCGACGTCATGGTTCGATAATCCTTTTTTTGCAAACAAAAAAGTTTAAGATGTATATATATATATTTGTTAAAATAGCATCCTTCCCCGTGTCGAGCAGCTATGAGAAACGTTTGTTAAAGAAAATCTCTGGTTTCGAGGGGGGCGGGGGAGGGGGGGAGGTGGGCTGCCGTAGAATCAGTCCGAACAGTCTGATATTTTTACGAGTTATGTACTTTGGTTTACGTAGGGTTGTCACCTCGGAGTGTGGGTCGAGTTGTGGGCGATTGAATGTGTTCGAAGCAATTCTTCGGGTGATGGTGATGATGTTGCTATTCAGCTTCCTATGTTGGGCGCTCAGAAACTTTGGCTGCGCACCCCTCAATCGCGTGAAATGACTCTCCAACTTCACGGTAGGTAGGGGGCGGGGGTATCCCCCGGAGTTTCGTTCTTCCGAGACGCGTGCTACGATAGAGGTATTAATGTATACCTTTTTTTGGCAAGAGTGGTTTCTGAATGAGGGGCCCCAAAAGACGCGTGCTACGATAGAGGTAATAAGGTATACCTTTTTTTTGACAAATAAAAGTGGTTTCTGAATGAGGGGGCTCCTTAACCCCAAAAAACGCGTACTACGATAGAGGCATTAAAGTATACCTTTTTTTGGCAAAAGTGGTTTCCGAATGAGGGGGCTCCTTAACCCCAAAAGACGCGTGCTACGGTAGAGGTATTAAGGTGTACCTTTTTTTGGCAATTGCGGTTTCTGAATGAGGGGGCTCCTTGACCCAAAATCGTCGGAAATAGGCCATTTTTATTTTCGTGATTCTCGTTGTGTACCTGAGGCGCTATGAGATTTTTTACCCGGTGTAGCAGCAGCAGTTTTATTTTTCGTCCCGAATCAGTTTTTGGGAGAGGTCTTAAGCTTCCAAAATTGAGGAACCTCAGAAGAAACAAAAGTGGTGTGCACCTCTTCTATCGTAGCACGCGTCGGTGTTTTTTCCGCTCGAGCGCGGATACATAAGTTTGGTTATATGGGACGCAGCGTAGTGCCATTGCAAGGGTGTCAGCGTGAGTTCGACGAATTTCGGGTCAATTCTCATCTTTGCAAGCTGCGTTTTGTTGGTATTTATTTGTCATATATATACTTCATGTGGTTGAGTTTTTATATATTTACTTGTCATGATATCAGTGTTTATCGCGAAATTTGAAGAGCATTGCCAAAAAACCAAGATCGTTTTTTTCTTCTCGTAGCCACTCTTCCGCGAGTGACTCTGAGTTGCCGAAAAGTACATCCTCAATAGTGACCCCCTTACTGCACTCGTGTGTCTTTGAGAAACTGAAAGTGTAACGTGACCAGCAGTTCCATGGTCTAAGTATGCCAGGGAAATAACATTGGAAAGCAAGAACGACATATATATATATTGGATAGATCCTTAGCCGAGGAGCCCCGCTGATCCGAAATATTTCGGCCTAAAAGTGCGCTACCTTCGCTGTAGAAGGCGTCTCAGCTGCTAGAGCTGTCCTGATGCCGCGCGCTCAAACAAATGCAACACGTCTGCGTCTTACCGTTTCCTTCTCGCAGGCGTTTGACGTGTATCGAGCTGCCGCCGCTGGGGAGTGATGAACTGGGGGCAAACAGACCGACAAATTCGGTCCGCCGATGAGAAGATGGAGACATCTGTGTGTCTCTCTCGCACACCCAAGACTCATGGCGCTGTACTCGACTTCTTCTTCGTTTCCGCCCGGAGTTGTTGCGTTTGCCCCTTCTTGTGCTGTGCCTTGTTTGCTGTAATCTAGTCGCACACACCGCTGCACTCAAGATTTTGGTGGGGAGTTGTGTGATAAGTGTTTTGCCAGCACGTTACCTAAAAAATTGCTAATTATTTTTGCACTTCAGGCGGTCGGGTCGGCCCACCTGTCCTTTGTTGCACTGTAACCCGTGGCAAATGGCTGCGGAATTGGAGGGGTAACCCCCAATTTCCACCACATTTTCAGCCACTCGCACGAGCGACTCTGTACCTCACCCGAGGACGAAAACACATTCTAGGCGATTGTTTTGGCGAAGCGCAGCTTTACCGTTCCATCATCGTGGATTTTCATGGACGGTATTTTAAGCATCACGCGCGAGACAGCTTAAGATTGCAATGGAACACGGGGGGGTCACACTCTCGCTTGGTGACCGCCAGCCACCGCAACCCCCCCCCACAAAAAAAATCCTCCCAAGAAAGGGGGAAACCCCTTACTTTTTTTATAGCCTGGGGCCCTAGTCAGTCACAGTCAGTCGTACCTAATGGCGAAGGCTGCACGGCAGGGGGGGGGGGTGCCCCTTTGTTTACCACTCTGGAGTGTAAGCACTCGCATGAGCGACTGACGCGTGCTACACGATAGAGGTATGCCTTTTTTTGGCGGGAACGTTTTTTTATTTTTTTCGGAATTTAACGGGGGGCTCCTTAACCCAAAAATCGTCAGCGTGAAACAGACATTTTTTTTTTGTTTCATATGATTCTCGTTGTGTGTACACAACTAACTAGACCATGATAATTTCCTTCCCGGTAGCAGCAGTTTTATCTGTCTCCCCAACAAAGCCTTTTCTGCGGGAGAGGTCTTGAGCTCCCCCGAATCGAGGAGAAAAAATTGTGCGCCCCTCTATCGCAGCACACGTTGACTCTGTACCTCGCGGACGAAAGCCTATATATATACGCGATCGTTTTGGCGCAACTTGTAGCTTACAACTGATTCCGTTTGCGGATTCATATCGGCACATGACACGATGGAGGTACACCCCAGATTTTTGGCAAGGATGGTTTCTGAACGACAGAGCTTCGTTGCCCCAAATCGTCGGAAGAATATAGGCCATATTTTTTCGCATGGTCCTCGTTGTGTACCTAGGCCATGATGAGACTTTTCATGTCCGGTGTCAAGTAGCAGTTTTCTTTTCCTCCAAATCGGTTTTTTGGGAGAGGTCTTAAGCTTCCACATTGAAAACCACCAGAAAAAAAAAAAGCGGGGTGCACCTCCATCGTAGCACGCGTCTATTTCTGCATGAAAACAGCACTGAAGCGGGAGACCGCAAATATACAGGGAGGGGTCTCACCCGCGCGACCGACGCCGAGAACAACAGTTTAACTGCGAAAAAACACGGCCCCTGAAAAAGGTGACCCCCGCACCGCACCGTCGGTCTAGTGGTGCTGCACGAAGACCTATCGGAACACGCGTGCTACGAAAAAGGTACATGGGGCGTTCAACACGCTTTTGCCAGTTTTGTTTCCGAATGACTAGAAGAGGAGCTCCTTGACCCAAAATCCTCGGAATTACGTTATTCTCGTTATTATGCGAGATTATTTGTTTTTTTGTATACCTGGGGCCACGGGGTTGCTGGTCCGATTGCACTGTAAGTTCGCCCAAAATCGTTTTTTTTTTTGTTTTTTTGGGGTGGGGGGGGGTCAGAGGTCTAGAGCTCCCTCAGGTCGAGGCATTTGCAGGGCAACGCAATGACTAGCTTTACAGTGGCAAGTGCTGCTGCCGCCGTAGCCGCACGCGTGCAGATGCTTTTTTCGTCCGGCTCGGCGGAGGCTGCACTGGTACTGGGGCAATGTCTCTGAACACATATCCAGAGGGGAGGGAGGGAGGGAGGGAGGGAGGGAGAGGGAGGGAGGGAAGGAGGGAGGGAGGGAGGGAGGGAGGGAGGGAGGGAGGGAGGGAGGGAGGGAGGGAGGGAGGGGGGGAGGGAGGGAGGGAGGGAGGGAGGGAGGGGGGGAGGTGATCCCTGGCTGTTTCTCAAGATCATTCATTTCTTGTTGAGTCACCCAACAGTGGGGGTGTGCAGCAGATTCTACGAAATTGTTGCGTTCCTAGCGTGAAGAGTAGCTCAATTTCAACTTAATCTCCGTCATCATCCGAAACAAGACTTCGAAGGCGTTCTCTCGCGCAACCACCCGCGACCAACAATTATTTGCGCTTGTCCCCTGACGCTAATAATGTACTCGAAAAATGGATCACAATCGCTAGCTATTACTCGAGCGTGCGGAGAAGTTCACGACGCGTGAATGACGCGTGCTACGATAGAGGCAGCAGTTTTCGTGTGAAAAATGATTTTTCTGAATGATTGGGCTCCTTAACCAAAAATCGTCGGTGAAATCGGCCACATTTTGTTTTCCATGATGATTCTCGTTGTATCACTTGGCCATGTTATTTGTTTCGTCCGCGACAAAGCAGGTGTACTTTTTTCCAGATCAGTTTTTCAGGTTAAGAAGGGCATGTCTTAACCTCCTCCTAAAGCGATGAGCCTCAGAAAAAAAATGTCGTGTACCTCTATCGTAAGAACGCTTCCGGTCAGAAACCTGGGGCTCAAGAAAAGCGTAACCCCTACCCTGGGATGAATTCTGTTGGCGTCGTCGGCTGCCCCGTCTCGCGGTCATCGCGAGCAGAGCTTGGAAAAAAAATCACTCCCGAGACGGTTCCTCTCTCTGCCAAGATGATCGATATAATAGTTTGATTTCGTGAACGGACGCATGCTACGAGTAGAGGTGACGCGCGCTACGATAGAGAGGCAGCGCAGTTTTCGCGTGAAAAAAGTTTTTCTGGATGACGGGGCTCCCTCCCCTTAACCCATTATATCGTCGGGGGAAAAAAAAAATCGTCATTTTTTTTTTTTCATGATTCTCGTTGTGCACCTAGGCCGTGGGATGTTTCCTCCGGTAGTAGTAGCAGCAGCTAACTTTACTTTTCTCCTACGAATCGGTTTTTGAGTCAAGACATGTCTGTCTTAACCTCCCAAATTCAGGAGTGGTATTTTGAAAAAATGTGGTGCACCTCCTATCGTAGAACGCGTCAGTTTTTTTTTTTTTTTTTTTTTCCCTGAGGTTCTTCATTTTGATGACCTCTATACCTTCTTAACCATATTCTTAACCACCTTATCAACCGCCCAAAAAATGATTTGGACAAAAATAATCCTTTCTACAAAGTACGTACTCCTCGAAGAACAATCCTCTCCGCTAGTAGATGTATGTGACAAAACCTGCTGGAGGAGGAGACTGAAAATAGGACGACGAAAACCGATTTAGGACCGTTCCTATTTATAGAACGAACGCAAACAAACTCAGGAATCCTGCCGAAATGTCACGATTCCCGACATCTTGAAAATAATGAAGAGTTCGTTACGTTTTCAAACCAAAAATAATCTTTTTTATTTTTTTCAGGAAAATCATGTTTAATAACAGAAAATGTCTAAACTATTCAAAGTCTGGATTATTGGACAAAATAGATATATATCACGTTTCGCGAAAATGCCACGTTTTTATGTCGCGATATTCCTTACTTTTTTGTTTCCGTTAGGAACGGCCCTTAGGGTCGAGGAAAGCCGTATCTCCAAAACGTTTCATCCAGAACGCGGTACCTCTGTCGGAAACTCGCGTCACCCCTGCATACCGATTCGTGAGAATCCAACCAAAGGGGAGGGACGGTAAAGTGAGAATATATCTAGTTTGCTCTCTGGTGTAGTCTATTCCACGGGCGGGTTCTGTAGGGTACGGGTGCTCTCTGTAGGGTACGGGGGATGTACAAAACGCACAGAATAATTCTGTAGGGTACGGGGGCTGTTACAGAACGCACAGAATAATCCTGTACGACTAGGGTACGGGGGATGATACAGAACTTTCTGTGCAGATAGGGTATTGTGATGGACATCACAGAACTATTCTGTAGGGTACGGAGGCATCACAGCATCACACAGAACTATTCTGTAGGGTACGGGGGATGTACAAAATGCACAGAATAAATCTGTAGGGTACGGGGGATGATACAGAACTTTCTGTGAATATAGGGTATTGTGAGTGGACGACACAGAACTATTCTGTAGAGTACAGGCGGGTGTTACAGAACTCTGAGCGTACAGAGTACCCCCGGTACTTACCCGATTCACCCCTGTATTATCCTGCACAACGTGACGAAAAGGCAGAGTCAAGGGCGCTAAACGCACAACACAATGGCCCTCTGCATCAAAATCAACATCATACCCGCAAGGACACAGCTACCCCCCACCCGGAGCAATATCCTTCCCATCCTACTCCGATTCAATCTACGTTGACTGCCACGAGGTACTTCCGTAGGCCAAGAAACATAGACTACTCATCCAACGCTCGCGACCTTCACAGGCCGACGTCCCCGGTTTTGGTGTTGTCAATCACGTCGAAGGCGGCCTCAGCGGCCGCCAGGTCAGCATCCCCCCCGTTGAACCGTGGCGGCAGACATTTGTGAATATCCTTCGCGGCAATAATGGGAATGTCCTTGAACCCGGGGATGTGCTCCAAGTTGGCGTGGAGGAACATCACCATCTCTACCCAGTAGGTGTTCATGCGTGTTTGTGTCTGGGGTCGCGGAAAAGCTGCCTTGGTCCGCACCATTCATGTTCCCTCTCGAGATCTGTCTGTGTACCACTGTTCGTGTAGGCGTACACTGCTGTTTGTGCTGGTGGCTGTGTCTGTGTGTCTGTGGTGTCTGTGTGTGTGCAGACTCACCTTACCGCTTGCTTCGCGGACGTGACGTCACACGGGGTAATGCACAGATCACCCGTGCTGCGGGTAATTGTTCCGGGTACACACATTCTGTAGGGTACGGAGGCATCACAGAACCACACAGAACTATTCTGTAGGGTACGGGGGATGTACAAAACGCACAGAATAATTCTGTAGGGTACGGGGGCTGTTACAGAACGCACAGAATAATCCTGTACGACTAGGGTACGGGGGATGATACAGAACTTTCTGTGCAGATAGGGTATTGTGATGGACATCACAGAACTATTCTGTAGGGTACGGAGGCATCACAGCATCACACAGAACTATTCTGTAGGGTACGGGGGATGTACAAAATGCACAGAATAAATCTGTAGGGTACGGGGGATGATACAGAACTTTCTGTGAATATAGGGTATTGTGAGTGGACGACACAGAACTATTCTGTAGAGTACAGGCGGGTGTTACAGAACTCTGAGCGTACAGAGTACCCCCGGTACTTACCCGATTCACCCCTGTATTATCCTGCACAACGTGACGAAAAGGCAGAGTCAAGGGCGCTAAACGCACAACACAATGGCCCTCTGCATCAAAATCAACATCATACCCGCAAGGACACAGCTACCCCCCACCCGGAGCAATATCCTTCCCATCCTACTCCGATTCAATCTACGTTGACTGCCACGAGGTACTTCCGTAGGCCAAGAAACATAGACTACTCATCCAACGCTCGCGACCTTCACAGGCCGACGTCCCCGGTTTTGGTGTTGTCAATCACGTCGAAGGCGGCCTCAGCGGCCGCCAGGTCAGCATCCCCCCCGTTGAACCGTGGCGGCAGACATTTGTGAATATCCTTCGCGGCAATAATGGGAATGTCCTTGAACCCGGGGATGTGCTCCAAGTTGGCGTGGAGGAACATCACCATCTCTACCCAGTAGGTGTTCATGCGTGTTTGTGTCTGGGGTCGCGGAAAAGCTGCCTTGGTCCGCACCATTCATGTTCCCTCTCGAGATCTGTCTGTGTACCACTGTTCGTGTAGGCGTACACTGCTGTTTGTGCTGGTGGCTGTGTCTGTGTGTCTGTGGTGTCTGTGTGTGTGCAGACTCACCTTACCGCTTGCTTCGCGGACGTGACGTCACACGGGGTAATGCACAGATCACCCGTGCTGCGGGTAATTGTTCCGGGTACACACATTCTGTAGGGTACGGAGGCATCACAGAACCACACAGAACTATTCTGTAGGGTACGGGGGATGTACAAAACGCACAGAATAATTCTGTAGGGTACGGGGGATGATACAGAACTTTCTGTGCAGATAGGGTATTGTGAATGGACGTCACAGAGTAATTCTGTAGGGTACGGAGGCATCACAGCATCACACAGAACTATTCTGTAGGGTACGGGGGATGTGCAAAATGCACAGAATAATTCTGTAGGGTACTGGGGATGATACAAATGCACAGAATAATTCTGTAGGGTACGGGGGATACTACAGAACGGTCTGTGCCTCTCTGTAGGGTAATTACAGAGGGTAATTACCCCCGGTATAGGTCTGTGAGTACCCTACAGAACCAACCCGTGGTCTATTCATAATAGGCGGCGGTGCAGCAACGCTATGCATCGAGGATGCGACGCTTGAAAGAGGATACGCGTGGCTGATATTGTCCAACCCACTCGAGAATAGAATGAAAATGAATAAAAAAAGGGGCAAAACGTGAGGAAAAGGACCGGAATGTGCTACAAAAATGCCTTCTTCGCAAAGAAAAGGATCCCCAACAATGTCCTAAGCAACAGTGTGGCATGTTGTTCATATTAATGCAGAACCGAATATTAAATAAGCTCCGAGCAGGAACAAGCTCTTAAGGAGTAAACCCGTCGGAAACAGAAAAAGGTTGTATTACCGCTGGCTTGCTCGTCCGCAGCTTTGGGGCTTAGCGTGGTACGAACTGTCAATCGTTAGCTTTTAGAATATACGCGAGCGTTTTGCGACAAGACCTCGGCGTTGGTAAATTATACGAAGGGGGAGGGGGGGTTGCCAAATATAAATTTCAACCGACTAACAAAGATGAGAGGAACGCTGCTCCACTGCGCGCTCTGCTGGCAAGCTGCAAGGCCTCGCTTTGCTACCGAGTGATGTCTGACGTACTCGCAAGACCACCTTGTACAGCGTAGAATGGTTGGCCAAACCTATTACATAATTACGTCCTAGAAACCGCCATTTTTTTTCTCCTTCCTCGGCAATGTTGCGGTTTCCAATATTCTTTCGATATGGTACCATATTCACGTGTAGTCCCTAGCTCGGAAAAAAGGGGGCGTAGGAAATAAAAGCCCCTCAGGACTGAACCGACAACAACCCCCTGCTAGCATCGGCAACTCTAGTCAATTCCCGTCTAAACTGGCGATTTTCGACCTCTCCACAGCCAGCCTTCGACGATGGGGTTGGACAGATTTCGCAGAACTGTATTATTGCATCCCCCACTCTCCCAATGCTCTTGCTCTACGGTGGTAAATTTGCGAACACAATAGTATCACCCTTTAATAGTATCAATATTACTAGCTACGTCTATTTCTGCCCGCCGAGATCTAGATGTCGGCGAGAATTTTGCAGATGCACCATTGCGTATCCTCCCCCCCCCCTGACTCTCTTGCCCAATGCCGGGAAGCACACCTCATGACACATTTCCGTAGTCAGCAATAGCTATGTCTACTTCCGCTCGCCCAGAACTAGTGGTGGACGAGCTAGCCCCGGCTGTATGCCCTTCCCCGGCTATATACAATTCCGTAGCCGATCTCAGGCCATGACCCTCGCTACCCAGCCGGCATCCTTGTTGTGAACCCGAACGTAAGACTTGTACGCGTCTAACGCCCACCGGTCCTCGCGTTGCAACAAATCTCTGGTGTGGCACCCCCCCCCCTTCCGATAAGAGCGTTGCGCCTCCATTTCTCATGGAGTGTGCTATGCGTTCTCGTCCGCCTGCACGCCTGCCAACCCTTTTCACAGTGCTACACTGGTGTCGCTTCGTGCTGTGTGCACACAGCCCGTCCGCCGCCACCCGCGCCAAAAGCAGCCAAGGGGGTCGACGGAACAAGAAGATAACATACTCTTTTTTCAATCATGAGATGGACGGTACGGTCGCTGGCGCAAACGCTCGTGGGAGGCCCCACGCGTGAGCGGGCGAGAGCCACTCCCTCCCCCATCTGGTCACCTTTCGACACACGAAACCGTGTATCTACGCGGTCGGCGCCGCAGCAAGTAAGATCTTTCCGCGAAAGAATGCCACGCACGCCAGCCTGAAGTCGCTTGAAAATCGCTTGCAAGGAACTCGCTTGAACCTCGGCCGGGTGACCGCGAACATTTCTTACAAGTGGGTCAATACATGAAAAAAAAAGCACACAGAGCACGTCACAGGTCGCTACCGCCGGCATGCAACTCGAGGATCAACTTTTCGGCCGGGAGCAGCACGGCCGGCGAAGTCGGTCGACGCTTGGTCGGCTCGTGACCCAACTCGGCGTTGTTCGAAAACGGGATGCGTGGTACCTACCTCGAACCTCCTATCGGCATCGGCAGATTTGTTGTTCGAAGTCATCGACGTTGGTCTTAGCCCCCTCGAGAAGAAACGAAGAGGCGAAGCCCCCCCGAGAGCAGAACGTGGGACTTCAAGCTACAGTGGTAATCTTGGAGCAAACCCCGGGAGAGGAAGAAGTCCATCCCCGGGGTGGAAGAAAAGCCTGATAGCTGTACAGAAAAAGCAAGAAAATCTCACAGGCATCGTCGGCTCCCGTACAACAGCTGGAGAGATTAGGCAGAGGTTAGCGAAAACAGACCATCCCGCCCGCCCATCATTGTGCGCGAGGCACGCGGACAACGACGTCAGTCTTATTTTTTTTCGTGTATATTTTACCGGGGTATCTACTCTCTGTGACAAGGTGCCGCGTTGATTACCTACCATCGAATCAACGCCGGGGTCGTAGCCCTGGGTGAGAGTCTCCGGCTGATCGCGGAAGAGAGGCCTCATTGATCCCAACCTATGCACGAATAAAAGCGTCGGCGACATGTTGCAGCAGTATACTTGGTACACCACACCTTGGAAGCATATTGCGCCGTGACAGTGCTCCACTGGGTGCTCTGTTGGCAAGTCCTTGCTTCTCTACGTGTGCGACGCGATACTCAAAGCTACTTTATTGTACAGTGTAGCTCTGATTGGTTGGCTAAACTTGTCGCGTAGGGAAGTGGTAAATGCGCCCCCGGCGGCACTTCTGTTAGCGACCCCCTCTGGCACACTGTAGCCTTATGCGTCCCCAGATTTGTTTAATACATGCTATCATGAGCGATCACGGCGACCGTACGGATACCAGAACTTCTTCAGGGCTGTCTACGGCATGTGCTGCCGCCGCCTCGCTCTTCGGAGGCCCGTCCTCATTTTCAAAGCGCCGCCGAAAACAAGAAGTATGATAACGCTACCAAGCACGATGGTGGCTACCGCAAGACACCAGACCTGCGCCGGAAGATTCTTTGCCGCATCTACTGCCAAGATGAGTGGGGAGTAGCTCCGCCGGTCATGGATCTCCTTGTTCGAGAGGTACACTACTCGCCAAGGTCGTTGTTTTGATGCTCTTGACACATCAAGGGCATTTTTCAAGGCCCACTGTCATACGCTTAAGGTCCCGCCGAAAACAGAAGCTACGAAGAACGATACGGCGCTTGATGACGGCCATCACAGCAAGCTAGACCTGCGGGAGTAGATGCCGCATGCCACCCTCACAGGCAGGTACAGTATCCCACGGTCGCCGGCATCGATCGTCCGTAGTAGAGTGTGTTGCACTTTGTACCTTTGGGGAGGCTTTAGCCTGAACACGCCCCCCCCCAAAAAAAGTACTGGCTGTATCCATACTTTAGATCAATACACAAACGCCTGTATATCGAGCGGAGAGCGATGGACCGCGGGAACAGTTCACACACGCGGCGGCAGTAGATGCTGAAGGCAAGCCTCAGGCAGGTGCAGTGCACCACAGTCGCCGAACCAAAAATCGCCCGTGGTAGCGAGCATTCCATTCTCCAGTTTTTGGGGCGCTGTATCCTTTCTGAGCCCCCCCAGAAATGCGCTGCACAAGATGTCCAGGTTTTTGGAGAACACAACCACGCGTGTATATCGAGCGGACGGCGACGGTCGACGGAATTATTGCCCCAACGACGGAAGTATCGATGATGTAGACCACCCTACCAGCACCTACCACCCTTAGGCAGGTACAGCATCTTTCGGTCGCAGCCATAGACGAGTCGTTCTACGGTAGTGCCCCCTAAATTTTCTATAACGAAATCGCCGGTTTCGAAATCAGCTCCCGGTCGTTTCTCCTGAAATACGATGTCCCTCGAAACCCCGACGTCGTTGATCGTTAGGCTTTTGCACACAAGAAAATATACGGATACTTTGTTTTCAACTGCATCATCCTTCCTTGTGTCGAGCAGCCTTGACACGTTCGTCAAACAAAATCGCTGGTTTTGGTGGGGGCTATCGTACAATCAGTCAGCCGTATATTCAATCGCCCAAATCTGCCTCCCACAAAGCTCTGAGATATTCATCCAGGATTTTGGAGAGAGCACGACCAAGCCCGTGTATCGAGCGAGTAGCGATGGCCGACAGAACTAGCATACACCCTTCCGGCGACAGTAGATGCAGCAGATATCCCTCAGGTAGTGTTATAGTATCCTATATGTTATGATCGCCACGGTCGCATATATTGGCATGCCTTATACTGAGCATATCTTTTGGGGGCGCAGTAGGCCAAAGTTTCCCCGGGGGGGGGGTGGTAGCAGACGTACACCCCGGGGCACATTTGTCAATTCCCTGTTGCGTACGTCCAGAGCCCCTTTTTTTCGTACCTCGATAACTATGATACTGTTGGACGTCATGTCCGACCGTGGAAATGTTTGCCTTGACAATGTTCGGCAAAGGGTGTAAGTGCCGTCACCTGATGATGTATCTGTTCCTGCTTATATTTTCCGTTGCTGCCGTAGACGTATGTATACATGTGGACCGCCTCGTTTTTGTTCCGTGATACAAAGGTGCCGGTTGACGGTGTATAGTGTTGTCCCGTCAAGGCCAATAAAACGTGCACGCGTCGTACCGTAACAATTTTTCGATTTCCTTGCCGCGGCTGTCTGTCTAGGCTAAGACGCGGCGTCCCCGATGCTTTCTGTGGGTTATCCTCGTGACAAAGTTAGGTCGATGTCGCTGGTTACAGACCCTTCGCGTGCATCTACTGCTTCTTCGTAGTAGAGACTTTTTGTTGTGCAGATATTGACTCGCAAGAAGCAAGAGCACCAGGGGGAGGAAGGGACGACACCTGTTACCACGCTTGCCCAAAAAATGAACAGTAAAACGTGAGATACGAAAAAAGGACAAGCGAGCACTGCCGTCCACCGACATCTTTCGTGGTTGGTGCTGGGGGCATGGAGGTGTAGAGTGTAGGCCCTAGCCTGAAAGGCACGCCTCGGGTGGCGATAAGGCCCAATGTGGTGTGGATAGTCCGCGTAAAGGCCCGCGTACTGCATATTCAGGGATAACGTAGGTTTCATGGCACGTGCTTCCCCGTTTAACGGACATGTTCTTGAAATTTGAGTAGAGTATGTGTGTGGCCGGAGCAACGTATATATTTCCCTTCATTGGAGAGTGTTAACGTGTCTACGAGCACGTCTTTAGGCGGAAATTCGCAATAGTAGTGGATAAGCGCGATGTATGTGAGGTGTGCTTTCGGTTCACAGAGGGAGCAAAAGTGCTTCACGAAATGACTAGATTACCTACCCTATCGAATGCTGAAGGGGTTCCCGGTCTGACGGCGTTTTGTTTGAACGCCATACACGGGATGACGGGAATTAAGCCCCTAAAACATCCTCAAGACAACCGTTCGGCATTGTTTATCGCGTGCCTAAAGGGCTATAGTTCCCTGTCTATATTCACGGAGGGCACCGAGGGCGCCCAAGGAAAATTATCCCGCACACCTGACCCCCGCCCCCCCCCCCCCCCCCCCCCCCGCCCCCGAGGCCCAAAAAAAGTTTTCTTTATCTTGTTTTTTTTTTTCGGCTTTGTTTGCTACCTTGGTGGTTCGTTTCTTGGCTGTGCCCCTATGGATGGTTTACTGCACACTCTTGCGTTAACAAGGAGGCTTGGCAAGCAAGCCAATATCGCAAAGGCAAGGGATGTCAAACTGTTCTTTAGGCTGTTTTTAGGTATGTAAATCCTTGCGTCAATGCAAGGTGGTCAAATGATGTCACAAATAATCAATGGTGGGCAAGCGCCGCGCTTGGGCACGAAACCCTGTAAGCCTTCGTGCCCTTGATGTCCAAACACGGCGCGCACGTGCCCCCTGGTTGTTCCACCGTTCTCGCACAGCCTGGGCCCAAGATGCCGCGGGAGGCAGTTGGCACCACGTGAAGAGACACTCGATTCAGGTTCATCCGAGCCTCCCACGACACTCCTCGTTGCCAATACCATGGAGCGTTGATGGGTAGTTTTGTAGAACAGGCTCCCGGACAGCCGGACGTGATCCCGCGCAGTAGATGGGAGCGTGGACAAGCGTCCTATCGGCGGGGCCATTCACGTCTGCAGCGTCGGAGAAAACACCATCCATATCAATGCCCGCGCCCTCACAATCCTCAAGCCCGCTTACAGCTCCCGTCGCAACCACGTCAGCAAAACTGCCCGCGCCCGCACCACCCTCACCCTTGCCCATAACTCCCGTCACAACCACGTCGGCGTCACTGCCCGCGCCCGCACCACCCTCACCCCTGCTCACAACTTCCGTCGCCACCACGACGGCATCACCGCTTGCGCCCCCGCCGCTACTACTGTCCACCAACACCGGCGACTCCTTCGCGCCGTCCGTGGCGCTCTTCGGCTCGAAAAACCCCCAGCAATGTGCGCCCGCTCCCCACCGCCGCCGCGGCACCAGCACCCCTGTCGACACACGTTGGTCGACATGCAACTTGTGACATGAGCAATAGCAATTAATTGATCAGCCGTGGAAAGAAAGTGCGAGTTTGCTCCTGCTTTTCACATACACACATCGACAAGGCCTGCAGCCTCATACACTGCGCGACTAAAATACGTCCAGCGTGGCAGTTCCCAAACTGCTGAACACGCGCGAACGACTTCCCGTAAAAATTGTGAAGCAGTGTATTAACAACCAGGTATATTTCACAAACACCATATCGTAAATGAAACATAGATCTAATGTACCACGCAGATTGCAAAGTTGAGTTTTAACCATTCAATCGGTCCTACTCACAGCTGACGTTTTTCATTTTCTCATCGAAACTGCTTGTGCTAACGAATCCAACAACTGCTGTCCTCACAAGTCCTCACTTGTGTTGAAGCGACTGTTCATGAGTTTCCACTTGGGTCCGGCTCAGTTGCTCTATATCTCGTCCGAAATCGCGCTTGCACTTCTTACACACCCGATTGCCGCTGCTAGTCTTCGTGGCGATTTTCTTTGTCGCCACTGTCGTGTCCGTCCACGGCACCTACGATCATGCACATACGTACATCATACATTTTGAAAGGAGATAAGGAAATACAGTGGGGGTTTCCTTGCTGTAGTGCCGGTTGGGCATGGTACGCTTGGTCAACACCAAAGCTGACGACTGGACGAAAGAAAACTTGACCAAGATCTTGGAATATGGCGCTCTCCGCATATTCCTGAATGAAGGCGGATATAATAAGACTCGTCAGCGAGTCGACGCCTATATGGGCTCGATCTTCCTTGTTGTGTAGAAGATTCTCTCTTGTTTTACTTTCTGCTGATGTGCCTGTAGAAAAACGGAGGCCAGCAGGTAATGCTAGAGAGAATGCTTCGGATGTGGTTCACGTTTTGACCAGAGTATAAGGTATGGGTGCGACAGCGGGCGGCTTCTTCTGCCAATGCAACGGTTTCGTTGCAAGATATACGCTGTGGGCTGCGGGAGGTCTGGGCTACTGTGGCACAAAAGCGAGGCCCTATTGTGTAAATCGTCAAAATGCTTGCGAAACCGAGTCTATACGCCGGTCAAATTGGCGAATGGGCTTGTCCACCTCGTCATGTCTCACCTAAGACCTGCACGACACCCAATCTGAGATATTAATAGAGAAGCAGAGCCATTCCACCCTAGGCGCGCAGTGGGAGTTTCTGAGCTCCCAACACGAGGAACCCCATCACATCTCAACCGACGCATAAATGACTTCGGAAAGGCATTCGCTCGCGCAGTCCGACTAACACCTCTATAAACTAGGTCCCTAAATTTCTCGCGAGCGTATACCGGTAGCTCTATCATTGGATAAACTCACCAGGCCAGAAAAAAACGTTTATCCCAAAACGTGCTCAACCCTTTGCTGTGGGGTGACTCGGAACGAACATATGAGCGGAAAAAACCGGCTTTTAACCAGAGAGGGTCGCGTGCTACGATGGAGGTGCGCCACTACATCTTGTTCTGAGATCCCTCAATTTGGGAGCTTAATACCTCTCATAAAAACCCATTTGCGGGGAAAAAAAACAAAACCGGTATAGGGTGCGCCAGCTAGAGCGTTGGGTTGCGAAAGCAATTGAGTTAAAATCGACACACGACGCGTATAAAAAAACGTGGAAGTGTGGTGAGCTTAAGCTTTTTTTCCCCCCATCCGCCGGAGGATGAAAAACAAAAACAAAATGAAGAAGGTATAGTCTACATATCGTATGAAAAGTCCCATGGCCTTGGGACACAACGAGAACCAGGAGAAAAAAAAGGCCCATGTATGTCCGACGATTTTGGGCTAAGGCGCCCGGTCATTCAGAAAAAACTTTTCACACGAAAAGTGCCACCTCTGTGGTATACATGCGTCCAGGGGCTCTTAAATCGCCCCCCCTCCACTGTATTGTGTCCCCCTCAGAAACGGGCTTTGTAGTTTCCGCGCATAGACTGACTAACATCACCCCCTGTCGACCCTGATAGCTACACTGTAGTTGCAAGAGGAGTCGCCGACCTGTATCCTTATTGAGGACACACAACCCGTATTACGCGCGCGGTCGGGGTATCACACACAGCTTGCAAATACGAGTTTCGACAAAAAATTCGATCTCACAGGTGGATGGAGAGTGCATTATATTTTTTATAGTATATAACGAAGATACAACACAGAAAAAGTGCGACTGCACCCGTCACTACTGTCAAACTTACTTGAAAACAGTGGGTGGGGGTACAGTCATTATATTATAGTACGGTGGTACTAATATTAATAGTACAAAACGGTTTCCCACATGAATTGGAGAGGTCCAAGCACAGGCACGAAAGACGGTTGTATACACCGGATCTTAATCTGGATCTTTCAATTGTTTTTTTCGTTTTATCCCCCCGTTTTTTCCGTGCATGTACTTTTTCTGCTGTCGTTTTGCATGCGACAGCGGCACGTCCTGGCGCGTGACCAATCGAAACTCAAAGCACAGATAAAACGTACACAGTACATACAACACGTATGCAGTGCCCCCCCCCCCTTCAACAGTGCCGGTTAAGCTGCGCCACACAGTTCTCTCTAGCTCCACGGTGAAATCGCTCGGCAAGACTGGAATACTCTCCATGGTACCCCTAGTCGCAATAGTGCCGCTGCCCAAAATAGAGCCGGTGTTCTTGGGGTGGCCTCTGCCAACAGCTAATGCGAGCCGCCATTGTTTTTGACTTCACCCTTGTCTCGCAGTTGGTGACCACAGCATTTCACAGCCCCCACACAAGCAACCCACGAGATACCTGGAGGTGGAGAAGCCGCGCCGACACGACACCAACCCTCTCCAGGCCGTGTTGGTCGTATATCAAATCTTCCGCAGCACCACGGCCGTGATCGCCTTAGGCACATCGCTGAGCTAGACGCGTCATATATCCAAGAAGGACCGCCCAAGTCCCTAGCTCGTCCACCGTCCTATCCCCCGAATCTAAGCGTATATTTCAGAAGTATGTGGACCACCCCATCTTCCAAGCTCCTGGCGAGGTTGTATCTCCTCATCGTCGGGGCCCAGGCAGAATGGCCAGTCAAGACGGTGGACTTCACCAACGGCGGACATGACTGTGAGTAATACCGAGCAGTCGGATATTTCCGCTGGAACGCCATTTAGTTATATCGATGTCTTCTTTGTTGACATCAATTTCCACCGCTAGGGAACAAATGCATACCGTTAACGTGGTACATATAGAGTATGCGCAAGCAAACACGGTCCCTCGAACAGTTTCTAGGCTGGTTTGGTCGACAAAGGAGAGATTGCCGACGCCGAGCAAACGCGCCAAACGAAAACAGTGACGAGAGGTTCTGAAAGCCGCCGCTTTCGTTGGGCGTGTCCCCCCCCCCGGTTCAGAGAAAAGCGATTCTCAATTTCGGTTCGGGGCGGTGTGTAATCTTGTGCGTTACATGGTAACACTTTTCTGGATAGACTTCCAGAGAACTTAATGTAATGATATCTATTATCGTGAAGAAACAATTTTGGCGTGTGAGCAAGTACTGTGGATCATCATGCATGATACCAGGTACGAAGGTCTCCTTGACTTCTTCGCATTGAACTGGTGTGTCCATCCACCGATTGATATCCTTTCCTACCCATGATGGACATATACCGCTCTGTGAGATCGCGCCTATTCAAAGAAATGCATCGTTTGCCCAACTAACTGCGTACGAAATCAAAACCCGTTTTCTCTCGACACTATTCTACTTGTACTGCAAGGTTACTGCAGAAGATTAACGTACTGTTTTGGACTACCTCCACGCCTGCCTGTGTTATATTGGCCGTACTCGTCGGCAGGATCCATAAGGCCAATCCTTATGCAGTCGGATGCGTCAGTCGAAAAAGGCCCTCTTCGACTGAAGACCAAATCGGGCTTCTTGCACAGTCGAAATATAGCTTATTGGAATCATTGCTTTCCATACTGAGCAATTGCACTCGCAATCCAGCCGATAGCAGTCGTCGATTCGGCTGAATTTGCGAGTCTGACTGCGCAGTGAAAATATTTTGAAGCCATCGCATCGCGCATCCCACCGTGAAAACACACACAGACGCCCACACCCCAACAACAGCAGGTGCCACAGAACAGTGTCATACAACAGCGCCGACACTGGCGTGGCTTCAGTCACTTATGCTGCTTTTTGCCGCTCGTCATTGTGGCACATTCCTAGGTCCGCCCGCCAGCAGCGCGTTCCGTGCGATGGCAGCAGCGTTGCGCTATGTCGTGTACAACATGGAGAAGAGTAAGTATATTTAACCAGAAAAAAATAAAGTTTGAATGACGACATATATATGTTCGAGCTGCCTTGTTCACAGTGGATATGTCTTGCTCACAGTATTCAAATCACGATGCTCGGAACGAAGTATCATGAGTCGCGACATTTGAATATTGGCGCGGGATACCTGCCACGTCCCTTCTGAAAGAAAACCATTGCTTTTCATGAGGATTTTGAAGCAGATGGAGCGAAGATAGGTCTTGAGGATTGATAAAACCCTCTTCCTAATTGGTTCGCCCGCGTACCGCAGTACGTACAGGTGCAGATATTGGGAATGAAAACGGCAAGACAAGTTCGAGACTCCAGTTATTTGCTTCTTTTTCAGGACTCGCATCAGTCTGTCTGTCTGTCTGTTTCTGCACGTCTGTCTAGATGCACGAGCAAGATAGGGATACAATACTCTCCTCGTCGGTTTCTCCTAAGGTCATCAATAATTCGC
Organism: Undaria pinnatifida; assembly: GCA_012845835.1. Taxonomy (NCBI): domain Eukaryota; class Phaeophyceae; order Laminariales; family Alariaceae; genus Undaria; species Undaria pinnatifida. The sequence continues at coordinate 3,391,559 of JABAKD010000002.1, read as the reverse complement.
AGAGGGAGCTCGACTTGAGTGGGTGTCGTATCTGGGGTTGTTTTGGCCTAATGCAGTCACGAGTACATTTCCGCCGTGGAGGCTGATTGAAAAATCCTCATTACTCCCAGCAATAATATTCTACTCGTGATGCTTCCCACAAATTTACGTGTGAGCAGGTTTTCACCTTTTGTTTTCGATTTTTTCCAGTGTCGCGACAGATACCACGACCTGCGAAAATGTGTGCCAGATAAAAGCATTATATTGCTATATTTTATCATCGGCTTCCACTGCGCCAGCCCCACGGCGCGCCGTGGCGTTCCCCATGGCGCGGCAAGGCACTTCTTTACACCTCGGACGCTTTCATGGCACTGGCATGTCCCTGTCGTGACACTATTTATACTATTACGGGGGACCCTAGTAAAGAGGACCTACGGTGGATACAAGAATCTATATATTCATCTGTTTTACTAGCAATATTTGGTCCTATTTACTATCGTCCTCCGTAATAGCATATATATGATAGAGCCCATGACAACGCCTGAAAAAGTCCTGTGGCATTGGCGTGGCGATAAGCGCAAACCCTGGCATGAACATTGATGGCCAGGGGCACTGAGATACTGAGATACGTTGTTGATAGGCTTTCGCGGTCTTTAGCGGAGGAGTCAAGGCGCCATATGCACAGCTTCACAGCCGGACGGGTGGTGCGATAGAGGTAGCACGTTTTGGCTGTTTTTTTTTTTTTTTTTCTGAATGACGGCTCTCCATGACCCATCACAACCCGAAACCGTCGGGACATCATTCTTATTTTACAGTACAACAGTAGTACGTTTTGTGTATACCTTTGCATTTGCGAGCTCATTGGGTTGAACTTGATTTTTTCTCGATTTTGTTTTTCCTTTTTTTTAGGTTAAGAATGGCACAGAGCTCCTTAAATCAGAACGCCCTCAGAAAAAAAAGTTGTGCACCTCTTCCGTGGCACGTGTCGACGGGACGCCCGCGTTTTCGGTTCAACGGTTTGAGGTTGCAGGTGGTGTAGTTTGTGGAGCCGGTGCGTCGCGTAGCAGGTAATATTATTATTTTCCTGCCATGAACTATGCACCATCCCACCGAGTTCCTCCCTATAGCTATATTCACAAGGATGTTTCCACATACGTTCGCCGCGGCGCCCTCTCTCTTCCATCAAGGGTCTGCCGTTGTTGAAAACCAAACACATTTATTCCCGCAAACATTCCCAGCGTGCCAGCGGAATGTCGGGTCCCGTGCAGAGTAGCTGTGCTGAAGCTACGTTACTCCAACGCTACACATGTAAATCTAACATGATTCATGCTACGAGTGGAGGTGACATCGTTTACTTTTCTGCGGCTCTTGACCTATTGACCCGTTTTATTCCCCACCCAAACATAGAGTTTAAAGAAAGACGCGTGCTACGATAGAGGTGCAACACTTTTTTTTTCCCGAGGTGTTCCTTAATTCGGGAGCTTAAGACCTCTCCCAAACAACCGATTTGGACAACAATAAAACTGCTACAAACCGGATGAAAAACCCCATGGATGTATGGCCTAGGTACACAACAAATAATCAGCGCATACAAAATGGCTAATTTCCGACGATTTTGGTCTAAGGAGACCCGTCAATCATAAAACCAAAGCAGCTTAAAAGTGCTACCTCTATCGTAGCATATGCCGAAAAATGAAAAGGGGAACAAGCCCGATGGACAATTCCATGGCCTAGGCATTAAAAAATCTATTTTTTCGAAAAAAATGAAGAAATTCCGACGATTTTGGGTTAAGATGGGTTAAGTAGCATCGTCATTCGGGAATTTGTTTAGCCAAAAAGGGGTATACCTACATTCCGCTGTCGGAGCACGCGTTAAATTGCACGACGGTCTGATTCCAATTATGGTACGTGTGTTCCCAAAAAATCATGGTAGTGCGGTGTAGCTTAGAGGTGTCAATACCGAGCTTCGCAGTCTGACGCAAAGTGGATTTCATTATCGAGCTCTGACCTTTGCAGTCGGCCACGAAATTGTGGATTTCTGTCCAAAGAAAATCCTAGGGTGTCACGACAATGCCGCTTCGAGTGCCCACGACAGCGATTTTGCATCTTCATTTATTTGATCGGTGAACATCAATCCGCAGGCGAGCTGTCGGCGGAGCAGTATCTTCAGCTGGAGGTCCACGACTTTCACGACCATCCCAAGTTCACTCTGCGCTGGAGGTATGGTGTCGCCCGTCGAATGGGAAATTAATTGCATTTTCATCGTGTCTTAAGCGTGGAGTAAACACATTTCACTTCAGGTTTCGAAAGCTGAAGCCTGCATACGTAGGGAGTCATCATGGCGGTGGCCATTAGGTCTAAGCTTTCAGGGGATTCCCTCGCCGTTGTTCTTGCCTGCGAAATTCAAAAGTAGTATTTTGTTGCCATTTTTTAATGTATTGTCAACCAGAGTATATTGTTCCACGGGCAGAGCATAACAGGTGGTGCCGTCCTCTGGTGCCCGTTGTGTCTTTCTTCTTCCTATCGTTCGTAAATACCGCAAGTTTTCTCGGCCCGTAATTCAGTGTTGCACTGTATGTAGTGGTTAAGTGCCACGACGCTGAGTACCCCTCTTGAAGAAGACAAGGACGGCCACCTCATTTATGCTTCGCAGGAACGCGTGTGTACGCATGGGGCATCCCATGTGCCCGGTATGTACTCGTCCTTTTGTCCCGCGTGTGTGGTGACATCACCTTGCCGCTTCACAGGCAGATCGCCGGGCCTTGTGGAGAGGTGATCAATACGTCCAGCCTTGCGCCGTGGGAAGCGTCGTACGACGGCTCTGCGTTGACTGCTGAAGACGACACCCCTTCGGAGGGTGATTCTGGAAGGTGAACGCGCTTGTTGCTTAGATCGTGGTGACCTCGGGATCAGCACTGATCCACCACTTGCCCTACTCGTTGCGGGTCATCCCAATTTTAGTTGAAGATATAATTGTTGTGCTTGCTTTTGCTCTCCTTCTGCACATGGCACAGATCACACCCGCCGCACGCCCCGCACACTTGCTTGGTTTCATTCTTCCACTGACAGGATAACATTGAATTGGTGCACTTCACGAGGCAGGTGCAGTTGGTTTGCTTTGCACCGCGGTTTCAGATTGAGTGGGACGCCAATTGTTTTGTTGAGGTTTACGTCCGCTCAGAGACCCAAGTAATGCTGGCATTCGTGTGTGCTCAGTGCCTCTTTTCCAACAACATATATTCATCCTGCGCCACGTGTATAGTGTCCATTGGCTGCGTATCATGCGCCAGGTAGGGGTTGCGTAGGTCAAAACTACGTGACGAGATACAACTGTTAGCTTAGGGCTATACTCTACCACCACTCGTACGGCGAACATGCTAAGTACGGTGGGTGATTACTGTTACTATATAACTACCCTGACGTTTTTTTTTTGTTTTCTTTGATCCTCCGGCGGATGGGGAAAAATAAAGCTTTAGCTCATCGCACTTCCACGTATTTCCATACGCGTCGTGTGTCGATTTAACTCAGATGCTTTCGCATCCCAACGCTAGCTGGCGCACTTTTTCAGGTTTCTTTCCGATATGGATTCCTCGATCATTTGTGTTCAAGAGTAGGCACCGCCACCATGGAATTGCATCAAATAAATGCTGTATTCGCTACGCCAACTAATCAAATGAAAGCTCCGTTAATGAGCGTAGTATTGAGCCATTACGCCCGAGGCCTACACTTGGCAGTAAACGCGAGGGAATACTCCTACATTGTACTATAAAAATTGAAAATACACTCCAGCTGTGAGATCGAATATTTCGTCGATTATATATGATACTATAGTCTGGTACTACAGCGTATAAAGTACAACAATATGTGTAACACTACAGTATATAATGCTATAACGCTACACATGCAGTGTATACAGTATTACAGTTCATATTATACTAGAACTGTACACGAAGAAACCAAACCTTGGTCACCATAGACATTAAAACAACGCTAACGCCGGACAGGCTGACCGAAAATCGGCCACCCACTCCTTAAAGGAATGACCTCACGAAGGAGGGTTCCCACGAGTACGATGGAATTTCCCTCACAATTTGAGGCTGGTTCAGTTGCAGCGTGGTTCGGAAACATCGGTTTGGTCTAGTTTTTTTTTTTGCTGAAACGACGGACAAGGCACAAATTGGAGCTCGGGGTAATCGATCCTCTCATATGTAGACCCATGTCAGATAGTACAACTACGTACTACTGCTTTTCGAGCCCATGACGCCTGCTCATTGCTGCTTATGTTTGCCCCCTTGTTTCGTTGTACTTGCGTACTTTGTCGTGGTATTGGTTAGGGTGCAGCTGAGCCTCTTCGTTTGTTCCCCGTTCGGCGAGTACGAGATCGACCTTGAAATCCTCAGCTTCAGCGACGAAAACTCGACACTGGAACGACGCACTTCATGGCTCATCAAGACTGGTGTTGACGAGGTACTGAATTGAGAAACAATATGGCAGTATACGCACCACCTCTACGACCGCTGGGAATGGATATCCGGGAGCATCTTTGACTCATATATGTATCCCAATACCTCGTGAAATTTCACAGGCACACGGCAAAAACGTTGGATCGTTGAGCTCCAACGAGACTCTGACTTCGAGGGTAATACTGTGCTGCCTGAAAAAGTTTGGAGTGGTGCCACACGGTAGTCGGGGTATCAAATCTAATCTGGCGCCCGTTCCAAACCTACCTGAGGAGTTGTATTGACAACTAAAAACATCGACTTCGAAGAAAACTGATCGTACAACTCGGTGTGAAACAAGAGCAAAGACAGTCGTATGCATACAGAACAAACGCCGTTGAAAGCCACACTACTGGGAGTGCGTACAGTGTGAGCCATTCTTCGGGCAAGAATGGGCGAACCAACATATACCCCATATATACACAGTGGCATCATTTTCTGCGAAGTACCCACTTGGGTATAGAACGCGTGGTAAGCTTCCGAAGCTAATAAAATGTGTACGCGATCACGTGGAGGGTGACATAGGTTTCGAATGTGTTTGGGCACGTGCTACGTTACGATCGGGGTCATCAAGTTGCTTGTGAGGGTCCGCACGTAAGGATCTCTGTTAAGGCATTCAAAACTGATTGTTGAGAGAACCGCAAGCGTAATCACTCTATAAACACTCCCACGGTCTAGCTAGGCGTTGGTCACGGAGGGTCATAGTAAGCACGACCACACCGTTTGCAATAAAACGTTTAGACTACGACATTCCGCTGTATTTAATAACCGTATTTGGTCCTGATTATTGGGTTCCCCCGTATCAACGAAAAATAAAGCGAAAACGCGACGTGCCTTCGAACGATATTAGGTAGTTCGTCAACGTCAGTCAGATGAACAAGCGGCCTAAAAGTAGCCACCCCTTTCGTATCTCGCCTCTCCGCGCTAACGGAATGGTTCATGAAGGAAACCGGGCACCCCTCCCCCCCCTTTTCACCGTTTTGTGAGACGTGCTCGTCAAATCTTAACCGTCGGATGCCGGCTCTTCCAGCGCCGAAACCCAGCTCTCCTTCAACTGAGTCGTTCTACGACAGCCCCCCCAACTTTTCTTTGGCGAAATGCCCGGTTTCAATACCAGCTTCCGGTCGTATCTCCTGAAATGCGGTGTCCCTCGACACCCCGACGTCATCGATCGACAGACCTTTGCACGCAAGAAAATGTACGGATATACTTTTCTTTCAATAGCCCCCTTCCTTGTGTCGAGCAGCCCTGAAACGTTTGTGCGAGAAAATCGCTGGTTTTGGGGGGGGGGTATCGTACAATCAGTATACTCGTAAATCGGTACGATACATGTAATACGTATCGAATCAAAATTTAAACTGCACTCGCCCACGGTAACGACTTCAGCTATGGCGGGGTTTTTGCAATAATGTCCGGACGGTTTACTCACACATTATTATTACGCCAACGCTTCCGTTTGGAGTCTGAGGCGATTCGTATATTTCAGCAGATGCCAAACTCCGTAACGTGTTTCCGCTTCGTTGTGGAAGTCGACATAGACAGGACTGCTTAACCGACGATGCTCCGGCGTTAGAACGACTGCCAAATCTGACACTACCACGATGAAAACCCCAAATTGTAGAACTTGAAAGGTTCGGGATCAACTCGAGGTATACCGACTGGTCTATTCTACCAGCACATGGCGTTAACCCACCCTCCAAAACTCAAACATGTAAGTGCCGTATCCACCACCTGTTTTAAATTGTGTGACATGTCAGTTTAACGTCTGGGATACCGTGAACACTGGCCTATCCAGCAACGAGGACTACAGTCCCACCGTGCCGGGCGAGTATACCTGGCCCCTTGAAGGAACCACGGGATACTATGGTGCCATCATCGCGGGACCCTCGCCGCCCCTCGAGTGCGTCTCTGGCGTTCCCGCCGGCACAACACTGGTCGGCTGCTTCAACGACTCCATTGCGGACAGGCTGCTTGGCTCCGCCGAACTCGTGCTCAACACACGAGGCCCTGGCGGCATGACCGCGCAGGTGATATACGTGATTTCAGGGGTGGGGGAAAAATCGCGGTTGCATCTATATCGCGGTATAGTTGAATCGAACTCTTGCCGGTGGATGCCTGGTATGCTTAATGTGTGTGTCGACAACTGCTGTGTACGCGGGTGAGAGGCAAGTACGGAACAACTGTTCACAACAGTTCTGGAAGGACGGCGCGGAGCCCTGGCTCCAAATTTTGAGTACGATACGCAGCTTCACCCAGCTAATATGGGGCCCTCTCTCAAAAGCGGCCGTGTGCATACGGACCACTCTCCCTTGGGAACATTTGAAGACGTTGGTGCAAGTATGGCACGACGTGAAGGGCGGTATGCGCTCGAGCGTCGGGGTACGTTTCGTTTTACATTGTAGGCTGGCGACAACCCATCACCAATCCCACGAAAAACCGCCTCGGATCGACCATGTTGCAGCATTTTTTGTTTCCTCAAAACAATTTATGGTTTGTCTCTCCCTTACGCATTATGAACCATTTCACAACACTAAAGACACTTCGCCCAACGATTTTCCTCATGCACCATGGTTCACAATGTCCATAGCCAGCCAGCAAAACCTGTGCGACAACCACCCTCTCAACAATCCGTTGACAGGTGTGCTCCTATTTCTGCTCTGGCTTCGACTACTTTGGACTCGAGTTCGGAGGTGAGGTAAGTGCACTAGTAAGACCAACTGATGAAACTAGTGTTTCAGGCCGACAACCCCCGTGACACACATGCCCACACGATGTACTCCCATATGAGAAATACCACCTTGAGGCTGAGTTTGGGTAGAGCATCCCACTTAGGAGGTTTAGCTTATATATTCCGCGCCAAAAACTGTTATCAGGCTAACACCTTGTGCATTCCATCAGAGGCACCTGGGGAACGGAGGCTTGTCTAGTTACGATGTCTACTGGAAACATTCAGTGATGTGCTATTATGGCAAATGCCCATGGTAAAGGTTGGCCCCCACACACCATGCGCGCAGTCTTTCATACCACATTCGGTAGCTTTGCGGGTACGTGTGCTATCGATCGACACAATCGGCTCACATCCTCTCCGGTGCTGTGCTTACGTCCACGTCTATAGTGCTTCTGCGGGACTGCAGAGGACTTCGAGGAGTCGACGGTCAGCGAGAATTGTGGCCTCTCCTCCGAGTATCTGTGCACTGGCGACCCTAGCACCGCCTGCGGGGGTTGGAACTCCATCAGCGTTTACCATAGGAAGTTTTTCTCGCTGAAAGGGTGCTTCAAAGACGGGCATTCATCAAGAATAATGGATCCTCAGGGGTCCCACGACGTACTGTCCGCAGAGGTAAGCTGGTACGTTTACTTGGCTGTGTTACCAACCAGTTTGCACATGGTTTCGTTGCATATCTCGTGGATACGAGCCTGACATATACAGCAGACTTGCCGCGCGATAACGGACAGCCAACTACCCGCTTTAGTGCTTTTCAACGCCCTCTTTCCGGTATTTTCTCCCCCGTCGAAAACACCCGCGTATGTTGATGATTCAGCTATGTCAGCACTACTCGGTGGTGGCGTGAAGGGCAGGTGGCGGCCACGACAACCATTCTCAGGAAAAAGGTGGTCTCTGCTCCGTCAGGATCGTGCGCATGTCTTGCGAATAGAGATGTTGTGTTTCGTCACCACTCAATGGACGAATGGCCGTCGTTACATCAACATCGTAGATCGTTTCCCACACCGACAACTCGCAAACGGCAATTACACTAGAGGTGCTGTGCCACACACTTCGCCCTTTCAGTGTCAATCCCAAAGGAAATGGTGTCTTGTGGCAAACTGCTTTTTCATGCCACCGTCAAGAATTCAGTCCCACACGTTCGAAATGGCATCTCGCACGATTGAATACTTGCCCCGCACATAGGGTGAACGCCAACACCCGAAACCAGTCGACATCCCGGATCACCACTTACTTGTGTCCCAAGGTTGGACTTTTCTGTATAACTGGGATTTCACCATTTGTGCCCCAAGGATGGTGACTGCATACTACAGTACCTTGCGTTAAGATACGGCCTCGAAAGGCCAGTAATTATCCGAATTTGAGGTCATTTGGATGGCTTTCGTATGATAAGGTTGGCGTTTTATATTCGGGAAAGAAAGTTAGGAAATAGATCGGGGGCACATAATTATCCGAATTTGAGATCATTTGGATGGTTTTCGTATGATGAGGTTGGCGTTTTATGTTCGGGAAAGGAAGGAAATAGATCGGAGGCACGTGCCTCCGATCTCTGAAGCTATCCGGGGCTCTGGTGGAATCGAAGAAAGCTACGTCTCTGCGAAGGAAACGAAAGTGAGTACTCTCCAAGGACCTGCTCAATTGGTAGACCTGTAGGGGGCACTCTGTGTCCACACCTAATACGTTAACAAATGGCGTCGTCGACAGGCCATGGGGCTTTTGGGTCGTGGGTTCAAACCCCACATCCACCATAAAAAACCTTTTCAGACTTTCCCCACGTCGAACTTGCAAAATACTCTCCCCGGTATACCCAGGAAATGAAACGGCTTGGATAATTGACAGGTCCTCCCGTATATCCGGCCGACCTGCTATCCCGCCGTTTCAGGGGAGGAGAGTGTTATAAGGCTTAGTTTGTGCAAGCTATTGGTTAACCTTTCGCAAGTGGTCAAACGGACTGATTCCCCACCAATCCTCAATACTTGTCACCGAAATAAGTCAATGTTGGCAACGCAAGCGGATTTATCTCGTGTCTCAACCTTCCCCTTGTAATGGCCAACCTACAGATCTGCTACGAGCAGTGTAACGACGGGGTGAATACTCATTTTGGCACGCAGTACGCCATCGAGGTAAGCGGCTGTCAAGGGATTAAAGTGATACAGCCTCCTTCGCTGGCCGTGTAGAAAACAGTTCGTCAGCGCCATATACACAATCGACGCGGTAAACATATCTTCAAGAACGCCGGTATTTTGAGAGGTCGCTCGGCGGCGTATGCAAATATTTCTTAAATAGGTGTGTTATGGAAGCCTGTACTTTACACCAATATCATAAGCAGGCTGTGTATATATGTCAAGTATCAGTGACGAGTGATAACCATCGTGAAGCATGGCATGTGAGTTGCGAGACACAGGCAGGGCACCATCTGGCACAGGACGCAACGCTATCAGTCGGCCACACCCTGCCAGCTCGTTGTTGTTCCCCGTGTCTGCACCAGCGAATACAACCTGAGTAGGAGTTTTGGTTTGAGACTTACATCTATCGCCCGACGCATGCTGTCATTCACGTCGGAAACACCTGAATGTGAGAGTATCACTTTTCCGTTGGCATCGTTCATTTTTTTCACGCAGACACCATGTTTGAAACGCAATCTCTTTTCAGGCCTAAAAACGGTTCCACCTGCAACAAATACACCCGACAGTCGCCGTAAACAGACCGTGGCAAAACGTCGATCCTATGCACACCTACCTGTTGTGAACCCTAACGTACAGTGCTGGTGCGGTGCTGACACCGACTTGACCAAGAATGGCGAAGAGCTGCCGTCGGAGAAGTGTGACATGCTATGCGCGGGAACCACGGTTGGGGAACACTGCGGTGGGAACAACACGATGACCGCCTACGAGATCGAACTCGGAGCTCCTTCAGTTTCGGAATACATTGGCTGCTACGCGGACGCACCAATCCGTGCCATGGACGCAGAGGAAGTGCACCTCACCGGCAACATGACGAATCTTGTAAGTTCATCGAATAATCCGGCCCATCGCAACATTCTATTACTAGCGCGTTTCTAATGCCTGCGCCTACATCCACCGTCGCTGTTGGCCTGTAGAGAAGCGTACACGACCAGAAAGCCTTACCGATATGGCTTGTACCGCGGGGTCCAACCGCAACTCTTTCCCTACCGTAGGATATTTACTTTCGTTTGTGGAATGTTTTGTTCCCCGACACCCAGGTGTGCATTTCTTTCTGCGGTGACAACGGACATGCCTACGCCGGGACTGAGTACTCCACCGAGGTAAGGACAGAGGCCTTACACACGCGAAGATGGAACTGTTTGAGTGATTTCCGTGGTATCAGATCTCGATCCTGCTTCTGACCTTGAGCACGGTCGAGCTCGTCGCTCGGCGACCCAGTTTTGTCGGCGAAAAGTGAATAGCAGCGCTTGGTGCGTCATCGGGGGGAGTGCTTGAGACAATTGTGTCGTCTGCGGTGTTGCGGTCTGCCTCGTGTTTCCACAGGGGGAACCGGTATATCCAACACACGGGTCAATCGGCTGGCCAGTTAACATCCGTATCACCGTATCGTGCCGTTGTGTGCCATTGCTTTTGAGTGCACAGTTGTTTTGACGGTAGGGCGCGGGTGTCCTACACTGTTGTGTGCTTTCGTCATGGATGGAACTAACCCTAGCCCTCACCCAGACAAGTTCTACGATGCACCCCCCCCCACAACGAGAATTTCTCTGACGTGCGCTACGATAGAGGTATCACTTTTCGTCTTAATGTTTTTCTGAATGACGGGGCTCCTTAATAACCCAAAACCGCCATGTGGTTTTTGCATGATCCTCGTCGTGTACCTAGGCCATAGGGTTTTTCATCCGGTAGCACTTTTCTTTTTCTCCAAATCCGTTTTTTGGGGGAGGTCTTAAGCTCCCCAATTGAGGAGCAGTTTTAGAAAAAAAGTGGTGCACCTCTATCGTAGCGCGCGTGTTGTTTAACGAACGTGTCAGGGATGCTCGATACAAGGAAGGATACTATTGAAACAAAAGTATCGGCATACGCATGGTCTATCGATCGATGACGTCGGGGTGTCGAGGGACACCGTGCTTCCAGAGATACGACCGAGAGCTGCTTTTGAAACCGGCGATTTCGCTAAAGAAATGTATGGGAGGCTACCGTAGAACCACTCCCCTACCCCTAACCCGTACGGAATACCGGTCGGAGTGCCACCTAACTACCTCACTGGGATGAAATGGTTGAAAGTACACGATGATGTGTATCCCCCTAAGTCGGTCTACGGTAGCCTTCCTAACTTTTGTTTAACGAAATCGCCGGTTTTGAAACTGGTTCCCGGCCGTATCTCCGGCAATATGGTGCCTCTTGCCATCCCGATGAAATCGTTCGATAGTCTGTTGCATGCAAGACATTATCTGATGTTATTTTTTTGTCGTAGCATCCTCCCTCGAGCCGAGCAGCCATGGACGCCTGCTACGATAGAGGTGCACCATTTCTTTCAGAGGTTCCTTCATTTGGGAGCTCAAGACCTCTCCCAAAAATTGATTCAAAGAAAGGAAAGAAAATTCTACAGGATGAAGAATTCCATCGCCGACATTGGTACATAACGTGAATCATGCATAAATGGGGCGTATTTCCGACGATTTTGGCTTAAGGAGGCCCGTCATTCAGAAAACATTTCAGACGAGAAGTGATACCTCTATCGTAGCATATGCTTCCATGAAACGTTCGTTTAACAAAATCCCTTTTTTTTGGGGGGGGGGCGTATCGTAGAATCACCCCCCTGACGCGTGCCCCAGTAGTTCGAGGTGTGCGCTAATTTTTTTCTGAGGAAGCGGTCCTCAATTTGGCAGCTTGACACCTCTCCCAAAACTGATGTGGAGATAAATTAGACCGTCGCTACCCGATGGAAACATCCCATGGCCTAGGTACACAACAAGATTCATGCATAAAAAAATGTCGCATTTCCGACCATTTTGGGTTAAGGAGCCCCGTCGTTCAAAAACTATTTCAGTCGAAAACTGCTCTTACCCTTCTATAGTAGAATCAGTCCCCTTCCTGCGGTAAGCGATATACCCCTATTTACCCTACCGGGTCTGAGCCCCTCGCACCAGAAACTCTGCACGTCACGGGCGAAAACGCGCTGGGCGATGTTTTTGGGGCAGCGTGTAGCTTTCCATTCCGTTGCGGATTCCGACGCGAAATTAAGACAGCACGAAAGCTTAAAACGTCGGAAAAGGGACGCGCGCTACAGTACAGTAGAGGTGAACCACATTTTTTTTTTTTTCCGAGGCCTCCTCAATTTGGGAGCTTACGACCTTTCCCAAAAACTGATCTGTGGAGAAAATAAAACCGCTACTGGACGAAAACGCCCATGGCCTGTAGGTACACAACGAGAATCAGGATTTGTTTCAAGCCTATTTTCAACGATTTCGGGTTAAGGGAGTCCCCTCATTCCGAAACAATTTCAGACGAACAGTGCTACCTCTATTGTAGCATTCGTCAAAGGTGCGGAGGGGGTCGCTCTCGCGAGTGACCCCCCGGGCATCTGCAAAGAACTCTCCCAAGCGTGCACTCCCTGTACCGTAACCTGGGGTCTAATGTCAAACAGTTCGGCCTCACCAGCGGCGGGGCAGTTTTGCTAGCATTTGAAACACGACCTCACACCACAGCAATTCCGAAACTCGTAGCCCCACAAAAACGCCCACGGAATTCTTAAGAGCTTGCTAGTGGTGTTTCGCCCACCCTGGAATTTCGACGCCTCTATTGCTCTCAAGAAGGGGGAAAAGGAGTTCGACACCAACAGATCATTAATTCCCCGACGTTGCGGTGCACTGTTCGTGGTTGTTCCCTACCAGTGCTGGTGCGGAGACAGCTACGACCGTTTCGGTGAAATCTCCGACGGCCTCTGCGACTATCCCTGTGAAGGCGATGCCGGGCAGAGGTGTGGGGGCTTTTACGCCCTCAGTGTCCACTCCACGGATTGACGGACCACGAGGCTACGAGTGGCCAAACAAAATGGCCTTTGCGGAAGACGATGCGCTCGTTTGGTGGTTGCATCGCCAGGGTACTACAGTAGCTGAGTTCGTTGCTATTGCTTTCTTTCATAGCGACTACCCTATCAAGGGGGGCATAGTCGGAACACGGAGTCTTCTGTGCATTTTGTACGGACTAGCTTGTCTTGCTCGAGTGCAATGATGTACGAACTAAGTGTTTGTTTCTTGGTCATGCTGTGGTTAGAGCCACCTTAAGATCAAGGGCTTCCCCCCGCAGTTTGACGCATGGGGCCATAGTACATCAATCCTGCGTTGCAACCAGGACATCGCGTCCTACCGTGTAATCCAGGTTTGAGACGGAACCCTGGGTGTATCTCGTTGCTCTGTAATCTCTCCCCTTCTTGCGGCTGCGCGAGCGGGAGGTTTCATGGATACAGACGCTACCGGATGTGTAGCAGCTTAGGTTTGAACAACATTGACGGCCACCTCTCACTACCGTGCGCTTTTCGGCTGTGGTTCAGGAAGCCGGTCGGAGAGAGTACTTCGTGACCACACGTAGAATATGAAGCTAGCGCAGGTTCAAATCCGTTGCCTCACCCATAACTACGCGTGAATAGCACACGGGGGGGGGGTAGCTTGTTTGTTCGTTGTTTTGGGACAAACGTAGAGGCCCGTGCGGGTCAAACTGTACGGTGTTGACCCTGCTGTTTGCTTTAGATTTTCGTTTTTTTGAGTTTCCTTCTATGGGGCGTCCACTGATATGTATAAGCTGATACGGAAGGAAATGCTGGTAGGTTCGGCTGCTTCCGACGCGTGCCGACGATAGAGATGCCCCACTTCTTTTTCTGAGGTGTTCCTCACGTCGAGAGCTTAAGACCTACCCCAAAATTGTTTTGGAGAAAAACAAAACTGCTACCGTATGAAAAATGTCCCATTGCTTACGTACACAACGAGGAGAACCATGCAAAAATGGCCTGTTTCCGACGATTTCGGGTTAAGAAGTGTGTTAAGTCATTCGGAAACCACTTCAGACGAAAACTGCCACCTCTATCGTAGCACGCGTCGGATGCCGAAAGCGAGCCAACAATGTGCTTGGCTGATGTGCTCACGTTGATGCGTTGGACCAAGGCTAGAGTCGGGAGGGGGGTCACTTTTGGGTTATTTTAGTTTTTTTGCAGTTGCTCGGGGCCACCCGCGCGAGTGAGTGACCGCCCCCTTTGTTTTGCAGTCTTGATCTTTCGTGCCGGTTTTTAAACCTTGCGGTAGGAATTCCACGAACGAACAGGTTAGCCGCGCCGCGCCAAGCAGATGGTCCGAGTGAAGTGTTTTGGTCAGTAAGGCGCACAGAATCACTCGTGCGAGTGGCTCAAATACAGTAGCGAAAAAGGGGAGACCTCGTCTACCGCACCATCGGTCGTTGACGCGATGTCTATCTCTCACACGTAGGGCGGATCACCGTTCGATCCCCAATTGATTGCCTAGATTGCTCAGAGAAGGCGTGTGCGGTCTAGCTCATGTTGTCGCGCAGGAACCATACGATCTGCACGAACTAGCGCGTCTTTCTCGTGCTTACACAGATTCTAGACTACCTCTCACAGCAGCAGCAGCGGTCCGATGCGGTGTGGATGGTGATCTGCTCGATGTCTATACATGGAATTCAAGTAATTACGTTTCGTTTGCCTGTCTGTCAGCTTTGTCTGCGTGCTGGCTATCAGTTCAGTTACCCCCAGGCATTCGTAGTGTGTCGCATATCCGCGAACTGAGGTGTTGCATTAGATTTAGGTGTTTGGTAGATGTTTCCGGCTGGACGTATACCTTGTTCTGCCGCGCTACCGAATTGGGGCGCCGCCGTTCAGAGAAACTATTCGCGCAAAGTGCCACCTCTATAGTAGCGCTTGCGCATCTGCCGCTCCAGGTATCATGCACCAGGTTTGATTTTTTTCTAGCTCAAGACCCGTTTTACCAATAGCTCAGCAGGGGGGCTCAACCAAGCCATTCTGAAACTCCTGACGTGAATACGCGCAACAGCGCTACCCGCACAACCGTCCCACGGCTAGCCGCACCAGGAATGCAGTTGCAACTTCGATGATAGTGTCACGATGTTGGGTAACGTCCTCAGCGTAAAGGAGCCGCTCCTCTGGCTCTAAAATTCTTGTTTCTGGTGCAGTCCGCTGTAGTAAGGTTTCCCGGAAAACATAGCCGCAAACCCATTGAGCCATCTTTGTACATCGGTGGCACATGGCCTGCTAGAGCAGCCTAACGCGTGCTCCCGATAGAGGCGGGGCACACATGAGCCATTTCGTTTTCTTCGAGGATGGGACGTCCTGAACCCCAACAAACCGTCAGAAATATTAGCATTGTTTTCGCAAAATGATCGGATTGTGTATCTTGGGCCACGGAATTTATCATCGGGTCGCACTCTGGGTTGCTCGAAGTCAGTTTTTTTATGAGGCGTAAGAGCTGCTCAGTAAGGGGAGCCCCCCCCTCCCAACCTTTCTTCAAGGAGAGGATTCGTTTTACGGTAGCTCCCCCAACCTTTCTTCAACGAAATCGCTGGTTTCAAAACCTGCTCGCAGTCGTATCTCCTGAAATATGGTGTCCTTCGACACACCGACGTCGCCGATCGTTGGGCCTTTGCACACAAGAAACTGTATGGGTACTTTTTTTTTCAATAGTATCCTTCCTTGTGCCGAGCAGCAATGAGACGTTCTCTAAGACTAAACGAGTGCCTCGTAGTGTTTGGCGGTTTGGGACAAGTGCGTAGATCTTTAGACACGTGCTAGGATAGAGGTATCACTTTTCGTCGAAATGGTTTCTGAATGGCTGGGCTCCTTGACCCAAAATTGTCGGAAAATATACCATTTCTTTAGCCTGATTCTCGTTCTAAAACCTAGGCCATGGGATGTTTCATCCAAGAGCAGTTACAGGTTTATCCAAATATCAGTTTTTGGGAGATATCTTAAGCTCCCATATTTTGGAACCGCAGGAAAAACAATGGTTGGTTCACCTTTATCGTAGCACGCGTCCATATCGCAAACGCCACCGTATTTGAAAAAAAAATCCAAACTATTTCTAACATTTCATCATTATTTGGTTTTGAAAACGCCGGTTTCGTTCAGAACGACCCCGAGTAGGACGTTCCGAACTTGCCGTCGGTTCAGAGAATATTCCCGGGATCGTAAACCGTCGCCAACTTCAAACAATGATGTCGCAAAAGTATGCGCTGAATGACCGACAGCCCAACAAGACGTAATACTCCCGACGGAATGCACGCATGAACACCACGTTCTTTTGCACCCCTTGGTGTAGGGCCATTCCGTCCACCAATCCGGCAGTGATGCACAATCGTGTAGGGTTTTCAACCATTTCACCGCAGTGACGTCATTACGGAGCACTCCGACCAGTAGATTATACCTGGTACTTCCTATGGGTTAGGGTTGGGGTTAGGGTTAGGGTTGGGGTTAGGGTTGGGGTTAGGGTTAGGGTTGGGGTTAGGGTCAGGGTTGGGGTTAGCGTTAGGGTCAGGGTTAGGGTTGGGGTTAGGGTTGCGGTTAGGGTTGGAGTTAGCGCTAGGGTTAAGGTTGCGGTTAGGGTTAGCGCTAGGGTTAGGGTTGCGGTTAGGGTTGGGGTTAGGGTTAGGGTTGGGCTTAGGGTTGGGGTTAGGGTGAGGGTTGGGCTTAGGGTTAGGGTTAGTTCCATGGTTTTGAAAAACACAATATTGTGGGACACCGACCAATCGCTGCTCGGTGGAGGGACAGTAGTGTTAGTGGCATGTGGATCGAGACGAGAGAAGGCTAGTTCGACAAAAAACACCTGGGACCCAGTAGTGCGCCAATTTATGTGCAAAAATGTATGTGTGAGCTTGATCGAGAGTTAGTAAGCATGCCGATCAATCAGCTAAAGGAGCGCTAAGTACACTGATTGCTATTGAAGCCAAAGTCGTCATCGTATTAATACAACACAGCACACTATACAGCCAATGCCCACGGTGGGCTGATTCAGCATCACTCAATGAATTGAGCAGTGGCAAAGGAAGGTTTAATGATACAAAGACGCGTGCTACGGAAGACGCGTACTACGACATAGAGGTGACTGATTCTACGATAGCCCCCCCCGAAACCAGCGATTTTCTTTACCGAAAGGTTCCACGACTTCTCGGCACGAGGAAGAGCGGGTATGGAAACGAAATCTTCATATATTTTGTTGTTTGCAAAATACTGTCGAACGACGACCGTCGGGATGGCGAAGGTCGCCGTATTCCAGGAGATACGACCGGGAGCTGGTTTCAAAACCGGCGGTTTCGTTGAAGAAATATTGGGGGGGCTATCGTGGAAGGACTAAGGTGCACCACATTTGTTTGTGAGGCCCCTCATTTCGGGAGCTTAGTACCTCTCCGAAAGACCGAAAACTAAAACTGCTACCGGGTGAAAAATCCCTTCGCCTAGAGGTACACAACGAGAATCACCCCGAAAAAAAAACAGCCTACTTGCGACGATTTTGGGGTTAAGGAGCCCCCTCATTCAGAGGCCATTCTTGCCAAAAAAAGGCATACCTTAATTTCTGTGTCGTAGCCGGCGTCTTTTGGGGTTGAGGAGCCCCGTCATTCAGAGGCCATTCTTGCCAAAAAAAGGTATACGTTAATAACTCTATCGTAGCACGCGTCTTTTGGGGTTAAGGAGCCCCTTCATTCAGAAACCACTCTTGCCAAAAAACGGTATAACTTAATACCTCTACCGTAGCACGCGTCTTTTGGGTTTAAGGAGCCCCGTCATTCAGAAACCACGCTTGCCAAAAAAAGGTATACCTTGATATCTCTACCGTGGCACGCGTCGATTGGGGTCAAGGAGCCCCGCCCTTCAGAAACCACTATTGCCAAAAAACGGTACACCTTGATACCTCTACCGTAGCACGCGTCTTTTGGGGTCAAGGAGCCCCGTCATTCAGAAATCATTCTTGCCAAAAAACGGTACATATTAATACCTCTACCGTAGCACGCGTCTTTTGGGGTCAAGGAGCCCCTTTATTGAGAAACTACTCTTGCCAAAAAACGGTACATATTAATACCTCTATGGTAGCACGCGTCTTTTGGGGTTAAGGAGCCCCTTTATTGAGAAACTACTCTTGCCAGAAAAAGGTATACCTTAACACTCCTATCGTAGCATGATGCGCCCAAATCCAGGGAGACACATGCTACACACAGCATAGGTCCACCATATTTTTTTTGGCCCCTTTAGGTGGAAGAAGCCTATGCCTCGATCGAATCGAACCCAAGCCGTTTCTGAGTAAATTTCAAGTGCAATCCGATCAATACACCCATGGCCTATATGCACAATAGTACTGTGCATGGTATATACGAAGCATGAACTATCATGGGGGTACGCAAAAAAAAAGAAAACGGATCGACAATCACTCCTAGAAAGGTCTAAACGAAAAAACAAGATGGGAGCGCGTTGTGATATATATATATCCCCCCCTTTTGATCAAAATCAGGCCCCCACGTCCTTCAAAACTCCGCCCTCCCCTTACCGGTTATTCGACTTACAGGATTCACTTGATGAGCTGATGTATTTCCTTCCACAGCTGTCAGACTTTGTCCCCCTCAGAAACGGGTTTTATAGTTTCCGCGCACAGATTGTAATATATATATATATCTGTGCCAATCGAGAAAAGGGCGCCGCCCCCCCTTAGTTTGGTTTACTTCACCCCCCCCTCTGTCTGGCCTGTCCGCTGTGTCTGTCTACATGACCAAAAAGCGTGGTTAATATATATATATATATATATATATTGTGCTTCCCTGGAACTGTAGTGCAAAAAATGACGGAAGTTCCGACGAATTATTGGGCTAGACAATAAGCCATCTATGGACAGCCAAGGATCGCAAGGTAAGGGCGGGGTGGTAGCACCGACAGCGGGAGGTGTTCCCGACGCCATGGGAAGTTCAACGGTAGACGCCGTTTCTGCCGAACGGTAAATCAGAAAAACGAATGGCCAAACCGGGCTACCTCTACTGCTGCAGCACACGCGTCGGGGAAATACACTGATTTCGATGTTCCTCGGCACGACGGGCCTGCTCGCGGCAAGCTCGCAATTTCTATCAACGGTGAACATTAACATTTGATTACATCTGGGAGGTGAACAGCGGGCATATAATAAGCACGTAAATTAACGAAGGTGGTTTAAGACTTTATTGGAGGGATAAACTACAAATAAAAAAAAAGCAGAGCGCGTGGCAAGGTACCAGTTCGACAAAATAAATGCAGCGTGTGCTACTCGTATAGCCCTGAACCCTCTACAGCGAGTTGTAGTTTCTGCTTTGTTTGTTTTCGCTGAGTTCAATGGGGGGAGCGCGAAAGAAAGCGACAGCAGTAGTGTTTTGCTGGGTCGTCCTATCTATTTTTCTTTCTTTTTGTCCCTTCTTTTTTTGCTTTATACTTGCTCCCTTACTTCCCTACCCACCGGCCATAATTTGCCTTATGCCGGTATCTTCTTCCTCTTCTTCGTGTTGTTTTTCTCCATGAAACAGCTGGTATCTTGTTCGTGGTATATTGTCCGCGTGCAATAGCAGCTATCTTCTTCGTGTGGTTTTGTCCGTGCAACAACAGGTATCTGTTCCTCTTCAGCACGTATTTTTTAGTTTCTCGTCCAGCCTTTCCTATCCTTTCCGATCTTCTCGCATCACACTCTTCGGACCACCTGTCGCTTGTTTTGATTTTTTTGTTTTGGTATTTCCATTTTTTTTTCATTTTTCTTTTTTCCCATAATTTTCCCTTTTTTTTTTCACGATCTGGCGTGTTTTGTTGTGCTTTCGTACCCGGTACGCTTGCACGTCACTTACTTCAAAATGATGAATTGCGACTGTTTGGTTCACTCTATTTCACAGCAGTCTGTGGCGCCACATAATAATCAAGATATATATCTCTAGGATGAAGAATCCGCACGGACTCTGGGTGTACTGATGTCGTTGGGTAGAGAGAACGGTTCATGTGAACACAACAGAGCAAAACACAACACACAGTGGTATCGGCGAACACGCCACCTCCCGGGCGGGTTCACGGGCCAACCCAAAGAACAAAAAACGACACGTCAAACACAACGTGCACACAGCAGCAGTGACTGAAGGTTACGCAAACTGGTTATACCTACTACTAATAGACCAAGGCTACGGTAGGGGGGGTACCCCCGTTTTCCCTGGTGTGGTTGAGCCACTCGCACCAGTGACTCTGTACCTCACGGAAGAAAATGGTTTAGACAGTTGTTTCGGAGCAGCTTAGATTACCTTTGCACCCCTAGCCACTGAAATTCAAGGTCCCAAAAGGGAGCCCCCTACCGTAGCCGGGGTCAATAGTCAGCCTGGTGCCTTTTTACTCTGTCTGTAGTATATAGTCTATTCCTTGCATTCTTCACAACTGGCGATTTCCTTACTACTGCCGCCATCGCCTTTTCGTCCTTACGCGTTACGCTCGGGGGCGCCCCGACCGAGCACTTGTGTTTTCCACACAGGAACTTCGACGCGGGTCTACGAGGGAACAAACTTTTGAGTTGGTCTCCGTGACAAAAACAAAGGCGAACACCTTCTTCATGTGGAGGGGAGGGGGGGTCTGCTTATATATTATAAATTATTGAAAATACACTCCAGCTGTGAGATCGAAGATTTCGTCGAAACTCATCTTTGCAAGCTGTGTGTGATACTCTGATCGCGCGCATTACGAGTTGTGTGTCCTCATTAAGGATATAGGTCGGCGACTCCCCTTACAACTACAGTGTAGCTACCAGGGCCAACGGGGTGATTTTAGTCAGTCTGTGCGCGGAAACTATAAAACCCGTTTCTGAGGGGGACAGAATCTGACAGCTGTGGAGGGAAATGTATCCTTTTATCAAGTGAATATTGTAAGTCGAATAACCGGTGAGGGGGGGGGGCGGAGTTTTGAAGGACGTGGGGGCCTGGTTTTGATCAAAAGCGAGCGGGTTTGGAGGGGGGGGGGGGGGGAGGGGGGGCAATTTGTGCATGTAAGCTATAAATCCTTTCAAGGGGATAAATCTGACGGTTTTGGCACCAGTTTATTATTGGGGGGGGGGGGGGGGTTGGGGCGGGGGGGGGAGCGGGGGGGGGAGCTCAATATGTGCGTGGAAACTATACATTATTTTGAGGGGGGATAAATGTGACGGTTTTGGAAATAATGCATTAGTTTATCATGTATATCCTGGGGTAAGTCGTACAATCAGTGAGTAAAGAGAGGGTGGAGTGTTCGAGGGGGTGGGGTTAGGATGGGTTGGGGGGGGGGGGGCGGGGGAGGGGGAGGGGGAGGGGGCGGGGGGGGCAAGGGGGGGGGGGGGGGGGGGGAGGGCTTTAGGTGAGGGGTTTGTTATACGTGTGGTGCTAGGTCTAGGCGATGGTGCGGGTGATGGGGAAGAAAGGGGCGTTCGAGGCGGGGGGGGGGGTGGGAAACAAAGTGACCCACGGTTTACGTAACAATCCGCGAGGGAAAGTAAACAAGAATGGCGAAGACAAAATATAGGCAGATGCGGTGGACGCGACAAAAACAAAACAGAGCTTCGCGCGGTCATACGATGTTTGGTGAGCTTTTTGGCGGTAAGGGCTACTCAGGGGGGTAAGAGAAGGACTGGCTGGCTCATCTGAAGAAGGATAAGTCGGTCTTTGGAATGCAATGGAGAAAGGCCGCACAGACGGATGGCAGATGGTTTCGACGCGAAGAGGAGTCCGACGCGAAGAGGAGGAAGCCGAGTTGTTCATGCAAAAATGCCATGAGAAGGACTGGCTGGCTCATCTGAAGGAGGATATGTTGGCCTTTGGAATGCAATGGAGAAAGGCCGCACAGAAGTGGCAGATGGTTTCGACGAGTAGAGGAGGAAGCCGAGTTGTTCATGCGGAAATGCCATGAGAAGCAGAGAGGCAGGGCTGCAGAGAGACGCGCAAAGGACGCGGCAGCGCCATCAACCGTCGGCATCTCTAAGCGGCCAGGGGGAGGGGAGGGGGGGGGAAGGGGGAGGAGGGAGGGGGGGAGGGCGGGAAAGGGGGGAGGCGGGGGTCCTGCCCAAGAGACTGAAGTCTGAGTCTAGCCATCGTCGTCTTGAAATTTGTGGGCCTTCCAATGGCCGTCACAGGTTCAGGGTTAGCGTAAGGCCGCCCTGACTTCTTCGCCTTGTTGCGTTTTCTCCTCAGTGCCATTGATGCACTTGGTACCCTCTACGAGCCCAATGCCGTCTTTGGTCAGTTCCTAGGGTCTGCTGATAAGACGTTTTTTCTCTTTACCTTTCTATGCTTCCTCTTCTTGTCTTGTCTTTTCTTGCTTTTCTTGTATTTATTTTGCTTTGCTCTCCCTTTTCGCTTCCTTTTATTTTCTTTCATTTCCATTCCTTCTCTTCTCCTCTTTGTTTTTCGCTTCCAATTGACCTGCGTCTGACGTGCGTATGCGGGCGTATTGATAGGTACTACGCGCAATATAGTCTACGACACGTGGAAGTCTTTTTGGGGTGGCAAGCTGTATAAGTCAATTTTTCCAGGCGTGAGTAGTGAGACGTAAGCACCAGTACGCGCCTGGCACATCGTAGGCTGACTCCCGATTTCACTTTGTATACGTTTCTAGCGAAGGCATGGATTGCGTTAGGTGTGATATATGCGTGTACTACCTTTGGTTCGCTTGTGTTTATTCCCTGGGGTATTCCTCAGCACCAGGGTGACTGGAGCCTGTCCTGTGACCACGGACTTGATTGTGCGAGTTAATGTGAGAACAACAACATGATGGCATCAACGCAAAAAGGCTAGATCAGATGCCTTTTTTTTCTCCATCCCAATAATTATCGTGGCACTACTCTCGCGCTCCCTCCGAGTAGTAACTCGGCTCCGGGGTCACATATCGGTACGTGGCTTCTCTTTCTTCGTCGCGAGAATAATCCAGTTCATTTCCTTCCCTTGTCGACTCGCGACGCATTCGATTACAAATATACCCGAATGCAGAAATAAAAGTATGCATGCTGCTGCTGTAATGTCAGAACTTAACCCGCTGACCTCTTTGCCACGCTGATATACTGTATACAGCACCAGGTACATGGTATGTAGTATACAAAACCCTGCAACGACGACAAGGAATTACAACATCGAAAACAGGTGTTACTGCTCGGCATTAACTATCGAAGCGCACGATGCCACAATAGAGCTACCAGGTACAATGGTGTATACAGTAGCGTGCGTGCATGCATGCGTGCGTGCGTGCGTGCGCGTCATCTTCATAATGATCTGTCAATTCCAACCATCTACACGAAGCACCAACCAGTGTCGGTAAAGACCTGTACACGCCACCTGTTACATGATTATGATTATGATTATGATTATTATGATTATGATTATGATTATGATTATTATGATCATTATGATTGTTATTATTATTATTATTATTATTATTATTATTATTATTATTATTATTATTATCATTATTATTATTATTATTATTATTATTATTATTATTATTATTATTATTATTATTATTATTATTATTATTATTATTATTATTATAATTATTATTATTATAATTATTATTATTATAATTATTATTATTATTATTATTATAATTATTATTATTATTATTTTTTCATTATTATTATCATTATTATTATTATTATTATTATTATTATTATTATTATTATTATTATTAATATTATTATTATTATTATTATTATTATTATTATTATTATTATTATTATTATTATTATTATTATTATTATTATTATTATTATTATTATTATTATTATTATTATTATTATTATTATTATTATTATTATTATTATTATTATTATTATTATTATTATTATTATTATTATTATTATTATTATTATTATTATTATTGTTGTTGTTGTTGTTGTTGTTGTTGTTGTTGTTGTTGTTGTTGTTGTTGTTGTTGTTGTTATTATTATTATTATTATTATTATTATTATTATTATTATTATTATTATTATTATTATTATTATTATTATTATTATTATTATTATTAAATATCAATAGTCTATTGCTTTTGCTCTTCGACAATATAGCGTACAGATGCCGTTCCGATGTAAATCGAGTTTCCTTGCTTAGAGCAGTAGTAGTAGCAGGTAGTACCTACGAAGTCCCTCCATATAGCAGTGGTATATTCTGCCAAATTCCCCATCTTTTTCAACCTGTAGTTTGCCTGCATCACTTATATTTCCTTGTAAATATATGGTTTTTCTTCCTCTTTTCCCATCTTTTACAATACCTGGCACAGATGCCATGACGCAGTAGAAGTCATACCTCAGACCCGGGATCACCCATCACTAGGCAGGCTCTTCCCCCCACTCATCACCGCGACTGACGACTGCTGTACAGTACGAATCAGCGTGTGCGTGCGTTCGTGAGTTGGTTATGCGTAGTGAACACTGCCCTGTCAAACCATCCAGATCTACTACAGCGGTAGTACAAGTAGTAGCGCAACCATTGTCTGTGCAGTTCAGTACGTCTATCTAGTTGTGTTGAACATACGTTAATTCTACCAAACGCCATCAGTACACCCAGTGTCCGTTGTGATTCTAAATTCAACAGAAATGCAAATCCTGTGGTCACAGACTACCGCCGTGAAACAGAGTAAACAAACAGCAGTCGCTCAATTTCTGGTTCATTTTGTTTTTCGGCTCATCCCTTCTAAATTGATACCGAGGTGTTATTAATATTACACGAGCTGTTGTTACAGCAGTATCTCGTACTCGTATAGACTATATCAGGGCCGTTCTTATCGGAGATGTGAATTTCCTAAATTTCCTCTTTTTTTCCAGGATTTCCATGAAAAAACGGCTGCATTATTATCGAGCGCGGGGTTGTTTGTCTTTTTTTATCCTGATTTTTGAAAGCCGAGCCATAAAGCAAGACCGCCACCACCCACACCAGCAGTAAC
Organism: Undaria pinnatifida; assembly: GCA_012845835.1. Lineage (NCBI taxonomy): Eukaryota > Phaeophyceae > Laminariales > Alariaceae > Undaria > Undaria pinnatifida. The sequence goes on along the minus strand of JABAKD010000002.1, from coordinate 3,366,437 downwards.
GCGCGTCGTCACACAGCAAGCATGAACGACATCCCGGAAGACCGCAGAGGAATTGCCCCAGGCCAAGCAGATTCTTGCAATCCGGCGACAGCAGCGACGGAAGGACGACGGGCCCAGTGCGAACGAAGTTGCCTGGAATTTCAAGGGGAAGCACTTGTGTAGATGTGGCGTCAATCACCGAGGCCACAGACAGCATCAGCCCCACGAACACTTCGATGGGACACCAAACACAGGGGAAGGAGGCAGCTGCTGAATGCCAGGGTAGGTGTTTGGACGCCGGTGCTGAGAGCGTGGGGCTCCGGGACAGCAGCAGCAGCAGCAACAACAGCTGATGGTGATGAAGGTGAGGATCAAGTCCATAAAAGTTCGAACATTTTCACACGAAGGTAGTACGTCGTACGAGTTCGTACATTTTTGAATTTTGAATTTTGCACATACTCTACAGCAGTAGTCTACACGAAATCGTATATTTTTGAATCTTGCACGTACAGCAAGATATATAGAGCTGTGATCTGTGAGTGGGCACACAAACTACAGCTGTATTTGTATGGACATCATCGTGAAGTACGCGAGAGCAGGTAAGAAACTCCTATTTGGGCTCAGGCTCGCGGCTTATTGTGATCTCAACGTTGAGCCTCGTAGGATTTTAAAGACTACGAGGTATCATATACTAGGTAGTATTTACGGTGGCGTTCCTGCCTGAGCACAAACGCTTAGCCGTAATTTCTTATTAAACAAAGCTCTTTCTTAAAATATTAACTCCCAAGTTCTTGACGTAAGTCGCGTACTGTATACCAGGTACCAGTATACAGCAGTACTGTATACTAGGTATATATGGGTATACGCAGGACTTTAACAGCACATTATACAGTATATACACTGCTATGTGTATAGTCTACTATTATATAATTGGGTACTGCTGTAGTCATCGGTTAGCGCTCCTTCCGCTTAACATTGTCGTATGGATGCGCAGTATACATTGCCAGGTGGTATTATATTTCTGGTGGTGTGTTGCACTGGTCCAGTCTGCCAGTATACGCTTCCAGTTCTGATGCAATCCAGTATACTGCTTCATAGCGCAGTTTTTTTATCTCTACTGTTTCAGGCTACTCGTTCGAGTGCGCAGCCCGATTTTACGCCACACGTCCATGAGATTAAAGTTTGTGCCTTTCCCCGGTGCTCGATACGTTTTGAACGCAGGTCAAGTCAAAGCGAGCACACCGGTCCAGTCAGAAACTATCCCAGAGGGGGTCGTTCTTACGCTTTGCGCGGCTATGAAGGGGAAGTCATACTCTGTCGACGAAAACATTACGTTGAGGCACGGAAGCAATCAGTGCAAGGCGTCTGATGTGCTTGCCGTCATCAGGAAGGAAGATGTCGCGGAGGATGCGTCCTCCATCAACACCCGGAGGTCGAAGCACCGTTGTATGCTGGTACTGGAGTCGATTGTTTCCGACAAGCACCGGGGAACCTTTTTTCAATCCCGCCTGTCGTGCTCAAGGCGAGAATCATTGGTTGTCGATTCCCACCCCCCCCCCCCTTCCCCCCTTTTTATTTCCTCCGAGTCTGGTGGAGCAGTGGAGGGTGAAACTTTGTGGCTTATCATGAGAGTACCACGGTGCAGCTGGCACCCGTTTATATTTCATAGGAGTCCAGGGTATTGGTTGTCGATCCCCCCCCCCCCCAACACCCCGTTTTGTTCCTCCCAGTCTGGTCAAGCAGTGGAGGGTGTAATTTTGTGGTTTATCGTGAGAGTACTCTTGTGCAGCTGGGCCCCGTTTTGGTTTGTTTAAAAAGGAGTCCAGGGGATTGATTGTCGATTCCCCCCCCCCCCCCACCCCGTTTTGTTCCTCCCAGTCTGGCCAAGCAGTGGAGGGTGTATTTTTGCGCTTTATCGTGATAGTACCACGGTGCAGCTGGCGCCCCGCCCCCCTTTTTTTAAGTAGGAGTCCAGGGTATTAGTTGTCGTCGCCCCCCCCCCCCCCCCCCCCCCCCCCCCCCGTTTTTTTTCCGCCCTGTCTGGTCAAGCAGTGGAGGGTGCAAGTTTGAGATTTGTCTTGAGCATACCACGGTGCAGCTGGCCCCTGTTTTTTTTCTGTAGGTGTAAAGATTATTTTGTTGCCGAGCGTCAAAACAGAAGCCCATCCCCCCTCGCCCCTGGTTGTTTTCCTTGCAGTCTCCTTGAGCAGTGGCGGGTGTAATTTTGAGTTTCGTTGTGAGAGTACCCCGTTGTAGCTGGCCCCAGCTCACTACGTGTTTATTTTTTACGTGCAGGTTGATAGAGCATACTGGGTATTCGATATTGGCAAGCGAGAGTACTCCATCTCTTGGTTTGTTGTCCCATCAAACCACAGTAATATATCGGCTAATAAGCCCCTCAAGTATCATATTTTTTTCCCTCGGGAACGTATGCATTTCAGCTTGGGACACGTGTGGGTTTCAATCAGAAGATATCGTGGCTGAATCCGATGCAGAAGCCCTCATAATCCTATTGAAGTCGTTGATTGGGTCGTCGTGGCGCGGAAGTATGTTTATTACGATCTCCAGTAACTACTATGCGTCGTCGTATCGCAAACACATCCTGTGAAACGCAGATTTTAACAGGTCCAGTGACGCCATCAGTACCCCTCGTATTCATTTTCACGTGCTTAATATATTTTTGCAAGCATCCGACACCATGCTCTCCATCAAAAACCGAGTAGCACAAAACGCGGGTAAAGGGGTACTTACAGGTAAAAGCTCGGCAACCTACTGCTCTGTTGCAAACGAATAACGGTAAACAAGGAGTAGGCGGAAGGTTCTCCGGCGTCCTCTTTCTTACAAGAAACGAATATGTACCCTCAATATATTATAGTATAAAAAAACTGCTGGCGCATCCATATTGGGGGAAAGAGCACTTTCTATTCGTACGCTCGATAATCGCAGACACTTCTATAAAAAATCAAGGAGGCAGCTTTACCGGGGTCCTTCAGCGACAGCAGACAACATTACACACTCCATTCGTTTATGAGGCTGGGAGGAAACCGAAAGGGGCAGGGAGGGGGGGGGGGGCGCGGCGGGGGTTGAAATCGTGCATGGTCGAAGTCGTATGACCATGGACCCGCGGAGGGAAACGGTAGGGGAGGGGGGGCTACGTTTCTGACGATGGACAAACAAAACCTCGCACTCTCATTGAAAAAAAACCGGGCCAGCTGCACCAGGGTACTCTCACGAAAAAAAAAAAACTTACACCCTCCACTGCTTCATCTGACTGAAAAGAAAAAAATGGAAGGGGGGGCTTCGTTTCCGACGATCGACAACCAATACCTTGAATTGCTATATATACAAAAAGGGTAAGAACAGAGTTTTCAGAAAAATGGGAACGGAGCTTAAAATGAGAACCAATCGTTATCTCCAGAACCATGTGGTGTATCAGAGAACCGAAATGATCCTGCGAAACCCCTTGGCCAGCCCTGTGAGAGGAGCTCGTCAGAACGGTCATGCTCCATCTCATGCCTTCGGGTGGGCGCAAAAAGCGATATACGCTGGCTCTATGGTGATTTCTCTAGATGCTGGCTACCGAGGCGATGCCGAGGACTTCCAGCCTGAGCGACAGCTCATTCGAAGGCTGCTGTACAGCCCCACAGGACTGTCATTTTTTTTTTTCTGAGTTTTACATAGTTGGTTTGCTTTCTAAAAAAAACGTCCGTTCTCATTTTAGGCTCCGTTCCCATTTTTCAGAAAACTCTGTTTAACTTAAAGGCAGCTGCACCGGCGTACTCTCACGATAAACCACAAAATTACACCCTCCACTGCTTGACCAGACTGGGGAAAAAAATGGGAGGAGGGGGGGGGATCGACAACCAATACCCTGGACTCCTCTTAAAAAAAAGGGGGGGGGGCGTCAGCTGCACCGTGGTACTATCACGATAAACCGCAAAAATACACCCCGCACTGCTTGACCAGACTGGGAGGAACAAAACGGGGTGGGGGGGGACGGGGATCGACAACCAATACCCTGGACTCCTCTTCAAAAAAAAGGGGGGCGCCAGCTGCACCGTGCTACTATCCCGATAAAGCACAAAATTACACCCTCTACTGCTTGACCAGACAGGGAGGAAAAAACGAGAGGGGTGGGCTTTGTTTCCGACGATCGACGACCAATACCCTGGACTCCTCTTCAAAACAAAAAAAACGGGGGCCAGCTGCACCGTGGTACTCTCACGATAGACCACAAAATTACACCCTCCACCGCTTGACCGGACTGGGAGGAAAAAAACGGGGGGGGGGGGGGGGGGGGGGGGGACCAAAACCAATACCCTGGACTCCTATAAAAAAGAAACGGGTGCCAGCTGCACCGTGGTACTCTCACGATAAGTCACAAAATTACACCCTCCCCTGCTCCACCAGACTGGGAGGGAAAAAACGAGAGCGGGGGATGGGTTCGTTACGGACGATGGACAAATAACTCCCTGCACCCCTATTCAAACAAAAAAGAAGGGGGCAATCTGCACCGTGGTACTCTCACGACAAACCCCAAACTTACACCCTCCACTGCTTCGTCAGGCAGGATTTGAAAAATAGAGAAGGGGGGGGGGGGTTCGTTTCTGATGCTCGACGGCCAACACCCTACACTCCTATTTAACAATAATAAAACCGTGGCCGGCTGCACCGGGGTGCTCTCACGATAAAACACACCATTATTTACACGATAATATACAAACCAAGATAGGGGGGGGGGGGCTTTTGTTTCTGACGCTCGACAAACAATAACAACCGGGGGAGGGGGGGGGGGGTATAGGCAGCTGTCTTCGAACTCACCATCTGGAATTAGAAAAACCACGCCGTCAGATGCACGTATCGAATCCAACAACCAACCCCCCCCCCCCTCCGCCTCAGTATTAAAAAGGCCATGCCATCAGACGTTCATCACCACGGCTGACTCTCGTCCTTTTTCTGGCCCAACGCTCACCCGTTGACGACCATCACGTCCATCTTCAATAGCTTATACTCCGGCCCACCTCCCATCCTCCACACGCCATTCCCATCCTCCTTGTACCGCACAATCGCCCCCGCCGTACAACGCTCGGATGCCGACAAACTCTCTACCTACGCATTATACAACGCGTAGTAATCTAGGCGTTTCTGAGAATATTCTCCTTCGGGCGAAACTGTCTGTTGTAAGCTAAGAGCGAAGTGGTCGCCGCTCGCGTGGGAGTTTCGCCGCTTCGCGTGGGTTTGGCGGCTGGGCCTGTCGGTTGGACCGCACTCTTGCACGCAGGCGGCAGAACCCCGCCCGTCGCCAGTAGGATTCGCCCCTTTTCTGTCTTGTAGTCTTCTTCCGACGCGACCACTTTGGTTTGCTCATGTCGGCAGAAGTTTTACAGGTGGAAGAGGGCGACGATCAGGTCAGTCCGGCCTGCGAACCATACACTGAGGGGCCTCCACAGAATGCCCCACGTTGACACGAGGATGCCGAACGACTGTTCGATCTTCACCCGCAGGTGGGTCAGGTAAAAGTTGAAGGTGTCCTGGTCCTATGGCAAGCTTTTCCCGGGGTACGGCGTGAGCAACCTGCCGCTGATTGGGTACGCCGCACACTCGGTGATGTGGTACCCGTCTGGAAGGCGCATAGTTGTCTTTGCCACAGAAGATCGGGTCCACGCCGACCAATCGTTGGCAGCCCCCGGAGCGATGATCGAGACGCTGCAGAAGCGATAGTTGGCATCGCACGTCGCATGTACGTTAAAGCCGAATCCCGTCTTGCTGCCTGAGAAGTACGATACGGTGTGGGAGGTGCTCTTTGCAGGTGGCGCTTTCATATCGATCAACAGATCATCTGTGGCAGACACAACACGATCGAAGATTCCGTTGGTGCTCTTGGCCTGACATATGGACGAACACGAACAGGGCCGGGGAGGCGTACTTCAGAGGGGGTCACATCAGGACGCCGGAACCAAGGTTCCTCACGAAGAAATAAGCAGGCCTGCCTTCGGAAACCATCTCTATAGAATTCAATATCTTACGTACAGCTTGCATAACCACGCCATAGACTACTGCTGCTGTGACAGGTTGCTGTTATATCAATAGTACACGTACCCTCACCTCGAATCCCGCGGCAAAAAATCGGCACTTTTCGTCTGTCTGCGGAAAGACGGAACTGGCCGACTTTACGGGCGTTGTTGATCGCGTCGACGGCCTTTCCCATGATGGTGAAAACCGTGGACGGTGAAATGCCAAACCTCGGTGCGATATCCAGGTAGGAACCCGCCGCCAGCATTCGCAGGCCTATCGCCAGCCGGATTTCCACCTAGATAGCTCCATGCTTCGCGCAACGCAGTCCTGGGTAAGAGCAAAAACGATAGAATGTTGGTGTCCACCTCGACCGAGCTCCAACCCCATCCGGTACAGCAGCATTGCTCATCCCGTTGCTGTGCCTGCCGCAACGCACTTCTGCTTGCCGCAATGCACTACCCTTGCATTGCCTAACGCGACTACTGCTGTTGCATTGCTACCGTATGTACGAACAGCTGCCATAACCCTAACACATAGCTCCCTCCGTAAACCACGAAAGATTCACCCACGTACTCATACACCAGGTACCTGGTGCCGGTATCACGTACTCGTAGGTAGCATGTACTCGTAGTCGTTCTACGTGCCAGGATTTTGTGGAAGATCTATCTCACAGCTGATGTTTTATTGCTTTGTATAGACTCTGTACAGGTGGTTTTTTGTTCATGAGTACACACCGCCTTGCAGCAGCACGAGTTGCCGTGCAACGTACCGGGCATACAAACTGTCATGTACAGATGGGATGGTAGATGGGAAATGCTCCAAGCGAGAGCTGAGCCTTACAACGCATCTGGGCTGCAGAGGGTACAGCCTTAGGATGCGAAGACAAACTACGTACTCGTATACCAGGTACCTGGTGCCGGTATCACGTACTCGTAGGTAGCACGTACTCGTAGTCGTACCATGTGTTCTATGGCCGGGATTTTGTGGAAGATCATCTCACAGCTGATGTTTTATTACTTGCGTATGTACAGGTGGTTTTTAGATCCTGAGTACATACCGCCTTGCAGCAGCACGAGTTGCCGTGCAACGTACCGGGCATACAAGCTATCATATACAGAGGGTATGGTAGATGGGAGATGCTCCAAGCGAGTGCTGAGCCTTACAACGCATCTGGGCTGCAGAGGGTACAGCCTTGGGATGCGAAGACAAACTACGTACTCGTATACCAGGTACCAGGGTACATCACATGATACTCACTTCCAAAGCGCTCGTTCTTTTGGATAGCTGGACGAAGCTTCACGAAGCTCGCCTCAGACATTCGAACAGTCCTGCGGAAAGCCTTGCGCCGACGTAGATCCTCTCTGAACTCTGGCCATGTCATACCGTGCGGCTCGTAGATAGGCGTCCGTGTCTTGGGAGCATAGAGTGTAGCTCCTGCTGTCAGGAGCATGCCGAACACGACGAGGAGACCAGCGATAGCCTTTGGTTTCTGCGCCTCGTTTTTTGAAGGTTGGGAAGGCTCATGGATCGTTTTTCTCATGGATCGTTGCTTCGTCCGAGCCAAGGATGAATCCTCTGGAGGCCCAGGCCGCTTCCTTCCGTCGGCCAAAATGTTGGGCCGCAGTGGTCAACGTTTGAGGCTACCCGATGGTCCCAGCGTTGAGCCACGGCGCTTGTGGGAGCACTGCCTGACAGGATTTCCTAATTTGTGATTGTTAACTTTTCCAATTAAACTCGAACGATCCCAAACCGCAAGACAGGGGGTTATACATCTTGCGAGGGGGGCTTTTTGGTTGAAGTTGATCCTGTATCCTGCAAGCAGCAAGCCAGTTTTCATTGATTGCCCCCCACACCCCACCCGCCCCACACAACGATATCACCTCCCCCTCCGAACGCTCTACATCAATCACCACCCAGCCCTGTAGGGCACGGACACGAGGTAGATGCGGCTGCGCCACCATAGCTAGGCCGGGAGGGCCCTCTCTCGGCTGTGCTGTGGTGGGCTACTACTACCACAGCAGCTGCAGCTGCTGTGTCTTCTTCGCGTTTTCGCCATACACATCCGTGCTCTTGTCTTTGGTTGTGTGTGTCGCCACACGCCCGCCCTTGCTTGTTTTACTCATCATCATGTATGTGTCTCGCGTTTTCCGTGTTACAATCGTGCGTAGCCGCGTCCTAGCGGCAGATGGCAACCACGTGTGAAAGGCTGCCGGACAGCAGCACGGGTGAAGTTCTGTGAGGGTGCGCGCACGTGCGTGCGCACACGGTGGCACTACTCCAAAATGCATCTCGAGGACTGCTCACACACAAGACAAGACGAATGCCGTCTGTCCCCCAGTTTTTAGGACACAACACCCCGATCTACGAAGAAGGCGCATTGATTTCTGCTGTCACAGCAGTTATGCAAGAATGTTGTCGGAAATTTCCGCCAAGAATTTTCCCAGAAATTCGTGGTGGGCATACTCACATAGTGATGAAAAAAAAAGTTTTCCAATTACATTGCAGGCATTGTTCCTATCGGACCTGGAAGGCGTTATACACTATTAAAGAACCCGAACGACCCCAAACCGCAACACAGGGGGTTATAAATCCTGCGAGGGGGGCTCTTTGGTTGAAGTTGATCCTTAATCCTGCAAGCAGCAAGCCAGTTTTCATTGATTGCCTACACACCCCACCCGCCCCACACAACGATATCACCTCCCCCTCCAAACGCTCTACATCAATCACCACCCAGCCCTGTGGGGCACGGACACAAGGTAGATGCGGCTGCGCCACCATAGCTAGGCCGGGAGGGCCCTCTCTCGGCTGTGCTGTGGCGGGCTACTACGACTACAACAGCTGCTGCTGCTGTGTCTTCTTCGCGTTTGTCGCCATACACATCCGGGTTCTTGTCTTTGGTTGTGTGTGTCACCACACGCCCGCGCCCTTGTTTTACTCATCATGTATGTATGTGTCGCGCGCTTTCCGTTACAACCGTGCGCAGCCGCGTCCTAGCCGAAGATGGCAACCACGTGTGAAATGCTGCCGGACAGCAGCACGGGTGAAGTTCTGTGAGGGGGCGCGCACGTGCGTGCGCACACGGTGGCACTACTCCAATGCATCTCGAGGATTGCCCGCACAAGATGACTGCCGTCTGTCCCCCAGTTTTTAGGACACAACATCCGGATCTACGAAGAAGGCGCGCATTGATTTCTGCTGTCACAGCAGTTATGCAAGAATGTTGCCGGAAATTTCCGCCAAGAATTTCCCAGAAATTCGTGGTGGGCAAACTTTTTTTCATAGTGATGAAACAAAAAAGGTTTCCATTCAAATCGCAGGCGTTATTCCTATCGGACCTGGAAGGCGTTATACACTCTCGATTTACTCTACTTATTTTTTGGGCCTGAAGAATTTCCTAAATTATGACATAACGCCTCCGTATTTTGAGACAAAATTAGGAAAATTAGGAAAATTAGGAAAATTAGGAAAATTAGGAAAATGAGGAAAATTAGGAAAATTAGGAAAATTAGGACAAAAAAAGCTCTCCGATAAGAACGGCCCTCAGTATGACTTTTTCTTCCCCGTTCTCCGCCTCTACGACAATAGTAGTGCATAGTCGAAACTAAGAATCAGGGTCAGGCAGGCTCTTCGGCCCCCGACCGCTATACGATTGCGCTTGCATGGCAAATATGCCTGCAGATGGTAAGTGACGGGAAAACGTCCAGCGATCAAAGGCCGACAAACAACCGATCCTTCCGAAATAAAACCTACTGGTAGTCGTTTGGCGCCAGTCAGGGTAAACTACTGGGAAGTTGCCGTCTGTCAAGGGCTGAAAGTGCCGTCTCCTGACATGTTTGTTGCACGGTATGTATCCGCCTTTACTCTATCGCGAGAAGAGTTCAGCGCCCCCCTTTCTTTCTTTCCTCGTCGACTCGCATCGCATTGCGCCTTCTGACCTACGCTGCTAGGTGCTCTCAGCAGTGCTCTCAGCTGTGCAACCCACCTGTTTTAATTTTTGCAGACAATCTAAAAAAATCGATCCATGTGGCCTTTGAACTCAAGGACCAACCCTTCCAGAAGTAGCAAGCGACGGCAACCACTAGTTCACCGGGGCGACCGGCCCAATACGAATAAGAAACAGGAATAATGCCGGCTGAGGCTGGTTATCTCACTGAACAACGAGTGCTCTGCACCCCTGGTTGACGACGGTCAGTAGACAAGAGTAACGGCTCCCTATTTGCTTATTATCTCCATCTAAATATCAGAAGGCGTTTCTTATTTCCCTGCTACACTAACTGGCGAAGCGCAGAGACATTCAGGTAGGTATGGATTCTTGTTTCTCGGAACTCTATCTCATGATCTGTATAGTGCTCAGTACGAGCATAACGAATTACACTGCTCTGGGTCGCTCACCGTTTTGTTGAGGGCTCTGTGCACAGACAGCCCTGCCAACAAGACGACGGTAGAAGGCGCACTGCTGCACCACCTCGAGGCGATGGCTGGGATGTAGACGGCTTGCTCCAGCACGCAAAGGGCACGAGGGTGCAGGTATCAGGTCCTGACAGTCGCAAAGCGCTTGTTGTTATCATCGCGTCTCATTGTCTCAACGCAGGATGAACGAATACGAAGGCACGAGAATGCCAGAGGTCCCGAGTACCCGTTACGAATTTCGAATTTTGCAATTTCCGGTATTTTCGTATTTTCAATGTTCCAGTTTTATATCATTTTCGCAGGCGGTTGCAACATTATATCCAGGGGACGCGTATGCACCGCAAACAAAACATTTTGGCCTCGTCAAAAGGTTTACAACGGGCTTCGAAGCATCTGATATGTTTTAATTCTGGTACCGACACCACCTGCTGCATCCCCGAGCAAGACGAGCCGCAGCTTCACGATCGCTCCGGTTTTGTTCCTTTGGTTGGCTGGCCTGCACGGTGAGACGCACACAAACGAGATCGCTTCCACAAACTTCCTAGTTCGTGTCACATTCCCTTCTTGGCTGAGGGGGTTTGCTGAGGGGGTTTACCTATTGTTACCCTGCTGTCGGTAACCCTGTAGCACTAGACAGCAGTGTCTAGTAACTCTGAGGTTATCCTCTCGGCGGGGTAGTTGGGTGATACACTTGCAACCAAAGTGTTGGCGCATGGCGCTTCGCAGTCGGGGAGAGAGGTGTGCGTACTCAAGTGTCGAAGTGGAGTACCCGAGAGCCAGTCAGTACCCCGAACATTGGTACTCACAATATCGTACATATGATACGTGCGTACGTATCGTATATAGACTACATATAGAACACTATTTGGTACGGATTATCCAATAAAAGGTATAATAAGTGTGTGCTTTTGGCGGAAAAACTGAAACAGCCTCATGTCAAGTAACTGAAGACTCACCGAGAATCACGAACCACTATAGTATTAGTGGCCAAACAAAAACAGACACGTCGTACAATTATTGTATAGACTATATGACGAGATCATTCTAACGTCCAGCTGTGAGCTCGACAAGTTTGGGTCGATACCCAGCTTTGCAAGCTGCGTAGTACATCGGTCGTCCGCATCATTCGGCAAGTCTTCATGCATGCGTCAAAACCTAATATATAATATGACATACCAGGTATTTATTGTTTATTTCTGACGTGCAATATCCAGGGCTGTGGGCCGGCAGGATTTGCGACTGATATCGTATCTGCCAGGTAATGAATCACTAGGCGGAAAGCCTACCAACGATTAGCTCACTTTCGTCGCGAGCTCGGTTGGACAGCTTGATCCGCGTTTCTTACGTCGATTTTCTCATTTTTGTCGAAAATCGAGCCTCAATTTATCAACGATATTTCTTTTAGGAACTGACTGTTGCTGATGTCCGCGGTCCGCGGCGATTAGCGGAGAAAATATATTGAAGAAGCCTTCCTACAAGTGGGCAAAACAATAAGAACGGATAGTCGTCGCACCTCCAGACAGCCCCTGACTCTTCGTCCGACTAATAACTACCAGGTACTCCGTATTATTTGTCTGTGGCATAGCTCGTGCAGACTCACAACTCCAGCAGTTACCCGTGTGGGATAGCACTGCCTTTTTTGTTGCTTTGTTCAAGCTGTCTAGCAATACGAAGTATGACTCGTGTAAGTTCGGCTTCCATATTCACTGCTTTCGGCATATGACGCATGGTACGATAGACGTCACACTTTTTGTCTGAAAAGGTTTCTGAGTGACCGGGCTCCTTACCGCAAAATCGTCGGGAATATGCCATTTTTTTCGTGATTCTCGTCGTGTACCTACGTAGGCCATGGGATTTTTCATCCACGGTGTAGTAGCAGTTTTGATTTTTCTCCAAATATTTTTTGGGAGAGATCTAGAGCTCCCAAGTTTAGGAATCCCAGAAAAAAACGTGGTGCACCTATATCGTAGCACGCGTCACATGTCACATTTTAGCAAGAATTGAAAAGCCCTTACTCTGCTGTGTATGCGGTGTATAGCTGTACGATATTTGTCTTGCATTTAGCCTCGTCGGCGCACTTTTAGCACCGCACTCCATTTTGGAAATTAGACTAAGAAACACTTTAGCTGTTGGAAGAGGGTTAAAACATTTTTTTTTTTGCAGTTTAGCGGCATTGATGTGGGCGATTGTCGATACGGTGTGCCGAGCCAAGGAGGCATTCCCTTTAGGGCATGCAAAAGACGCCGAAATTGCCTTTGGGCGTAGTTGGAGCGTGGGGGCTCGACCCGCCGCACTGCTCGAGCCCATTGTTCTCACCTCTTCTCCCAGTACGAGGTGCTTGGTATTTTAGACGGATCAGGTATCCGGTACGGTACCTACCTGGTACCCATTTACGGCAGTAGCAGCAGCGCACTCAGCTTTACATATGATATACGTGTAAAATATTTTATACCAGGTGCCTGGTATGTGCGGTAACGCATGCAACGATACAGGTATACCGTGTACCTCTTTTTGGCTGAAACGTTTTTTGAATGGCGGGACGCCTTTTTTTCATGTTTCGTTGTAGGGTGTAACTGGGCTATGAGAGGGTTCATCGGTTACGTAGCACTTTGGTTTTCCCCAAATCTGTTTTGCTTCGTTGGGCATGGAACTCCACACGTGAGGAAGCTCAGAAGAATATGGTGTTGCACACTCGTACGGCGGCATGCGTCTGGTAGATCATACCTGATGCGATATACCAGGCAATACGTACCAGGTATACCACACTCGTACATGGCTGGTATAACGTAGCAAGGGAAATTATACATGAGCCATCACTTCACAGCAGCACGAGGTACCTGGTGAAGTACTACCGGAGGCGTACGAGGTACCGATTCGAACATATCAAGCCTGATGTATACCGAGGAGTAACCATCTCGTCATCTCAACTGCCACTGTACCCTAATCCGTTCCACTCCTTTAGTTTGTTGGAACAAGCAGCACAGCTGTGATGACGTTTCCCCAGCTGCCTCTGAGCTGCGAGGAGAACTGCTTTTTTTTGTATACAACAAGCAAGCGAATTAACCCGTTTCCATCTCCTAAAGTTATCGTCGTCTAACTCTAAGTGTTTTGTTCCCGTGTCGGGAGTGCGGTGCCAAATAGGGCTTTAAGTGCTGTCCGAAACTTACCCGAACACGTTCTATGGAAATTAGTGTTTTTCTAATGGTAGTGTTCAGACAATCTCCCTCTCGCCAGTTTTACAAGGTTTAAATCACAGGCCATCTTCGGTAAAACCATTGTCGAACCGACATACTTTCTTCGCCGAAAGATCTGTCTTTCACAAGTCAAACTTCTCGAGACTTGACAAACATCGTTGAAATTTGTATTATGGTCATTGGTCGCGCTGCCGACACGGGTTTAGCCCAGAATTTGAATGCATGGCCTAGCGCTCGCAGTAGGCAAACGCACCTGGACCTCTATCGGGACCGTTATTGGCATGTCACGCGCACACAGCAGTGTATTGGTGTAAAGAGCCTCGTATACAAGCACCCGATACCAAACTCAGTAACCGTGTCATATCACCATGTTGACGTTTTGAAAGGCGCCCCCCTTGGCATATCCACCGCCCTCTGCGCCTCCTTGGGAACATCATGAACCGCGTATATATGTTGATTGGGAGATGCTCTGGAATCCGTGAGGAGTGCTAGCGTGGTTCTCTTGGTTCAGACTAGCTCGGAGCGGACTCGGGAAGAGGCCCTTAGCTATGTGGCATCGACAATTTCTCGGATTACAACCTGAAAAAAAGAGCACAGAGCGCTTCCCCTCGACACCGGTGTAGCGTGGCTGTGGTTCTTGCTATTCTTGAGTGGATTTGCAAGAATCCGCCGCTGTGGAGGTTTTGCGCACGACGCCACCCCCAAATCTGAGGCTCTGTTTGTCTGCGGGCTGTCCCAGCATGGGTTTCCACAATGTTAAATTCGATATGTTTGCTATTCCGCTGCATGCAACATTTTCCGTTCGTACCGAAAGAGCACCTTCGAAGAGAGCGTGTCTTTTCTATAGGATAACCTGTCGGCACGGATTCTGGGTGCGTGGTTCGTACATGGATGACGATAGTTTGAAACATATTCGCGCGAAGATCACACTGACACACCTGCTGATATACTACTTCGTTCCCCCTTGCCGCCTCGGTAAGGCATGCTGCGAAGCATGCCCTAGCAGGCTTGTAGCGAGAGTGGGGGGGTCTTTCTGGCGGGTGTAAGGCCGGACTCACCCTCAAGGAGTGATACCTTCTTGCTGCTGCCTGTGGCCGCGAGGCTTAGGCGTGGCGGTAGAGTTGGGTCGTACGTGGTGCGTTAGGCATGGTCATCTACGATTCGCGCGTCTTTTTAGGCAGCAGCGGCGGAGCAGCAATGCTTCATCGGGATGCTCGTGCGCGGAGGCAGTCGCCACCACGAGCCACGCTACGGCGCAGTCTCGGTTTGCGTGGAGGGAACTGCGCCGGCAGGAGGCTGGATTCGACGACGAAGGAGGAGGGCGACTGGCCGTCGACAGGCGGGGAAGAGACGGATTGAACTCTCCCTGAACGAGAATTTTTGTTTTTCAGATCAGCACCGCAAACTGCGTGGAGCATTTTGTTTTTTTTGGACGGGGGGGAGAAGGGGAACCGACTGGAATTGAGTGTGAACGAGAGCAAGTGCGAAGGAGCTGGCCGAGTGAGCTAAGGCGATGAGGCGGCCACGGAGAACCACAGCAGGAGGACGGCACACGGAGACCCACGACCGGCACGCACATCATCATCATGAGAGCAGCGATCGTCTTTTTGTCAAGTGTTATTTTTACGAGGCAGTAGTACAACATGTTACTTACGTCTCTGATTTTTGTAGAGTTTGTAGAAGAGTTGTATACCCTTCACGGGGAACGACCCGCCGCAATTTTCAATTTTCAGGCACGGGCTTCGTAGCTGCGGTGCAACCTGTCAAATAACTCGGGAAGGAGGGGCGATCATTGATATCTGTACTGTGGTTTTTGGTTCCATTGCTCTTGTTTCACTGCATGCCCGCGGGTCGTCACTCTGACAGCACTCCAGACAGCAGGCGCGTTCGTCTATACTCACGATTACCGTGCGGTTCGTACGGTGCAGGCAGCCCAACCGCTGTAGTTTGTAGCCGCGAGTTGGTTAGTTGTGGGGACGGGGGAATTCTATGCTGTAGTTGAGTGGATACCCGCGGCAATGTGAGTTCAGTTGGCACATTTGACCTTTTCACTTGTGCGCCTTTTTCCGTATCGTGCGTTTTTAGGCGGGAAAGCGTAGTATTTCCCTGACGAATTTTGATTTCACTTGGTTTTTCGGATCTTCCTAGGGCTCCAGCGCCTTTGTGTGACCACGGACTCTAGATGTTTGACAAGAAGAGTTAATGTGAGAAAACAACAACAAAAAACAACAACAATGCTGATGTACGCTGATGTGTGTGTGTGTGTTCTTCACATTAAACCGTTCTTCTACTCGTCGACATCCAGCACACCCAGTGTCCGTACTGATTCTTCACCCTAGAAAGATCAGCTCTGTGGTCACAAGCTAGGACACAGAGATAATGCATCGTCATGCATTCGACAACGCAATGTCATGCCCTAGTACTGGGTACGACAGGCACAACATACATACGTCAGCAACAGAAATACATTGGAAGAGAGAAATACGAAATAAACAAAAACAAAAACAAAAAAAAATAAATAAATAAATAAATAAGAAAACAAATAAAAACAAAGATAAAAATAAAACAAAAAATGAAACAGATGTACAGGTAAGTGATGTCTTTTGTTTCACCGTTATTGGTTTTCATGGTCGGGCATGAGATAAACACTTGCCTACAGCAGTAGTGCGTGATTCATTCAACAGGTAAGTCATTTCGAGGTTATTAACCAGATATGTTCAAGCCTATTTCGTTTGTTATTCATCGCAACTGAAACATCCTTGATACCTGTATGGTATATAGACGTAGACGCGCGATCGGAGTATCACACAGCTTGCAACTACCTATGAGTTTCGACTAAATCTATCTTCGATCTCACAGCAGTTGGTGTTAATTTTATAGTTGATGGAGCCACAACGTCAGACTGAACCAATACCAGATAAAATACATTGGGAAATATTGGTTAAAAAACGATATTCTTATGATATGTTAACGGTACAGCGATTTGTTTCCGGTCACGGAGCCCGTATAATAAAAATCGCAGTCCGGACAATTCCTATTTAATTTGTTAGTCTGTTGTGACTGCAACAAGTGTTTTTGAGGTGCTCCTTATTTGTTGGAATTGCGGCAACAATTGATTCCGGGTGCGGTCTATTAATTGGAATCGCTACTACAATTGAGTTTGGATGCTGTCTGTAAATGGAATCGCGGTCACGAAGGAGTGGGCGTGCAGTCTTTTGGTTGGAATTGCGGCCACAATTTATTTTGGGTGCGGTCTATTAGTTGGAATTGCGGCTACTTTTGAGTTCGGGTGCTGTCTCAATTGATGGGAATTGCGGTCGAAATTGAGTTGGGGTGCAATCTACTAGGTGGATTCGCGGCTCAAAGTGATTCCGAGTGCCGTCCATGGTGCCTTCGCGTCGAAGTGAGCTAACCATACATCACAACACTTACACTCCTGAACTCAGCAAGAGCCCGAGGCCAGCATCGCTGAAACACTCGGCTCGGTAAGAGGACCCGAATCGGTGGACAACGCCAAAAAACAGAGTTCATTATATGCCTCGTAGTCGGCGAGTTTCCAAATAGTGGTTGCTTGTTGCAGTTCGTGCAAGAACATGCATGCCTACGTGTAAGTACTACACCCGTGGATATGCCAGAGGATAGCCCCCAGACGCCGCAGCACCCCTCGAAAGCAACCCACAGGTCCCACAGGAGTTGGGGAAACTTGACGAAAGAGGAAGGAGCAGGCGAAATACCACGGTAAATATACACCAGACGTTTTCCCTGATATATTACCCGATGAAGTACAATACGTGTACGATGACCTGAAAAACATGCAGCAATGACTGCTCGCTCATTGGACATGATGACTTATGTGTTACCACCACAAGACAAGATGCACCCATCTTACAAAACAGATACCGCGTCCACATTGAAACCTAAGACAAAATCAAGCCGGATGAAACCGGAAGATTTCTGAATATGTAATGTCAATTAAGAAGGTACTCTGTTATTGTTGCAAATTTTTGGACGGTCGTTCTTTGAGACAGCGAACTGACCAAGGGGACGCCTTGAAACCCTGAAAATATAAGAGCACCGTAAGGCGGAAACAAAAATCGCTGCAGGTGTGCGTAGTTTGCATGCAATTTTTAGACCAGATTGTCAGATAGAATCTTCACAAGCCCCCTCAAAGAGTAGACACAAAATTTCTCATAGCAAACACAAGATACCATTGGCTACATTGACAGAAACTATCACGGCATCTCAAGCGTACATGCTTCCCAACAACTAGCGCACCTGTTCTGCACCTCACGACCATTCTCATGGCCGTTGTAGTCTACGCGGCGCATGTACTAGTTTCAACCAACAATCGGATTCAGAGTTCGGAACGCTCCCCCGCGGACTCTTGGTTGGAGGGCATCTCGCCGCTTTTTGGACAACATGGTTGACATACTCTTCAGATATATATATACTCCAACATTGATACCCCATCTTCAACCAAATGAAACGCAACAACTAACCGATGTACGGTGAAACCTTCTTTGTCTCGCAGACAGTGTTCGTCAACCATGTTGTCGAAAACGTGGTAAGCTCTACTGCTTGGTCGAAAGATGTTTAGGTTGTGACCGTGCACAGCCCTCGAGCGATTTAGACGAGTTTCAGTGCGTAGGCACACGTAAAGTCGGACATTGTGAAACAGGCTCACGAAGGTAAGGCAGCAGATTGATACCTTGGCAAAGATCCAGAAAGATGTGGACTTCCTGTTCCAATTTATGCTACCCAGCTCACCTATCACCTGTAACTGGAAATCGACGTCCCTAGGCTGCCGCAGTACTTACTTCTTGCTCGCCACAGTGGGGTCCCACGCACGCACGCCCACATCAGTTTCAACCAGCCACTCCAGCTTGGCAGCCCCTGCTATTTTCCGACGTTTTTACGCGCGGTTCTCCTGTTGTTGAAGATTCTCCGACCACCAGCCCTCGTAATAGTCGCTGAAATCCGATGCTGTTGTGCGTCGCTCTTAGCGTGAGCATGCTACCCTTTGTACGTTCCCCTTAATCCGAGTGCCGCCGAGCTGAACCTCGCACCGCCTGTGGCTCGGTAGCCCAGCAGTACCAACCAGTACAATTGCAGCTGCGGCCATAATGCACCAAATCAGCAAACCCAAAAACCCGGACGCGCGCTTGATAAGCGTTGTTCTCTGCCCCTACCGAAGGGAGTCATCCAACGGTAGGGGTTGCAGTTGTTGGATTAAATTTTAATGTCCTGTCCGATTGCGCTCCTCATGTTAGGAACTACCGGTTAGTCACTAGTCGAGTCATTTCACTAGTGTAAACTGTTTTAGGATTATTGCTAGGGCTAAGGCATAGACGCTTGGCAGGGTTGTGCGAACGAATGCCTTCAAGGTCATTTTTCGGGTGAGACGTTGAGCTCATCATGCGAGGACCTCAGGAACTTGCTGATGCGGCACCCCTACCCGGCGGGATGGCTTGACTCTTGCCGCGTTCCTCAGTTTACGCGTCTGCCACCGCAAGTTCGATCCTTTCTTTTCGATCGACCTGAGGTGAGCTAGATCAGTCGGTAGGAGCATCGTTTTCGTTTCATTTTCTTCCTTTTCTCGAACAACCTCAAGCACCATCTCCGATGATGTAGAGAAGTCCATTCTCGCCACTTTGATACAGGATCGATCCCGTGATTATGTCCTGCCACGGCCTTCGCCGCCTCGGCCGTAGATGGTACCGCTGTAGTTGTCATGCTTTGTGCAGATGACGCGAGCAACACAGGTGAGGCAATAACCATTGTTTTCTCCGTAGTAGCACATTCCGCCCATGAAGCGGAAGTACTCCTTGACCGGGCTCGAACCCGAAGCGCGGGACATACTGCACTTAATCTGGATATCTCGCCAACTCCGACAGGACGCACGCCAGGATCACGGCCAGTAAATCTATTAGGCCTATATGCATGAGTGCGCATTGGTCCCATCGCTCGATTTTGTCTGAAATCCCTCGATCACTTCGATGGTATCCTAGTACTGGTTTGTTGTAACGCGTGCAGGACTGGCAATCTCACTTTTACGATGGACACGCGCGTCGCCAGCGACGCACCCTTTTCCTCTGCGACCACCCCTAGAACGACGTTCCGCGTCAGACACCCACGGGATGTCCGGCCAGTGGAGAGCCCTTGGTCCCGAATGAGCTTTATGAAAGCGCTCGGGTCCTTCAGGGTTGACGTATCAACTACGAACAGTGCTTGACATGTTTCGCGAAAGGCGACTGGCTGCAGCATTTCTAACATGATGCGGCTATAGGCCTTAGCCGCGGATGGTTTTCCCGCGCCGAACATGTCTCTGCCTACCTTGAAGTGGTCCCAACTCCTGGTCTTGTCCATTATTTCGCGCATAGCCTTCCAAATGTTGAAGACATGCTGATGGACTTCGTTGGCGTCGGCTGGCGGACGCACAGCAAGGGTGGCTTGTCGCAGCCGTGCAGAGATGGCCATTGCACTATTAATAAACCTACCTGACGGCGGAGCCACGTGCTGTAGACAGACCAACAGTTCGTGATCGGTGGTCGACTGCACGTTGTTGTCGGGCAACTTTGCTCTAAGATAAACACCTGCTGATACCGTCAAGGTCATGCAGGATTGGGTTGAGACGCTCGCGTGGCCTGCTTTGGTGCTGAGCCCTTGGAATTTAGGTTGGAATGCACCGCATGGTTCTGGGTTCGGACTGGTCAGTCGTGGAGGGAGGGCGCGCGTGCATTGCTGCGTTGTAGCCCTCGAAAAATCGCAACCACTAACATTGACAAAACACGAAACAACTGGCTTATACGACTACAATCGGAAAGTGAGGACAGAAACCTATTGCCTGAACCATTCCTGTTGGTAGGCAAGACAAACAACGAAAAGTTGAAAACATTTGTTGATTCGTAACAAAGCATTACAAGTTTAATTGCACCCCCTGAATACTAGAGTAATTGGAATTGCTCGGACAATTGATTCGTAACAAAGTATGGCAATTTGAATTGCAGAGACAACGAACAGTACGTAGTCCCGCCATTTATTGGAATTGGTTGAGCAATTGATTGGGAGGATTCGGATGGTCAATTAACTGGATGTATCTCCTGCAACCTTTACGTTCAGGGCACACCGAACTCTAATACTTGTTAAACAGGATCGGGAACTTACCCACAGTACGAGTGCTATTTCTATTTCAGTATACCGTCCGGATGTCTATTATCAAATTGAATGGAATATTGGTTCGCACAACAAGCTCATGATTTAATATTCCCATTGAAATTTTCCCAACTTGTTCTGATCTTGCCTATCAAAAAAATTATTGTTCTCTCTATAGGTTTCTGTCCTCGTAACCTCGGAATTGTGAAACGGCCTGGCATACCCGTTATGCTCGTTCCGGATTCCGGAAAATTTACGAATATCACCGGTGGACAATAGATGACTAGTCTGACAAGCAGCTGTATACTAACTCATGTGCTTCTACTTTTACCTGTTGCTGCAATCACTAGGACTGCTTACTCCGTGCCCCACAATCACTAGGATATGCACTGGAAACCATACTACAGCAGTAGTCTACTAGTACTATAAATACTGGTGCTGTTAATAATCTATATATAAATAATTGCATACCATACATTCATTCAAATTAAAACAAGTATTTGAGGCATAAACATATAGAACATATTATGTCAAAATATCACTACGAATGGCAATGACGCCACGTGCCATATACAGGTAGGTGTACGAGTAGGTTTATTATGGCTGTGTAGTAGCAGCAATTAAATAACATACTTAAATGCCTGGCTTGGCGGCCAATCAAGGGACTGCCTAATGTCTGCCCACGTCATTGGCAACAGCCCCAACTCGCTTGCGTTCGGCGCGCCCTTGCTAGCCTGCACGCGTCGAGCTGCAGCCAAGGACGGTCTTGGGGGGCTCGTCTACGTTTTTCTCTACAATGCCGTGGCACCCCGATTTCCAGAGAGACACATTCTTCATTCTCTTCATCAAATACAAATAAACACGTTACTATAAACATTTTCTTGCGAGCAGACGAAACTACCCTTTATCATGGCTGCGTAGTTGCAGCAAGTGAAGCACAGTTACGGCTTTGATTCCCCGGTATATCTCTTCCGCCAGAAGACCAAAGAGCTGGTCTGAGGGTCTCCATCAAACGCCAAGTGAGCACGACTCACAATGGCCTTCTCAGTCTTACTCCGTATTTTTTTTTTTCAAGAGCTTCCATCTGGGTAGGGAGTGCAGGGGTTGGCGTTTTGGATCCACACTTTAGTTTGTGTATTCCTTGATGGTGTGTGAGATGGGCGCTCGAAAATCTTTAGGATCGAGTGTGCACCGCCCGACGCCTGATGTATAACGCCACATCTCACTCGTCGGTCTTCATTCGATCAGTACAGGTGTGTGAGTGTGCCTTTGCATATTACATCAAGAGCAGAAGGGATATCAGTAGCGATTGACGTCCTCCGTATGTTCCATCATGACTCGACAACACTAACTCGAGCATCAGGCCTGGGGTGGACCTCCGCTGGCCTGCCACATATGCAGGGAATACACGGGAACTTGCGTACGAACCCGGTACACCCAAGTAGCCCACCCCTAAGTTTAACTCACACTATAACAACCAATTGTTTTATACATACTGAATTCCACAGATGTCTGGTTTTGTCCCCCTCAATACTGGTTATTCAGTTTCAGTGCGCAGAACAAGGCTGAACGTTTTAGTCCTGTTGACCTGGCATTAGCATGGGAATCGCCGACCTGTACCCTTCACGAGGATATACATGCCTCGTAACACGGGCGATGGAAGTATTACACGCAGCTTGCAAAGGTAACGTTTAATCAAATTCCGTGTTGGTTGATGTTACAGCTAAGGGCTTTTTTTTTACAGTCGGATTTATCGGTCGAAAACGCCCGGTTTCGACTGGAGCCCAGTTCGGGCTTTCTTACACAGTCGACAAAGGGCTTTACAAAGTTGTCTGTTAAATGTAATTGCCTAGTTAAAATTGATTCACAAAGTTGTCTACTAAATGGAATTGCCTCTTGATAGTTATCATTGGCAATATGCGGCAATGGACATTTTGCCTGTACAAAAGAATGGGGTAGTATTTGACCAAAGGCTATGGGTTCAATCGAGTTCCGTTGGTAACTATTAATTGCAATTGCTTCGACCATTGATGTAGACTGGGGTACATGAACAGAAATTGTCGGTGCAACAGAGCTCGATACGTTTCAATTAATAAGGGACCACAATAGACATTCTATTGCAACAGGAAAGCATTGATAGACTACTGGACTTTTATGTATTGTCCGTGGTGTGATTGTTTTAATCCTACGTCAAATGCCTCAAAATCGGTAGGACACCCTCTCTAGACATACACTCTGCCGGAATGCCCGATGGGCACCTTAAACACCGCCCAACCAGACGGTTTTGTTTTATTTTTTACTGTTGCACGTCGGCCCTGGCCAACACGACCCTACATAAACCATCTCAACTCTAACTCCCATCATTGGCGGGGTTTACGGTCAGCAGGGGCAGTCGCGCGACCCGGTAGCGTGTTTTTGCTGTGGCAGTCCTTTGTTCCCACTACTGTTGGCACTCCACCTTTCGCAACACCCTCTAGGGTATTGCATCTCGAAGCGCGGAAATTGGCTTCGTCTAAACTGAACCGAACACTGACCCAGGCCACGGTAGGGGGGACCCTTTTTGGGCCTTGAATTTCAGTGGCTAGGGGTCACTCGCGCGAGTAACCCCTTTCTATTTTGCAATCTTGCATTTTCTTTATGTTTTTTATTGACGAAATCAATCCGCCATTCAAACGTAATCTAAGCTTCTCCAAAACAACTGCCTAAAGCATTTTCATCCGTGAGGTACAGAGCCACTCGTGCGAGTGGCTCAAACACACGAGTGAAAACGGGGGTACCCCCCCTACCGTAGCCTTGGTCCACTCACATTATCACCGGGGGACGTTGTATGCCCCACCCCCGGAGTGTATCGCACCAGGTAATAGGTTTTATAGAATCCCAAACGTTATTACCGCGTGTGGAGTATGCACCGTCGTATGCGGTAGTAACCTGGTCTACCTCGCCTCTTCATGCGTTGAATGCCGCTTGGTTTTTGGTTTTTCCCGGTGACTATATGATACCTGGTACATGCGTTGAAACACTGGCACGTTTTAAGGCTCTGTCTCAGTCCTTAGAGTTGCAGAGGTGGCACCCGACGTGCCTGTTAGGATCGCTTGGGAAGAAGACAGCAGATGGTTTGAAAGTGGCGCTTATGCGGCCAAAACACGGAAAAGGAGGAGAGGAGAAAAGTAGGAGAGAAGGTCTTGGAAGTGATCAAGGTGGGGCTGACCGTCACCTGATCAATACAGCACAATATCCATGTTACGGATAGGTATACTATACGGGTAGTTGTGCTTGCCGACAAACAGTATTATAGTTCCCCGTGCAATATCTCCTGCAACGTTCCCCGATACTTGTGGTGGGAAGTTAGTAGCAACTTGAATATACAACAAACCGACGGGAAGTAGCAAACCGAGATTCCCCGCATATTGATGTCCTCTTCATCTAGATTAAGATACTTATCTAGATTAAGATACTTAGTGTACTCAAGATAGTGAAACAGAATCAAACAGATACTGATGAACCGCAGAGTCCATATTACAATATGCGTAAGGCCATGTAGACTTAACTAGTACCGTCCTTTAGGTCATTAGATGTGTATCATTTGCTGTCATGGCTTCAAGGTTGAATATCACGAGCACAAGAGAATGACTGCCGACGCAGCTCGTACACAGCCAACGGCGTTCTTTCCTCTACTTGTATCCGTCAAGGGTCAATTTTGTAGATGTCGCTTCTTGGACAAGAGGCATTGCCCACTCCAATATCAATTGGGTATTGTGCAACATTGGACGGGTCTATTGTCGTCGGTGTTTTCTATCGATTGGCTACCTTGCCCAATGTATTGTGCCGTGTCAAGGCCATCGATGTATACCTTGCAAAATCGTTTTCGGTGGACAGCAGAGTATCCCATTGTTGGACAGCTTCCACGGCAGTCTATCAGTGGAATATGGCGATCGATGGGTGATTTGCACGATTTGTGTCGATCGAGAAATGCCATCGATGGACACCTCACCCAATCTGTCGTAGCTGGCAATGGCGATCGATGGACACGCTTCAAACTCCCTGTGGGGTGACAATGGCCATCAATAGAGATGCTCCACAGTGTGTTGTCGCTGGAAATGGCCATCGATGGACATACTTCACAATCTGTTGTAGTACTCTACCATTTCTATCGACATATGTTGTAACAATACTGTTTCGGCTATATAATATGTTTTGATCGTTTTAGACGTTCGACGGCAAAGGTCATGGAATAGACGATGTATGAGGTGCATGTACGTCCTGAACAATAGAAAGGAAATATGATAATTGTCGAGCTACGACCAGTACACTCATAAAACAGTTTGTGAATGGCCACTGTGGCCACAATTCGCTCTGTTGGCGACAACGCATGTGGTGGAAGCAACAGCGATTTGTGTGAACAACGGATCCCTTCGTAAAACTTTTATATCTCGAGATGCCCACCATGGTATTGTTCTGAAGCTGAACTCGTGATGTCGGGGAAGCAGCAGCAAACGACAAGATACAAATGTTTGAAACACTGGACCAATGGAGATGTCCGTGGATGGCTACTAGGTAAATAATAGATGTCGTGATGTCGTAAGAGCAGCAATGACGTACGTGATTGGAACAATCGCCCATATTAATTGTTCACCCATGGTTATTATCTTGAACTGTAGCGGCCTTTGCCGAATCCACTGTTCCACGACGCACGCTAAGCAATGGGCGCGACAAATTTGCGATGAAGGATGCTGTAAGCTGTGGCTGGTGATGCTGGCCGTGGCGCAGAGCAATGAACACGGCAAGCGTGCGATATGAGCCCGTTCCCACAAACGTTCAGGATGTTCCATGTACTTGGCATCAAGACACCGGGGGTTAACCAGGGGTGAACCTTATTTGGTTCTTGACCACGATGGGAACATGTACACTGTACACTTGACTTCTGCAATTTCATCTGATGAACGCTCTGGGTTCCTAGCATTAGATGAGGTGCAGTTTGACTTGCTAATCGTGATGGCACTGTCGCCGACGGCTGGTTCGATACCATGAACGCTCTGAGTTCCTAGCATTAGATGAGGTGCAGTTTTACTTCCTAAACGTCATGGCACTTTCGCCGACGGCTGGTTCGATACCCGAGCAAAAATATGTAGAACACAAGCGCCTCACAGTTGTAGATTTCAGTTGTCGGGTGTGGTCTTGCTCGTATTTTGTCCCTTTCAACATTCTGCGGGAGCAAACCGTTGCCTTGTGTTACACGTTCCTCGTTGTAGCACACGCCCGAGCGGAAGAACGCTTGAAGTTCCCTCTATGGTTTTATAAGAGACCTAGGCTAAGCTAGGGGGATACCCCCAATTTTCACCACCGGGTCAACGCCAAAAAAGGGTATACCTCTAGATCAAGGCTACGATAGCGGGGTACCCCCAATTTTCACTACCGGGTCAACGCCAAAAACGGGTATACCTCTTATCGAGGCTACGGTAGGAGGGTACCCGCAATATCACTACCAGGTCAACGCCAAAAAAGGGTATAAGTTTTATCGAGGCTCCGGTGGGGGGGTACCCCCAAGTTTCACTACCGGTTCAACGCCAAAAAACGGTATACCTCTTGTCAGGCTACAATAGGGGGGTACCCCCAACTTTCACTACCGGGTCTAAGCCACTCTCACCAGTGACTCCGTACCTCACTGATGAAAACGCTTTGGGCGCTAAGCTAGACGCAACATGTTTAACTTTTGCTTTGCGGATTCAGACGCGTGCTACGATAGAGGTATACCTTTTTTTTGCAAGAATGGTTCTGAATGACGGGTCTCCTTTACGCGAAATCGTCGGAAAATACGACATTTGCTCTTGGCATGGTCCACCTTGTGTACCTAGGCCATAGTTTTTTTCATCCGTTATTGGCTTTAGTTTTGTCCAATTCAGTGTTTGAGAGGTCTTGGGCACCCAATATTGAGCAAACCCCATGAAAAATGTGGCGCACCTGTATCGCACAAAATCAAACAGCACCAAAGCTTAAGATCGCCATAGAACACGCGCGAGTGACTCCGGGCCACTTGAAATTGAAATAATAAAAAAAGCAACATAAACCCGCCTATCGTAGCATTGAGCAAGAGACAAGTCGCGGTGTGTCACTCTCTTACGGCTGATACGTGCGGTGAATTCTTCATGGGGGCTAACGCAAGACATTGCTCGTCCAGGTTGAGACGGTACCCCCCTCCGGAGACACCCCCAAGTGGGCCGGTTATTGGTTTGGGATAGTGGACTAAGGCAAGTTGCTTGCTGGACAGCAGGCCGCGGTGATACGTTTTCGTCACGATTTCTAACTCACGGGCTAGCCATTCAAGTTCGTCCAAGGTTTGTCGAACGCGTACGACAACAGACTACGGTATATACCAAAACCAACACGGGCGCCCTAAAACCCACACATTTCTAATACTTCAGTCAATCCCGCCGGGGCCGGCCCTCTTTCCGCTTGTACTGGAACGAGCATATCGATTTATTATTAGAATGAAAATACATTCCAGCTGTGAGATCGAAGATTCTGTCGAAACTCATATTTGCAAGCTATGTGTGATACTCCGATCGCGCGTATTACGTGTTGTGTGTCCTCATTAAGGATATAGGTCGGCGACTCCCCTTGCAACTACAGTGTAGCTACGAATCAGGGTCGACAGGGTGATGTTAGGCAGTCTGCGCGGAAACTATAAAACCCGTTTCTGAGGGGGACAGAATCCGACAGCTGTGGAAGGAAATGCATCAGTTTATCAAGTGATAACTGTAAGTCGAATAGCCGGTGAGGGGAGGGCGGTTTATTAAGGACGTGGGGGCCTGATTTTGATCGAAAGGGGGGCGGGAGGGGGGGAGGGGACGGGTGGGGCAGCGCAATTTGTGCGTGGAAACGATTCTGTCGAAACTCATATTTGCAAGCTATGTGTGATACTCCGATCGCGCGTATTACGTGTTGTGTGTCCTCATTAAGGATATAGGTCGGCGACTCCCCTTGCAACTACAGTGTAGCTACGAATCAGGGTCGACAGGGTGATTTTAGGCAGTCTGCGCGGAAACTTTAAAACCCGTTTCTGAGGGGGACAGAATCCGACAGCTGTGGAAGGAAATGCATCAGTTTATCAAGTCATAACTGTAAGTCGAATAGCCGGTGAGGGGAGGGCGGTTTATTAAGGACGTGGGGGCCTGATTTTGATCGAAAGGGGGGCGGGAGGGGGGGAGGGGACGGGTGGGGCAGCGCAATTTGTGCGTGGAAACTATAAATATTTCTTGTGGGGGAGGGGCGGGGAAAATTGCCGGGGGGGGGCGGGGGGCGGGGGGGAAGGGCTATAGGTCGCATATATGTAGGGGTTTGCTATACGCGTGGGGCTAGGTCTAGGCGATGGTGCGGGTGGTGGGGAAGGAGGGGACGTTAGGGGCGGGGGTGGGTGGGAATTGCAGCAGCGGCATGGACGGCTCTTGAACGATAACGAGGCGATATCCAGGGCGTAAAAGTGTTTATTACTCTGGCGGATGTCCATATTAGGTGGGCGTTTAAGCAAGAGAAGGCAAGATAAAAAGAAAATAAAAAAAAGGGAGGGACGGGGAAGGGGGGAGAGGGGTGGGGGGAGGGTTAACGTTTGATGGACTACTACTTTCAGGTACGTATATCTTGTGGCAGTTACTACAAATCCTAGATCGAGAGGTTCTTAGCCGCATATGATCGGATGCGAATGCGTACTATAGCGCATTGTTCACCGCGATTCAAGAATAGCGACTTGAGGTCGGTTGGCACGACCGAAACCCGTGAAGTGTGCGGCTGCCCCCTCTTGTACAGGGCTTGGGGCGTCATGGAAGTCGCGGACTTCGCCCTAATTTTGCTGTATGAGCCCTATTACCGCCATTGTTGTGGCCTACACGTAAGTATACCTGTTCAATTGGTGATGAGCCAACTACGAAAACATGTGTTGCCTTCAAGGAAATCTCCTTCGAGAAAGGGCACACCTGAGTGAGGCTAGGCACGGGGCCCACGTTCTGGGCGATTTTCTATAGAAGGCACACCAAGGAAACGATGATAGAACGATGGTGTGCGGGACCGGTGCCCCCCCGCCCTTTGTCGAACGACAGACCCCGTGAGAGCGCAGCGGAGACGTGCAGCATTTGCGATATCGCCGTCACTCCGTGGAAGGCAAGGGTGACGTTGATTCAATCGCGACTCTCTCACTCCGTGCGACAGGCAGAAATTAGATAATGGGTTGGAAATCAACAAGAGGATTGGTGGCGTACGGCACACTCGTGCTCCAGCCATTGCTTTTTTGTCGGATATCGACGGTTGTCAACTCTGACCATTTTCAGGTGACATGCCGCGTTAAACCAGTAAGTCTATTGCTCCCTGTATACGTCGGCATACTGCTGATTCCGGTTGAAGTTTTTTGTTTTGACGAAATGTTTGCACTTCACACAAGATGTTCCCATCGGTTTCTTAGCAGGTGTCGAGATTGTTGTCCACACCGAGGCGTGTTCGGTGTCTTTTTCCCCCCATAGCGCTAATGGTGTTCCTTGTGCACGTCGGCACACATGGCCTCCTCCTGCTTATGTTTTCACCATGATGACGATATTGCTAGTTTTTCCCCCTACTGGAGGTTTGCATTACCTTCGTCTAGATTATTTATAGGTTGGCATACGCCTACTTCATGGTGTGTGCAGAAAGCTTCTGCACGAAGAGAATGTCGATAAACCTCAGCAGCTTCGTGGGCGAGAATGGAAGGTGGAGTATTATTGCACAAGAACAGCTTGTCCGCTTTGTACAGTAAGCGAGGAGAATCGACGATATCGGGAACACTGAGCCTGCGCCGGTTTCTCGACTAGTTCGACGTCGACTACAAATTGATATTCATCAGCTTCGTCTCGTGATTTATGTCCTATTTTGCGTTGGGTCCGTCAATTATGGACAGTGGTGCGTGCCGAGTGCCGGCGCTACAGGGTGTGGGTTTCCGAAACATTGACATGGGAGTCTTTAGAAGCTGCTGCTGTGATCCTATTTTTGGAATACTGAGGCGCCCGATTTCGTGTTCTGGCTTCTGGCGACACATAGCGAGTGGTGTCGAATCTGTGTCAAAATATAACTCAACTAGCAGCTGCGGGGGTGCAAAAATGAAACCTTTTTGCGATAAACTTGAACGAACAACACTACAGGTGCACCTAGTCTCGCTTACTAGTTTTGTTTTTCGCGTAAATAATGGGGGATGGAATGTTTCGAACAAGTGTAGACTTCTACGTCACAATCCGTTAGGCAACGGCGGTGTGACTGTCTGTTGCTTAGTCTCTCTCATTCCATTAAAAAATATGCGTACACTGTCCCACACGTCCGTTTGCGCCCAACCCAACGCCCGTCGTTTCGTATCCACGGCTGGTCCTTATGTGTCAATTGCCTCAGGTCGTATATTTACATTGACGGTCTGCCTTGATAATGAGGCAATGCACGTACAAGAAATGTACCAAGGCGCCGAGCTTCAATCTGGAGGGATGTACGCCGCCGCTCTACTGCAAGAAACACATTGAGGATGGTATGGTCGACGTCGTTACCAAGCGCTGCTTGGAAGAGTCCTGTGTGAAACAACCGAGCTTCAATATGGACAGCAACCGGACTGCCGTGTACTGCAAGGAACATGCCCTCGTCGGTATGGTCGATGTTCGCAGCCAGCGCTGTTCCTATGCAACCTGCACAAAGACACCGAGCTTCAACGTTGAGGGAAGCACGTCGGCGGTGTATTGCAAGGGGCACGCCGACGAAGGCATGGTGGACGTTCACAGCAGGCGTTGCTCACAGGCCTCCTGCACTACACAGCCTAGTTTCAATTTCGAGGGCATCAAGGTCCCGATTCGTTGCAAGAAACATGCCCGCGCAGGCATGGTCGACGTTTGCAGCAAGCGTTGCTTGCACGATAAGTGCATAAAGTCACCGACATTCAACGTGGAGGGAAGTAAGATGGCGGTGTATTGCAAGCAACACGCCGACGAGGGCATGGTGTGCGTGGTCGGCAGGCGTTGCTCGCGTGCGTCCTGCACAAAGCTCCCGAGCTTCAATGTCGAGGGCAGCACGACCCCGTTGTATTGCAAACAACACGCTGCTGGGACCATGGTGGATGTTCGCAGCAGGCGTTGCCTCGATGCCTCCTGCAACAAGCGTTCGATATTCAATGTCGAGGGAAAAAAGAAGGCGATGTACTGCAAAGAACATGCCAAGAAGGGCATGGTAGATGTTCACAGCAAGCGCTGCGCGGAAGCCCTCTGCCAAAAACAGCCGAACTTCAACGTCGAAGGCACCAAAACGGGCGTGTTCTGCAAGCAACACGCCGAAGCCGGTATGGTGAACGTTCGCTTCAAGCGTGCCTTGGAAAAATCCCGTAGCAAGCGAGCAAAACCCAATGTCGACCGCAAAATGGAGGCTTTGTACGACGTAGACCAGGGTGAGCAGGGCATGGTGGACGTCAGCTTTAGGCGTTGCTCGCACGGCCTTTGCACCAGGTGGCCAAGCCACAACCTGAAGGGTAGCACAATGGCAGCGTTCTGTAGTCAGCATGCCAGAGAGGGCATGGTGGACATACCCAGCAGGCGCTGCTCGCATCTCTTGTGCACTAGCCGGGCGACGTTTAATGTCCTGGGCAGCCAATCGGCAGCGTACTGCAGCAAGCACGTCGAGGATAGCATGCCGACCACCCACTGTAAGGTTTGCTCCAATTACGCTTGCACGAAGCTGCCGAGCTTCAACGTGGAAGGGAGCCGGCAGGCTAGGTTCTGTAAGCAACATGCCAAGGAGGGCATGGTTAACGTCGTTAGCAGGCGTTGCTCGCATGAGTCTTGCACCAAGATACCGAGCTGGGGTGTACCGACCAACGGCGCGCCCACCGTGTGCGCCAACCACAAGGGCGATGTCAAGGGCAGCTTGGTGATCAACTTCAGGGCGAGGTGCAAGGTGGTGGGTTGCAGCAAGGAATCGCGGTGGGGCCTTCGCGGAATCCAACCTTCCCATTGTCCCGAGCACGGTCTACTCATAGACGGATTTATGTGCACTGTCGGCACTGCGAACGGCCACGCGAAGAGGTCGTTCTAGCTCCTCGGTAATATGAGGCTCCTCATAAACGAGTCGCTCAACGGTTGCCCCACCAACCGTTTTTTGACGAAATCGTCGGTTTTGAAACCAGGTACCTGTTGCTTCTCTTGAAATCCGGTGCTCCTTGCCACTCCGACGTCATCGCTTGATATCCTTCGAGAACAGGATGATACACAAATATTTATTTTCATAGCACCCTTCCTCGTGTCGAGTAGGCAAGCAACGTTCGCCAAAGAATATCTCTGGCTTTTTTTCGGGGGGGGTATCGTAGAATCAGTAACTCTGAGCATTATTCTTGACATTTACCACGAGCGAAACCGTAAATTGATTGATGATAGATCAAATATCACTGCTGGTAGTGTGTTGAACCCGCGATACGTTTTACATTTTTTGGGTTTTTTGGGCTGCGTACACGCAGTACGCAGTCATTATTTTCAATAGCAGGTATTTATAGAAACTTGTCCGAGTTTACCGATACTTGGTTGGTCAAGGTCACTCCTTGACGTTTGCCAATCCTCCACGTGCAATCTCTTGATTTCACGAGAAAACGTGATTGTGAAAATTTGGCAATCGAGAACGCCCGGCTGGCCAACCTCGTCAAAAAGCGAGGACGATTTTCCGCTCCAAGGCGGTGCCCTAATGTAGTCGGGTTTTCCCGCGGGTTGGGGCTAAAATAAGGGAGTCCGCGTTGGTTTGTTCCTTTTCGAAACGAAACGTGTGGCTTTTTCCGTGAACGCATGCCGTCGGTGGAAAATGGACGAGCGGGTGATTGTTTAACGGAAAGCGTATTGCGTTTGCATCTGGCATGTCGACTCAAGCCAACGATATGTTGGAGCTCATTGGCCCCTCGTGTCCCAAACGATGCGTTGAACGGGGGACTCGCTTCACGGTGTAGCCCCCCATTATTTCTCTAACGAAGTCGCCGGGTTTGAAGCCAGCTCCCGGGCGTATCACCTTAGAGACGGTGTCTCTTGCGACCCTGCCGTCGTCGTTCGCTCGTCCTTTGCAAACCAGAAAATGTATGGAGATGTTTTGCAATATCATCCCTCCTTGTGTCCAGCAGCCATGAAACATTCGTTGACGAATATCGCTGGTATTGGGGAGGTTGTATCGTAGAACCATTCGGGGCAGTTTGAACTACGGTCGGAGTGGCGGGTTCCGGCGCTTTTGTATGCGTCCATGTCGCAAATGACTACGTAGCGTTTGCGCCATTCAGTGATAGCAGAGCACGTGTTTGCGGGAGGCACCCTACCCGCCCCAGCTGCTACGCAGCTGTTGTGAAAGGATGCAGGCAAACCAGCTTATAGATATGTGGTCTATTGCTGTATGTAGCGGAGATCAAGCTATGTAGTGTAAACCATTGTTGGTGGTTGCATTTCGTAGGACTTATCCATGGGGATGTTGTATATGGTTTTGGAACCGTTGTATTTTCTGTTTTAACACCCGACTGGGTGACGTTTTTTGATCAGTTTTGAGTGGCGCTCTGCCGGCATGGTGTGCTCGTCGTCCGGCCAGGCGTTCAGAAATTAGCTGGTAGCTGTTAAGGTCCGGTCTGGTACGAGGAATGCTCGTTCGATAGCGTTGCGAAAGTATATTAACCTCGTTAATATCTAGTTGTTTTTTCTTGCTGTGCCTATCGAGTGAATGCCGCATTAGTATTCCGAATCTATTACAAATAGTGTTGACCGTAATATCATGCCTTCAACGGAAGCTTGGTGTTCGGTTTATCAGTCCTAGAGTATGGTGGGTGCTATATGCAACCGCGACAGTAGCAGGTCAACTTATTGGCTCCTGTTTCCCCCTTCTTGAAGACTTGTCGCCCAACGACCCTATGTGAAGCCTTGCATTGTTGCTTGGCTATATTTGTATTTTCCTAGATAACCATAGGGGTGATAGATTCGCCACAATCGTTTTTCACAGGGCTGAACCTCCAAGCACTTATTCAGAAAGCAGCTTATAGCCATGGACCTGGCAGAAGTATGCATGGCGCAGGCGGAAGAAACGCTCAATTCGTTACGTGGAGGCGTTGTTTATTCACTTGGTGCGGGCGGCCGCGATGGATATCGCAACTATATCAGGTTTTCAGAGGAAATCCCAAACTAGGCCTGGCGGTAATTGCGTTGATTGCACACAGGGTGTGCGTGGGTGTGCGTGACATTATCTCTTTTTGGTTGGTTTTCCGGCTCAAAAGGAGAAGCGACGCTGTCGTTACAACGGGAGCTGAAGAAGGCGCCAGCAAGTGCTGGATTACGAATACGATTTTGTTCAATTGGCACACAACATGTATGGTAATACGTGGGAGTGCCGTGCGCTTTATTGTTTCCCATCCGCCGGAGGATTGAAAGGAGAAAAATGCTAATTTCACTTTGACCGTTGCAAACGTTTCATATACTTAATGTGTAAATTCGAGTTTGGTCGCTAATGCACAAAGTGCACTCATGCAATACGCCATTGTGCACACACGGCGCATTCTACTAGAAGAGTACAACTTGCTTGCCCAGCCGTTTTTTCCACACGGCAGTTCTTACCCCAGGAACTGCCCAATCCGTTGATCTTGCTTACTGCAGTAATACCCGGTATATCGTTCATACGTGAAGGCTCGTTCGATGCCTACGCTATGTCATCGTCTATTGGGCGAAACACCCCTTTAATAAGATCGAGTTTTTTTCGAACACCTGTCCTCCGACCTCCGAATGGCTTGATTAGAGCGCAATGGTCGCAGGTCGAGACCGGTGGACACGTCAGACAGGCCTTACCGGGCAGAGCAACTTGCGTTTGGTCCGTGGCTGTCAACTCGTGGCTCAGGACTTTGCTGTCATGTTATCACGAGCCCACACCGATACATTGTAGTGTGTACGAAGCACTTATCGAAGTTAGCCTCCCGCTCCAGTCCCGTGGTCTCATCCCTACTTACATTTCACTTAGTTTTATATTATGCAATGGCCGCTGGATAGGGCGAGGCTGTCTCACCCTTACTGTCTTCACACGTAGCGTATGGAAGCGTGCACGTCTTCTCGAAGGGACGAAGATATCGGCAAATCGATGGCTGTAGCGTTGTCACGTTTGGGCGTTCGTGCAAGGGCAACGTGACGATTAATATTGGCGAGGCCAAAGTTAACAGCTTTTGCCTATAATTACAGTGTGTTATTCCGCCCTCCACCTCCGATCTCAAAGATTACACTTGCGACCTCCCTTAGAGGCCGTTTTGAGGGGGTATAGCTGCTTGATATATCGCGTTTTTGTATGATCATTGAACTGTAGCCAGATATCTCCCCTTGTTATCTCGCCCAATAATCCTGCACCCAAAATAAACGTTCATTCTATAACCTCTTGTATATGAAAGGGCATGTGGCGTGTATCAGCTCCTAGCTGGTGTACGCTCGGATGCTCACTTTCGGATGACATAATCCACATGATTTGAGGCAAACGCAGGCCACGGTTACGTCAGCCTTTAAGAGAGGAGCTCCAAATACAGAAGCAAAAATGTTGTTCGGCAACCCTACGCCGATATGTTGATAAATTGGCTTGCTTTGCTCAGCATATGAAATCTGATGGTGAGAAAGGTTCAGATGTAGAGATCTGATGTGGAGATCTTAGTAAGTGGAGTGACAGCGTGTGGGGCGTGCACGTGGTGCGCTGAGCGTATCTCAAAGACAAAGATACCCTCAGAATTTGGTACGAAAATGAAACAGTAACCAAGCTATGGTCCCAAGGAAGCAAAACACCGCAACGCCAGACCCTTTAGCCTTGTTTAACTCATTTGCATCTTGGGGTATCTAAGCATTACCCTACGTCGCCTATCTTGCTACCGCTTCCAAGAGGGATACCGAAGACTGCCCTTCTCAATATGTAGGAATACGTACTACATGTACCAGGTATCGGATATGACTTGGCCTGTACAAACTGCTGCGTATTATGTAATATCTAAGATACTACTGCTAGGACTTCTTGCTAAATATTGCATTGATAACACAACCACCAGACTGAAAACTGTCTGTCGTACTAGCAACCTGCAATGTATACCGGGTGACTCTAAGGTGTTATCAAGTAACGGCATGACAGCTACTGATAAGTAGCCTCTCTAAAATTATTAGGTGGCCGCGGCGAGGTACGTGTATGGCTATCATGGTCTCCATTAGCTGCATCGCC
This sequence comes from Undaria pinnatifida, assembly GCA_012845835.1. NCBI lineage: Eukaryota > Phaeophyceae > Laminariales > Alariaceae > Undaria > Undaria pinnatifida. Next base: position 3,330,462 of record JABAKD010000002.1, on the reverse strand, counting down.
ATAGATTGTTATCCACATTAACGCCTAGAGGTCCTGGCCGGTACGCTCACCATGGTCGCCTTCATACAGCACCGTGCCGCCTTGTTTACCCCTTGACCACCGGCTCTTGATGATGTTGTCGATGGCTGTCCCACTAGTCACTTCCATAGCACATGCCTCACTAGCAACAAAAGCGGCCTGAGTTGTTCAGACCGTGTTGTCACGAAGATGGATATGTGATGCCACCGTCATTGCGTAGAAAATAAGATGCGTGTCCCATCGGGGGTCAGGTCGTGATGCCACGAGGAACGGGCTGTCCATCATCGAAGGTCACCCCAGGCGCATCCATAAATTGGGTCGGGAGCTCCCCCTGGATATGTTACCACCGTTCAGGGTCACCTGGAATCAGACAAGCTGCTCTTTTCACCACGCCCACACGCGCTGTAAGGCATCTGATTTCGGTGATACCGACGCCAGCATGCGATAGCGGTGTGCGGAACGTGTGAAACTTTCTAGGGACCACACCTAGACCTGCGAGTGTGTCGCAAAATTTAGGTTGTTGACGTGGGCAGAGCAGAAAATCGCGTACATTTATCCAAGTCAAATAAAGCAACATCATGGAGAATTAAGAGAAAATGAGTGTTACCGGTTCCCTGGTCCACGCTCTTACAAGATGGGTACGCACTAGGGTGTCATATGTTCCTCGTTTCACCATCTGCGATCGTTCCGCATTTGGGACTGACACATACGCGACAACGTGCGAAACTGGCTTGTCATCTAGATCCGAGTTGTAGACGCCCAAACTGAAGCACGTGAAGGGCATCAGCACGCTTGCCCAATCGTTCGATGTCAATCGGGAGGACGTCACGCGGCGGCGGAACAAGCTGTAGCGTGTGCCGCACCCCGGTCAAGGAGTCTAATCGAATCAAACCAGTTCACCTACCTCTCGGTCCTATAGCACACACCTGGATGCGTAAACACGACCACGTGGACTGTAAGTGCAAAAAATAAATGTAGCTAGACATTCCATGTCAGATTTGTATCGATACTCAAGTAGGTAGAAGAATAAGCAGCTGTATAGATAGGGTATATCAACCACCATCATGCCATGGTCCGGCAGAGGGGTCAACTACTCCAAAGTAGTAATTCATTTCGATAATAGGGAAGCCGTTCGAGCACGGCGAAGTTTGTCGTGCGCTAAATCGACTTCCACGGTTTCCCATCGCGGGCAGCGCGGGGTAAGCGAGATGTTCTGAACATATCCAGACATTCGAGTATTTGACGTTTAGCACTGCCGAGTCTAAACATAATGGGCCAATATTAAGGTGTGGTAACTCCATGCGGACGCTCTCCGTGGCTGAAAACGCTCAGGAAATCTGTACAATTCAATGCACAATAGGAGGACATAAGCAGCGGAGCTTAATCCCCTGTGTCACGCAGCCATGTAGGCAATACCAAACGCGCCACCGCCCTAAAGCAGAGAGAAAACCTTGGAAGGGGCGGGTGGTGCTAGAGACGATATCGACACGGCGAGAAAAGAGAAGGGCTTTGTGTATTTCTAGAGGTCGAGGAACGAGTTGCTAGTATGCACACAGCAGTGTCACCCACGCCAGGTGAACCACCCACCTCGAACTGATGGACGAGCGTCAGAAGGAAGCGTCAGCCGGAGTGTCACCACGTCTAGCTGAAAGGTAAATCTCGAGCAGAACGAGGACAAAATCATAGGGTGTGCGACGTCGTTAAACATACATTATCAAAATTAAAATACACTCCAGCTGTGAGATCGAAGATTTTGTCGAAACTCATCTTTGCAAGCTGTGTGTGATACTCCGATCGCGCGCATTTCGGGTTGTGTGTCCTCATCAAGGATATAGGTCACCGACTCCCCTTGCAACTACAGTGTTGCTATAGGGGTCAACATGGTGATGTTAGGCAGTCTGTGCGCGGAAACTATAAAACCCGTTTCTGAAGGGGACAAAATCTGACAGCTGTGGAAGGAAATGCATCAGCTTATCAAGTGGATCCTGTAAGTCGAATACCAGGTGAGGGTCGGGCGGAGTTTTTAAGGACGTGGGGGCCTGATTTTGATCAAAAGGGGGGCGGGAGGGGGGAAGGGGGGAGAGGGGACGGGTGGGGCAGGTCAATTTGTGCGTGGATACTATAAATCCTTTTTTTGGAGGAGGGGGGGGGGATGTGGCGGGGGGAGGGGGGGGGCGGGGGGGGAGGGCTTTAGGTCGCATAGATGTAGGGATTTGCTATACGCGTGGTGCTAGGTCTAGGCGATGGTGCGGGTGGTGGAGAAGGAGGGGGCGTTGGGGGCGGGGGTGGGTGGGAATTGCAACAGCGGCATGGAGGGCTCTGAAACAATAACGAGGCGATATCCAGAGCGTGGAAGTGTTTACTACTCTGGCGGATTTCGATAGTAGGTGGGGCGTCTAAGCAAGAGGAAGCGAGGGAAAAAATGAAAGAAAGAAACAAAAAGGCGGTGGGAAGGGGGGGGGGAAGGGTTTTCAACAGGTTTAGATCACATATAATATCAAAATCAAGGATTTGGTCGACACTGATGTTCGCAACATGGTGTGTGATCCTCCGATCGCGCGTAATTATCATATATATAGGGGCTTGCTATACGCGCGGTGCTGGGTCTAGGCGATCGTGCGGGGTGTGGGGAAGGTGGGGGCGTTGGAGGGGGGGGACGGGGGATGAATATATATATATATCGTTAATGCACACATGCTCTTGGTTTCTATGCCCTGCAGAGCTCAAACAGTAGTAACAAGAAGTTCCAACTACCGTAACCCGTCCGACTCCGTGTATCTCCTCTGTAATGACTGATTCTACGATACCCCCCCCCCAAAATCGGCGATTTTGTTTAACGAACGTTTCATGGCTGCTAGACACGAGGAAGGGTGCAATGAAAAACGCATCCTCAAGCATTTTCTTGTTTGCAAAGGTCTACTACACTACTATCGAACGATGACGTCGGGGCAGCAAGGGGCACTGTATTGCAGGAGATACGGCCGGGAGCTGATTTCAAAACCGGCAATATCGTTAAAGAAAATTTGGGGCTACCGTAGGACGACTCTGATCGACGACACCAGCCCGACATGTCCAATTGAAGCTCATGAAAGAACAAACTACAATGCGTGTACACTCGAGGTTGATAAACTAGACTATACCTACTTACAATATCGGCAAAACCACATAAACCGCCCACCATGGGCAGTGCGTAGGGGGCACGCTACACCAACAACGCACAGCTTGCACGCACGACATAATGCTCAAAACATCTTACGAGGAAAAATATAAATATGGGAAGAAGAATATCTACCAGCTCTGTCACCCGTGTGCGTTCCAAAAAAAAGAGAAAGGTATTTTACCGTCTATTAGGGGACGATCCTCGGGCAGAAGAAATACAGACCCTCCGACTGTAACGCAGCTGTGTCTACAATATTCCACTTTGCATCCATTAAAAGCGGGGGTGGTTGCCACGAGCAAAGCCACACTCCAATGGGGGTGTGCCTTCCTCGCCGAGCAGAGGAACATGCTTGCCGCAGCTGAACAATGTTTAGCTTTCGACATTTCGTAAAATGCTTACACGTTCTGTTTGGTCCAAATCACGAACACAGATCCGGCACTCTTTCTACAAGTACGCCCCTGGTGCGCTGTCGACATCTCAGGACTAGCTTCGGGTATAGTCGACAAAAATGTGGCTGCTCACCCCGGCTTGTAGCGGAGACCCCTCGCTTCCGGGCCCACACACACGGTTGCATTGCCGGACAGCCGCTTGTAGATGACGCAGAACAGCGTAGGAAACCAGTGACGTAGGAGTAACCACACGTAAGACGTCGTTCGTGGTAGAATTAGTTGGTTGGGTATATCTAGGGAGCAGATGGACTTGTCAGCGTCAAATGGACGAAGAACAGCGTAGGAAATCAGTGGCGTCAGGAGTAACCACACGTAAGACGTCGTTTGTGGTAGAATTAGTTGGCTGGGTATATCTAGGGGGCAGATGGACTTGTCAGCGTCACATAGACGGACGGGACCTTACGCACATCTTTAAAGAATACCGTATGTGGGGAGGTGTATATTGGAATATGGGTTCTGCAGTCCATTATTACCTATTTGAATCGTAGTGACTACCTTGAGTACCCTACGTACTTTATCCAGAATGCAATAAACGGGGAACGTCGGTTTGTAAGTGCCCGTCGGTTTGTCGTGTATTATTCAAGTTGTAATCAACTTCCCGCCAAAAGTATCGTGGAACGTTGCAGGGAATTCTTGCAAAGAACTTTACCATACGACGGTTTGTCGGTAAATACATCGACCTGTAGAGTAAATCTGCTTGTTGCATGGGAATTGTGCCGTACTGATCAGGTGATGGCCAACCCCACCTCGATCACCCCCTACACCTCCTTATCGTCTAACATTTGCTTGCTTCTACTTACTTCTCTCCTTCGTTTCCATGTTTTGGCCACATAAGCGCCACTTTCAATAGATCTTCTTTCTTCTCCAAAATTAAACTTAGCGGACACTTCGGTGTCATCTCCATAACTCCAAGCACTGAGACAGAGCCTTGAGACGTGTCAGTGTTTCAGGATATGAGCCTCGTGCGCTGATCTATATATAGCCACTGGCACCTGGGAACGGCGTCCCGCCGAGTTTTCCAAGCGTTTCCGAGACGTTCGAGGAAGAATCTGTAATTCATCAAGTGAGGAGGAATTTTGGATTGTTTTTAAAGGGAGCAATATCAGCTTCGACACAGCAGAGGCATCGTATCTACGAGTACAGCAAGTACATCTGGGGTGTTCGAGAGTGAAGACTGCTTTCATGATTTCCGCGAGAAAGAGGAAAGGAGACTGCTAAAGCTATATCACGCATGTAGCAGGTGGGGAGTTCGGGTTTGCGAGCGTTATTGCACGCGCGAAGTAGTTATTATTCCCGTTTCTTCGAGCTATCCAGCAGTACGAGGTACCAAAAATAATTTGTCCTCTTTCATTTTTATAACAAGACGAGAAGACCAACAGCTGAAAGAATGTGTGGCAAGGTCGTCAGCGAATCAGCCCAAACAAGGCATAGTTTATATCATCTCCGGCTGCTTTGACACTTTCAAGCAAAGAACATGTGTCAGACAAGGAGACAAGATTTCAGCATCGGCTTGATGCTTCCATGCTACGAGCGAATATCGGACGCATTCCTGCGTCATTCCGGGATCTCAATTTATTCTGGAAGGGCGACCATATACCGAACCCACATGTCCGTCCTATACCATCTCTGGCAAGATGACCTACGCGAGCCGAAACACGCAGCCGGGATGTTGACGACACGCAGTCCGGCGCGGGGGAATCGCCGCCGGCCGGCACAGCTGCAACTACACAGCCTGGGACAGGAGTATCACTTCCCGTAGATCAAGATGTTTACACCCATCATCTTCATCTGCACACGGGTTTCCGCTTGCGGCAGAGAGGCGTCACAACCTATGTACAGCAGTTTTTATCCTCTCAAACTGCATACAGCAGTACCCCGCGCACAGAACAATCCAACACGGCAAAAGCACGTCAGAGATTTTGCGGGGAACAAAACGCGGTGTTACCTTCGTTTGGACCTACTACATGACCCATTCTACATCAACTATTGTGCTCCAGCCAGTGTTACAACCACCGTCGACACAGCTCACTAACTGCTACCGTTACGACAATCGAGAAGGCATCGGCGATATCATAGGCGTCTATCTCATCGCACAGCAGTATTCAACCGACACCAGCTACCAGGTGTCATCAGCGACTACTCGTACAACATCAGTACCTGCCACCGCAAGGAGTAACGCCATCTACAACGAAGGCTACCACTCCACCGACCACAATGACAACATCTTCGCACGGTCAACTCATACAGGGGATTACCTCTAGGAAGCATCCGCAGGGAGAATCCGAAGCAAAATATCGGAACAATCCCACCATTCTCCCGATGGACACGGAATACATCGATAACAGTAAATCAGCAGAGCGCCAGCTCGACGACGTCCTCACCACGGCTATCATGGAATACATGACTGCTGGCATCTCAAGCCCGTTACGCACTAGCGACTAGGTTCGTGAGCTTCAAACCTGCGCGAAACACCAGCTTCGTCAGGATGCAGAAGAGCTACTCACAATATCCAAAACAAGGGAGTAGCAACATGGTCTGCAGCATTCATTATTTAATTGGTACTGGGGACGCCTTAATCACACCGCATTTGTTAGGGCGTGCTCCACCCACAGGGCCAGCAACGTATCACCAGCAAGCACATAACAGGCCTCTGAGGCTGCACTCAACGAGCAGTACCATGACGCGCCGAAAACAAAAGAACGGACCATCATCGCCATCATCATCATCATCATCCAAAGCTTTCACTAACATCTACGGCAGATACACGCCTAATTTGTAAAAAACCTTTTGGTTTTCGTTTTTCCTTGCATGATGTTTTAGCAGTATGCATATCTCGCGAGTATCGAATCCATTTGTTTTCCTCGCCTGTTGTTGTACATGTGTAGATTAGCTGTGTTTCGATGCGAAAAAAGCATAAATTGCTCTTCTGCGACTTTTTACGTCAGGTTACACGCGGGCCGGCCCGTTCCTTGGCCTATATACGTCGGTTGGTTGCCTCATCATATAGGCAGGGCGGACGTCGAAGTCGTCAAAGTAGTACTTACATCACATAATACACACATGATGGTCCGCGGCCCGGGCCGGCCCGCCAAAAAACACGTAGGCCACTCACCTTTCTTTGCAAGCTGCGCGTGATACTCCGATCGCGCGTAAAACGGGTTGTGTGTCCTCATTAAGGATATATGTCGGCGACTCCCCTTGCAACTACAGTGTATCTTGTACCAGGGTCAACAGGGTGACGCAAATCAATATGTGCGCGGGAACTATATAACCCGTTTTCGAAGGGGACAGAATGTGCCAGCTGTGGACGGGAATCCATCAATGTATCAAGTATATTCTGCAAGTCGTATGACCGGTGAGGGAAGAAGAGTGAAGATTTTGAGGGCGTGGCGGCCGGGGTTTGAACAGGAGGGAGAGAGGGAGGGGGGGGACGGGGGGGGGCATATCAGTCTGTTCGAGGAAACTGTGAATCCTTTAAGGGGACAAATCTGACGGTGGGTTGGGGAAGGAATGCATCAGTTTGTCATGTATATCCTGTAAGTCGTACATCCGGTAAGGAGAAGATGGAGTTTTCGAAGACGAGAGGGGGAGAGGGGGGATTTCCAACAGCTTTAGGTCCCATAAATGTATTTTGCTAGGAGCATTCAAGACGCGTGGTGCTAGGTCTAGGCGATGGTGCGGTTGGTGGAAAAGGTGGGGGTCTTGGGGGGGGGAGGGGGGGTGGGTGAATTGGTGCTACGGCATGGATGGCTAGAAAGGTCATGAGGTGATATCAACTGCCTGATAGTGTTTAATACTCTCTGCAAGATTTTGCATATAGGTGGGGCGGCGGGGGAGAACAAACCTAGTGGAGGGGGGGGAGGATTAAAACATTAAAACCCCGTTGAATTAAAACATTAAAACCCCGCGTTAGGTCGCATGAATGTATATCTCGTACGTATATATATTGTATATATTCAGAGTGATTATTATTACGCTAATAATATTTAGAATTTAATATTTATTAACTGATTTATAGGTTAATTGTTTAAAATGTAAACAAACCCCGTGAAAACACAAAAAAGAACAAAACAAACTTTGTCAGATATCGGTAAAACAGAAGACCCAACAATGTAACCACCCGGATCTTGGAGGATATTCTTTACGCTCTATCACTGCCCGAGGCCTATGTGGGGGTCCGCAGATCGGACTAATAAGTGTATTTCCAAGCGGCGCAGCCGCGTTGCTCGCCCATTTCATGCCCGTTTTAGGTCCGGGTTGGGGTCAGCGGTGGGGATAAGGGTAGGATCAGGGTTAGGGGTGCGGGGTAGGTTGGGTCCACGCTCCGTACCTCTTTCCGTCCCGGAAGCGCCTTCTGCTCGCTAACGCGAACGGCCCGCCGACCCAATGATCCCGGTGGCCAATTCGTTGGGTGAGTTCCGGTAAAAACCGAACACGACTACGAGAGAACCGTACGAACCCGCGCGGTTTCAAACGGTTTATCCATAATAAGGTGCACCGTAGGAAAAACGGTTTTGCACGGTTTTCTCATATGGAGATTGGCCCTGCACCGAGGCAAAAACTGTTCAATATGAACCGCGCCGAACCGCACCGTAGGCTTTATCACAGCACCGCGCCGCACTGACAGATGTTGCTATACCAGGTATATCGTATCTGAAAACCGCGCTAATTCGCACCGTAGTATTCCTGATTTATGGAAACCGCACCGAACTGCACTGTAGGATACATACGTGAAAACGCCGAACGGCATCGTAGCATTTACGGTTTGTGACGACTTCACCGGACCGGACCGTTGCATTATCAAATTACAAAGCCGCACCGAACCGCACCGAAAGATATATCACCGCACCGAACAGCACCGTAGGATTTACTTTTTGCGAATGCCGCACCGAACCGCTCCGTAGGAAGTTGTAATTTTCAAAACCGCACCAAAGCGGATCGTAAGATATTTTATATGAAAAAGAATCACAGTGCACCGACGGACAACGGTAAACAAATAAATAAAAATCGAAACATGTTCTACATGCCCATCCCGAGGCCTGACCCGCGGGGGGGTTTCGTTTTTTTTTTTACCCGGAAAACATTGGGCTAAGGTGGCGTCCACATTTTCCGAAAAATCTTGAATGACGAAAAATCAGGCACAAAATAAAATCGAAAACATCGAGTGAGATCCTCGCAAGGGCTTATCTTGGAAGACGTGTGTGCAAAATTTCACGGTCTGAGTAGAAAAAACGGCGCGAACGTTCGCCGAGAAATACATTTGTGGTCTTTAACGTGAACCAGCCCGCACCCCAAAACGTTTTGCAAAACAAAAATACGTTTCCGATAATATTCTTGCGTGAAGTATCCCCTTCCTTCAGCAATTATCCAAACAATGCTACCTTCTTCAATCAAAAGGAGTTGGAATTCTCGCGGAGTTGCGTGTCATTTGAAGCGGGTCCTGTGCAGCATGTCGCGGAATGTTTGCCCGATGTGTCATTACGATCTGCGAGATCACACTGGCGCCCGTGTGAAAAGCACGTGACATGGCGTCGGTGTCGGTGAACGCCAGCGCGGGTTTTCAGCGGGAACCGCGACAACATTCAACTATGTGTCACTAATTTTCTGGCGAAGGGAAAACAATGACTGCAGTGTTTCAGGCGATAAGTTTGAAACGCCCCGGCGCATGCACGATGCTCTTTCAATAATCGTCACGTTGGGCTCGGCGTAAAGTATGCTGGAGTCCCAAGATTGCAGCGCACCAGATCAGGGAGTGCCACTGGGACCACCGTATTTCCCAGCTGGAGCCAGGCCACCACCAGCACCGCGAGCCTCCTTCGGAGTGTCACTCCCTTGATGTCTAGACTGGACGTACTACGGCAATGTCCAGCTCCAATGAGGGCGGTGACCGCGCATCACCTACTACTACTGACTCCGGTGCCTGCGAGGATGCGAAGGCAGTGGTATACTGTGCAATGGATAACGGTGGTTGCACATCACCTACCGACTTCGGTGCCTGCGGGGATGCGATGGCGGTGGTGTCCTGTGCAATGGAGACAAGGGAACAATGTATAGCGTATAAAGCTTGTGTACGGCCCTCGCCTTCGCTGTCGTACGCCGCGCGGATTCTTTCGTCGCCAAAATGCCGAGGGACTCGGCAGGATGCACGTATATTCCAGTTATCGCCAGATCGAAATTTATTTCTTGTCAATTTGCGCCCTGGTAAATGAATTGATCTACTAATTGGTGCTGTCCAATCAACGTGTGAACTCCGCGGATTTTCGTAGCGAAGACGACGAAGCTGTTGCCATTAAGGCAACGTCTTGTTTTCAAACCTGCGCGTGGGGGAGGGAGCCGCGGTGTATGGCTCGCAACCGGACCACAAAAGGACAAACGAAGTGGGGGACACTTGGGGATTTCGAACTCTCGGTCACAAAACCCGAACTATCGGAGATTGCATGTCCGCGTGACGTGTGGGCGGCATCAGCTTGATATCGCGAAAGACGCGTGCTACAATAGAGTTGCACCAACCACTGTTTTTCTGAGATTCTTCAATTCGGGAGCTTAAGACCTCTCCCGAAAACTGACTTTGGAGAAAAATAAACCTGATACCGGATGAAAAGCCTCGAGGCCTAGGTACTCAACGAAAACCATGCAAGACAAAAATGGCTTTTCCCCCGATGATTCTGGGTTAAGGAGCCTCGCTTGCACACACACAACAGCCAACTCACACTCGCAGGCAACGCGTAGGATGGCAGAGGGCGCGCCATCTTCCAAAAACAGGACAGGTTTCGGGACGCTGTCGGGGCGAACAAGGTAGTAGTGTTTAACGGTCAACATGGATATGTGGGTACTTGTACGAAAAGGAGAGAAACAAGCATCGCAAGCAGCATAGCAACCTGCGTCATGGCGAGAGGGACTACCGGGGTGGAGGTCAACTTGCTGCAAACTGGTAAAGAACCAGGGCGTGCCACGCCGCCAACCAGTCATCGCCTGGCGATACTACTGCGGCGGCGAAGTCAACGCAGTAGGGTCAATATTTTTCACGGAGGTCTTCGGCAATGACCGCCAAACTTCCACGGACTTCCGTGGTTGTTGCCATGGGCTAGCGTGGAATTTGCGGGGTTTTTACGGTAAGTGTCACGGCTCATGGCATTTACGCCGCAAATTCCACGGTGGTGGCCATGGCACGTGCCGCGGTTCTATCCGTAGCAAACGTCGTCGTATCGACCATGGCATTCCACCGAAGTACGCGCTAACTGCCACTGAAGTTTCTGCGAAGACTGCCGCGGCAATTTCAACGGCCCTCCGCGGCCATTTCCATGGCAACGCGGCAATCGTCACAGAAGTTGGCGGACGTTCGCGGCAATTACTGAGGCAGATTCCTGGGATGTCCAACCGCAGACAATTTTACGCGGGCATCCAAGGCAGTATGCGACCATTGCCATGGCAACCCCCCGATAGTGATACACATGAGTTGACCTTTCTAAGTATTTTAGATCTAAGCGATGTCATTACGGGGCGCTTCTACCGGTATTTCGTACCAGGTACTACAGCTGCAGCATGTGTTTGTTGATCCCTACAAAGCGTAGAGGGCTCACCCGTTGAGCTGACAATAGTGGGGCAGTGGAGTCACCGGTATGAAGACAAGTATAAAACGTATAAATATATATATATATATATATAAAGTTGCTCCTAGCCAAGGCGCAGCGTGGAGAGAGGACTCACTCGGTAGAAGAAGCACAACGAGGAGCACACCGAGGAGCACAACAAGGAGTGGCGGCGAAATACCCAAAATCATTCCACCATTTCGATATACCGCTACGATGTAGCCAACTTATCACTGGAGACCCCTACAATACCCAACCGTCATCACATCCGCATCATATCCAAGCAAACAATCAACAGCCTCCCTGCTTCGTAAATGATACGGTATGGTGCTATATTGTCACATCATCAGCGTAAAACGATTGAATGAAAAATACGGTTAATATCCTCCCAGTACTACTGTGACGAGAAAGAAAGATTGCGGCACCATACTCCTTGAGAATCACTCCATAAATCTAGATATCCAATTCAGCGGGACAGTATCCAGCATCAATATTCACGAACCCAAGGTCGAAGTCGTACAACTCAAATCTGGAATCAAACTTCCAAAAATTGAAAAACTCAAACATCGGCCTTATAATCAGCACTCAGCCTTCCTTATAAAAAGGTTGTCAGCTCCATAGAACAGGGATGCCAACAAATGTGATCGGACAGCAGTCTCAAAACTCATTTTCGAACGAGACAAACGCCTGCCCGCTGGGTACATACTACAAATCCATTCAGATTCCACACGCTCAAATCTAGAGCAAAATAATGCCATACTAGACATCGTGAAAACAGTATTACTGCAAAAGTCAAGAAACAGTTACTTGCCTCCCTAACGACCATGCACTCTTAAAAGAACGAAAATCCAGCAAATATATGCAGAATAATCCGTCAAGAAACAATTCAAATCAGCTCGCGAAAACGTTAGTCGCCCTCGGGTTCAGACGTACCTGGTATTGAACTCGTCGAGTATGAGACCTTTTTCCTACTTAACGAGCCATAATCCTCTCAAGTGGTCAAGCGAATACTTCCCCGCACAAGCGGTAACAGGTGGGCATGACCCCTCCTTGCAGGATGAAAACTAAACTATTTGGCTCAGCTGGGTCTCATTACGGGGCTAGTTGAGAAAATCCTAGACTGATTACGCGGGGGTGACCCCGGATAGTTTACTCAAAATCGTCACGGTCCCAAAAATGTCAAACTCCCTCCTCAAATGTCATTGTTAAACAGTGGTAACAACGAACCTAACGTACTAAATCATGACGTATTCCACCGTTCTCCCAAAATCAAATGTTATCACAAAATCCCGATGAAAACGAAAGTACCAACTGCAGTCTTCCAGTGTACCTTCCTCGGTGAATTCGTGTTCCTAGCCACCGCTCTCGCTGCGTTCGCAATGTTCGGACGTGTCTGGTTAGCAAGCCACATGAAGCATTCGACCAGCTCACGAAAAAGGCCAGGCTATTTAAAGCCTTCCTCAAGCGGGTTTGTCCTACCCGAACTAACGCATGTGTCACCATTCACCGCAAACCCCCCAAAAATATATCAAATCCCACAATATGTCACTATGTTCCAGAGGTGACTCGACAACTTTTTGATGCCGGTATAGCACGAATTCAACGGCTTGTTTATTTCTGTTTCAGAGTACCGATAGATCGAAGCGCAAACGCCTCGTTACACGTGACGAGGTTGTTATATCGAGGGTCAAGTCATTCCGCACATGTTTCTTCCCAGAAGAGCGACACGTAGTATCATAGTGCTGCAAGAGTGTTAGTCCATGCTGCTACTCGATAAGCTACAGCGATAAAGAAATAACGATCCTTTAAACAGTTTGGTAACCTTGACTAAAACACGTATACAGGATACGGTATCAGGCAAACTCCATAACAAACGCAGGAATGTTAACTATCTTCGTTTGTACTCAACCGTATACTACGTACATAAAATGTTTGGGCATCTAACTGTGTACTATGAGAGCCTTATAATCTACCCCATTCCCCCGGCTCAATATATTTGTTTGTCAGGCATACGACGGATACCGCTTATCATAACACTCTGCACACGCGCACGATAAGGGCGGGGAGAGTTGAGGGGGCTATCAAACCACAGGAGGCTTGAACATAATCAAAATCCTATCATCAATCATTGTCAACTGTCACTAACCTCTCCTTACATACCAGAGGGGGCTAACAGTCAAACATCCCAGTGGGGTCCCCCGTGACGTGATTCGAATCACCAGAGTCGGCAACCGACTCATCTCTGCCGCTACCCCCAGGTATGTCACGAGGCGTCTCTTTCATTTCGGAGGGGTATTGGATTGGTTGAGCAATCTGCGCGGTGAGAACGTGTGGGTCGTCACACGTGCTAGTACTATGCGTGGATTCCGCTGCCCCTTGATAGTCATACGGGGAGTAGACGGTCGAGAGGGTGTATGGTGCTGCTGCTGCGGCAACGTACTGCGGAGCATAGCTACCCGGAGCGTAGCCACCAACTCCATTGAGCTCATGGTATGCCCCGGCCTGCCACTTTCCGTCGTATGATGCTGGGGGGGGGCTAAACGATGCAACGTGCGAGCCAAAACAACCTGAGCTAGGTGGGTAATTGTGCGGGACGTGTGCGTGTGCGTGCGCAGTGCATTGAGCGGCATTATGCCCCGGTTGCTGACACTTAAAGCATGGCCGGGGAGCTATCGGGGTACCTCTACGTGGCGGTCCCGATCCTGCCGGTGGAGGGGGGTCTCGGTGGTAGCGGACCAGGCGGAGGTTGAACTGGTACATATCCCATCGGGGGTACATCACCATCGTTCCCAAAAGGGGCCAACCTCGAGTTATCCCAACGCCAATGCCCATATACTGGATCTCAACGGTACGTTGGGCCCACTACACCGCCACCATCATTTTGGTGCAGCCGCTGCTGCTGGTGCTGGTGCGGCGGCTGCGGCTGCTGTTGCTGCTGCTGCTGCTGCTGTTGCGACTGCTTCTGTTTCTGTCTGTTTTTTGTTATCCTTTCGAGTTCCTCCCCATCTCATTGCCCCCTGCACCGGCTGGTTGAGCACCGCCGGCGTAGCGAGCATGTGGGTAATCTCCCTTCGACATGTACGCGTTTCTTACTACCTCTTCTATGTTGGAACGAGTCAGGCCAGGGCTGGACAACAGGATTCTATTCTCCACCTCGTAAGACGCTGAGAGGTTCCGGACAATATGCACATGACGTCATCATTATCATTTGTCCCCCCTGGTATTGCAAGTTTTTGCACTCTCTTGTCGATGCGGCTCAAGTATTCTACAGGGCCTTCACCCTCTGCCATTGAGATGGAGTGGAACTCCTAAGCTACCCTTCGTTTTTTCATTATGGTCTTTGTAGCATAGAAATCGATCACGCCTTTCCACGCTCCGCTTGGCGACTTGGTCTCTTGCATCCTGGTTGAACACGGGGGGTCAGAGTCCAAAGCTTCCGGCAAAACCTCCCAAGCCATTTTAGCATACATGATTGTCGAAGCCGAGTGCCTCAACAGCAAGTCCTCATTCGTGAGGGAGTCATCCGCTACTCTAACAGGGTTGGGTGTCTCTCTCTAGGCATCCCTGCATCCTTTTATACTAGTGAACGATAGACATTTCTCTTTCCAGAGGGGCCACGTGTCCCTCTTACTATTAAAAGGGGAAGGTTGCTACAAAAATACCCACCCGGATGGGCCAGACCTTGCACAACGGGCGCAAACGACGGGGAAGAAGCTGGGGCCTCGCGTACCTGAGACCTCGGTGTGGCTCCTTCCAGGAGAACCACTCTCCTCTGGAAGTCTGCCAGCTGCTCCAAAATGGCGGATGTAATCCCACCGCTACTCCCTTGGGCTTCACTCGAATCGGTGTCCCCCATGGCTCCAGTTGATATCTCCAGCTAGCTCTCTTCCGTGGAAAAGCCCACGTCACTCAACACCCTTTGCTTCTAACAGGGATAGTACCGCGTTCGCGATTATTATCGAATTTGTTCATCCCTACAAAGCGTAGGGGGCTTGCCCGTTGAGCTGATAATAGTGGGGCAGTGGAGTCACCGGTATGAAGACAAGTATAAGACGTACAAATAGATATTACGTTGCTCCTAGCCAAGGCGCAGCGTGGAGAGGAGAAGACTCACTCGGTAGAAGAAGCACAACGAGGAGTACAACGAGGAGTGACGGCGAAGTACCCAAAATCATTCCACCATCCCGATATACCGCCACGATGTAGCCAACATATCACTGGAAACCCCTACAATACTCAACCGTCATCACGTCTGCATCATATCCAAGCATACAATCAACAGTACGGGTTGGGGTTAGGGTTATTGTTAAGGTCAGCTCTATGGTGCGACAATGCAAGACCCACACGGTGTCCGTGGGCGTGGCCGTCGGTTTTGCCGTGGGTGTATCCGTGGACCTGTCCGTGGATGTCCGCGGAATAAATTCCGTGGCGGAGTCCGTGGGTATTTCCGGGGGCGTGTCCGTGGGTGTGTCTGTGGGCGTTGCGCCCTGGGTGCTGCTGTGGGCGTTTCCGTGGGTGACTGCCGATTTGCCGGGTGTGGGTCCTTGGTTGCCGTGAGGATTGCCGTTGTCTTTACCGTGGAGATTGCCGTGGGAATTTCTATGGCTGGTGTCATGGATCTCTACGGTGTTCCGCTACATGCCGCGGCATTCCGTGGAAGCCCATGGGATATCCATGGAAGCTTGTGGAGTGTCCGCGGTTGCCGGTGGAAAGCCGTGGATAAGGTCGTGGAATGCCATGGAGATCCGTGAAGACTGCCGCGTCGCTCCGCCAAAACAGACAATGTCAAGTAATGTACATACGTCACATAAAGGCGGGAAAAACGAGGAGCGAGAGGTGGATGTTGTTTTCACAAAACGCAAAGCAACACGCAACTAGACAAACAACGCAGCCCAATTGGAGCTGGATGACGACAATCAGGACGGTGACGACGCCTGGCAGCCGTGGTATTGAGTTGGAGAAGCAGAAGGGGCAGGTCGCGGTGAAAGGTGATGTAGTACCGTGCATGGAAGTTCGGCAGGAAGACCGAAGTTCGTTGCGATTCGAGCGCAGGTCTTACGTTCAATCTCACCAGAGATCACGGCGGGAAACCCGTGATTACTTACGATCGCCGTCTTTCCTCATAAATTCGACATCCTGGAAGCACACTCCGACCCCGAGCAACGGCCCCACGGCTACGGTACGCGGTTGAATTTCCGGGCCCTGCTGTGTTCAGCGGCTCGGTTTCGCTCGCGCATGAGACCCGTCTGTTCCTTCGATTTCATGCGGTCAAAATTCATGATGTGAATCCGTACTTGAATGGTAAACTACACTGTTACCGTACTGTTATCGTGTTCCACTACGTGGGTATCCTCTATCTGCATGAGTTATAGACCAACCGCCTATCTTTGATGATAGACTAGACTATATATCTGCTGATAAGATGGGGTCTGATTTCCGTTAGCTCATTTGTTATGCGATCCGGAATCGGAATCGTGAGATCCGGAACCAATAGAACGTCTGATAAGGTGGCGTGCAACCCACGATTCGGCACGTAGGTGTATATCGAGTGTATTTTTATCTTTATAATAATATATCCTTCATGAGGACACACAACCCGCAATACGCGAGATCGGAGTATCACACACAGCTGGCAAAGACGAGCTTCGACAAACTATTCGATCTCACAGCTGGAGTGTATTTAAATTTTTTATACAAATATACGAGACTAAGGAACCACGTGATCAGCCGTGCACGTAAGAAACATTACAATGGTAGCATCCTGCCTTAGGCTACGCGTGTTGCTGATTGGTTAGAATAGGAAGCTGCATTTTCGCACAGAGAGTAGAATGGTTCTCAGGAGAACACTAGGACTCGATGTCATTGGTTGGATATTATGTGAGTTGTTAAAAATCCATTACATACTTTTTCCATATACTTTATCGAACGAACACTGGTGGGGGTCCTTCCAACGCACACTGTGTCGGGTCCCTGCCAACGCACACTGAAGGGCGTCCCGGGGGGGGGGGGGGTTCGGGCCGTCCCCCCTCGACACTGGTAGTAGCATCCAAGCACCGTTCGGATGCCCTGTCAACCCAACGCTGGTGGTGCATTTTGGGACACACACACCAGCACCAACACACACTGCACTGCTAGTAGCATCCAAGCACCGTTCGGCTGCCCTGCCAACCCAGCGCTGGTGGTGCATTTTGGGACACACACACCAACACCAACACACACTACACTGCTATAGTAGCATCCAAGCACCGTTCAGCTGCCCTGCCAACCCAGGGCTGGTGGTGCATGCGCAGGAACGTTTGCGCCTCTGCTGTTCCATTATGCCCGTGCAGGGCATTTGGGACAACGACAACGAACACAACACACACCAAAAACATTTCACTTCGTTGTGCCCTAGGCAGCGGAAAAAAAATCCCCTCCCAAAAATACCGCCTCGTCCATACAAAACCGTAAAGTTCAAACGGCCGCGTTCAAATTAAACGGCGCTACGAACTACACCCTCTGGCACGCAAAGCACCTCGCAGCGCACACAGCACACACTCTTTTTCTATCCCTTGTCGGATACACCGCGCTCCTCGGCGTCGCGCTGGAACTTTTGTGCCTCTGCTGTTCGATCTTGCCCGTGTGGTCGGCCGTGTCTGCGTGCGGTGGCGACTGCGTCCTTCAGTTTGGCTGCTGCATACTTTCTCTCGCTGGTTCCTGTCGCAGCTCACCTCCGCCGCGTGTTGTGGATGTCTGCTATGAGCCTCTTCGCTCGGTCTAGGCTCCTCCTTCTCTGCGGCTGCGTGTTCTTCGCTCTCTTCAAACCTTACGGCGTACCACCTCCTCGTGCTGCGGCGGAATCTCCGTTGCGCACACACAACATGCAGCGGAACGTCCCTACAGCAGAGCGGTATCTTGACGACTGGGGAGACCAACTCTTCCGATACACATTCACAGGGCTCTCTCTGTGTGGTACATACATGTGTAGCGCAGCAGTACTCCTGTGTGTTTGCGTGTGTAGGATACGCGTACGTGTTCGAACCTGCCATACTACCTCACCTTCCTCCAGCGTTCCTGCGGTACAAATCCCTTCCATCACATGTGTATGCATCTTCTTTTATGTACCTGGTATGCAGTAGTCTAGACTATGCGTCTCCAGCTACGGCTGTGCGTCCTGTGACAAGTGTTCGTGTCTTTCAACACGTTACATCCTACACCTGCGTACAACGTAACCCATGCGCACATTGTCATCACACCATGCGGCCTTCCTCGCCAAATTCCGCTGTTCCCTTTACAGGGGACTAAATACGAGCATCCTATCGGTGACACTCTCCGCCTCAAAGCGAAAGTCGCCGGCTAAACACTCCGCCACTCCCGACGATCGCCAAGTGCCTTCTTGCGCAGTCAAATGTGACAATTATTCAGCCACTCCCGACGATCGCCAAGTGCCTTCTCGCGCAGTCTAGTGTGAAAAACATTCAGCCACTCCTCCCGACGATCGCCAAGTAAGTGCCTTCTCGTGCAGTCCCGTGTGACAAAACATTCCGCCACTCCCGACGATCGCCAAGTGACTTCTCGCGCAGTCAAATGTGATGAAACATTCCGCCACTCCCGACGATCGTCAAGGGCCTTCTCGCGCAGCGAACCACCAGTCAAGCGTGACAAAACACTTCTCCACTCAACACCAAAAAGCACTTGACTAGACTAAACACGTATTGTTATTTACTCCCGCCCAATGAGTCGCATACGTGGCCTTCAAGAAGTGGCTGACGTTGGCAGTTAGTAGCATGCACTCAGGATTGGCGTTTATCGTGAAGTTTTGGATACCTTGCCAGGACGCCGGTATCTGGAGGTTGTCCAAAGCCAAGCTTCCACCCCCTCTCCTCTCGACCACTCTTGTATCCTCACCTAAATCAGGAAACCTTGCTCGATAACAATAAGATGATCAATTAACACTGTCTACCTGGGTTTATGCTGCTGCTGTCAGCCGTGGTGTCGCGACAGACACAGCTTCCCCCAAGGAAACACTTTCTTATTAGTTCGCTGCACCTTAATACGAACCGTATTATATCATTTCACCTCGAAATGTTTGGAGTTTCGTCTCCGCCGGGCGGGGCTGTGTGGTTCCTCGGTGTATGGTCGGAGCCGCGTCAGCAGGGGATACGCGATCTACATACGTCAAACACTCAGTATTTGCAAAAGTACATTCTACGACACCTTCGTATTTGCCCAAGCAGCCCAACACGTATCAACGTACCGGTTTGGCGCGGAAGGATGCGGACAAGTAATATCGATACGGGTGACCACCTTTCGCAACCAAAATTATTCAAATAGAATTTTTGGAGTAGTAGGTAGATCCTAACATACAAAATACACTAATATTATACGTGTTCTGGCTCGCGCACCTCTTTTGTTGTTGCCATCAGTTATGGTACTCGGTCGTGAGACATCCTTTGCCCTCTGTCGTCTACAAAAAAAGAGAAACAGCGCAGAGAAAGTCCGTGCAGATAGACACGGTGCAAGAGGTAGCGGCTTCCTTCCGTCGTGGTTCCTTTAAAATTACGATGGCCGCGGCGACAACATGGTTAAGGGTGCTGCTAATGGCAGTCAACGGACATTGCATCAAACCGCAGTATGAAATCGCAGTAGGCACCACCGGTAATATGTTATATTTGAAAAACAAACATGCTTGTGTTCAGCCCACGAATCGTTCGAATATTAGAAGATATTTGTATAGTCTAGTCTACACCATCTTTCAAAAAACATTTGGGAAAACGTGTTCCTGTGCAGCCCACGTATCTTTTTTTTTTTTTTCATCCTCCGGCGGATGAGGAAAATCAAAGCTTTAGCTCACCACACTTCCTCGTATTTTCATGTACGCGTCATGTGTCCATTTAACTCAGTTGCTTTCGCAGCCCAACGCTAGCTGGCGCACCCTTCGATCCCATTGTGGTATAGCGTAAGCTGTCCCTATCAGCGGTCCTCGTTACAACCCCGGCAGCGCAAGCTGCGGTTTTTTACGGATGCGTGTGTTTGTCGACCCGGCCTGTCCCCTGAGGGTCAGGTTCGGTGGAGATAGCAACCCGGCCCACGCATCGTTCGATAATATGTTGTTGTTGTTGTTGTTTTGTCCCATTAACTCTTGTCAAAAATCTAGAGTCCGTGGTCACACAAAGGTGCTGGAGCCCTAGGAAGATCCGGAAAACCAAGTGAAATCAAAATTCGTCAGGGAAATACTACGCTTTCCCGCCTAAAAACGCACGATACGGAAAAAGGCGCACAGTTGAAAAGGTCAAATGTGCAAACTGAACTCACATGGCCGCGGGTATCCACTCAACTACAGCATAGAGTTCCCCCGTCCCCACAACTAACCAACTCGCGGCTACAAACTACAGCGGTTGGGCTGCCTGCACCGTACGAACCGTACGGTAATCGTGAGTGTAGACGAACGCGTCTGCTGTCTGGAGTGCTGTCAGAGTGACGACTCGCGGGCATGCAGTGAAACAAGAGCAATGGAACCAAAAACCACAGTACAGATATCAATGATCTCCCCTCCTTCCCGAGTTATTTGACAGGTTGCATCGCAGCTACGACGCCCGTGCCTGAAAATTGAAAATTGCGGCGGGTCGTTCCCCGTGAAGGGTATACAACTCTTCTACAAACTCTACAAAAATCAGTGACGTGTAAGTAACATGTTGTACTACTGCCTCGTAAAAATAACCCTTGAAAAAAAGACGATCGCTGCTCTCATGATGATGTGCGTGCCGGTCGTGGGTCTCCGTGTGCCATCCTCCTGCTGTGGTTCTCCGTGGCCGCCTCATCGCCTTAGCTCACTCGGCCAGCTCCTTCGCACTTGCTCTCGTTCACACTCAATTCCAGTCGGTTCCCCTTCTCCCCCGTCCAGAAAAAAAATGCTCCACGCAGTTTGCGGTGCTGATCTGAAAAACAAAAATTCTCGTTCAGGGAGAGTTCAATCCGTCTCTTCCCCGCCCGTCAACGGCCAGTCGCCCTCCTCCTTCGTCGTCGAATCCAGCCTCCTGCCGGCGCAGTTCCCTCCACGCAAACCGAGATTGCGCCGTAGCTTGGCTCGTGGTGGCGCCTGCCTCCGCGCACGAGCATCCCGATTAAGCATTGCTGCTCCGCCGCTGCTGCCAAAAAAGACGCGCGAATCGTAGGTGACCATGCCTAACGCACCACGTACGACCCAACTCTACCGCCACGCCTAAGCCTCGCGGCCACACGCAGCAGCAAGAAGGTATCTCTCCTTGAGGGTGAGTCCGGCCTTACACCCGCCAGAAAGACCCCCCCACTCTCGCTACAAGCCTGCTAGGGCATGCTTCGCAGCATGCCTTACCGAGGCGGCAGGGGGGAACGAAGAGTTTTTCGTGTATACACATCATTGTTCCACAAACACATTTTTTTATGCTAAAAAAATAAAAAAGAATTACCTCAGCTACGACATTCAATGAGCGACTGACCCATCGCGTGATTTTCGGGACGAGGCCTGGTGGCGGGCGGGGTGAAGCCGGGACGACGCCGACCAGAAAAAACTGTGCCCAGTGTCTGGTAGATGACATCAGGGTATTCGAAGCCACCGAGGGGCCCACGGATAGCTCCCCTTTTTTACTGTTCGAAGTAGTCTAGAGACTGTGCTATGATGGCCGAGGGCGGCTAATAGCAGTGGAAGCCGGCACCGGGGAATCGTCGACGCGGTGGACCGCTTCATGACGAGATGGCGCAGGGGCGAGGCTGAAGAGAGCTGGCAACGCATCACAGCAGGGGACGCCAACAGCAGCAACCAAGGAAAATCGGGGGGTGCGGGGCGGGGGGGAGGGGGGGGGGGGGGGGGGTGGCCGTACTGATACAACAACCACGACAGCTTATGTTGATGAATGCAGAAACATCATGGCATATCACGTGGCAAGGTACCAGTTCAACTAGTTCAGTGGAGCGTTTGCTACTCGTATAGGGCTCCCTGAACACTCTACGTGTACATCGAGTGGTACTTTCTGCTTTTTCGTTTGTTTCCGCTGAGTTCACAATGGAGGGAGCGCGAAAGCGACAGACAGCAGTGATGACTTGTTTTATATCGTTCTTTCCTTTATAGTTTGTGTTTTGTTTGGTTTCCTCCCTTATTTCCCTCTCCACGGGCCTTATTATGCTCCGCTGAACCCAAATATCCCCCCTCTCTTGAGCGATAGGGCGGGTGGGTGGGAATTCGATCAAGCATAGGGCGATGCCCCTGCTTCCAATGCGTAGATACTGCTGAGACCGGCCCCTGACCTCGTACTAGCTTCCCTCTGGCAATCGTAAGCTCTCGCTACCCCTCGAGAACTTCCAACCCCTTTTCCCGAATTAAATACCGCCTCCACAAACAACGGATTCCATACGTACCGAATCCTACATTTTGTTTTGGCTCAAGAATTCTGGAATTATTAGATGTCCCCACGTGATGAAAAGCATACAAAAACTTAAACACTGACCCTTACTATACCTCGTACCCACACCCACTGTGAAAACGCGCCACTCTACGTTCTTCACACTGGGCCCTTCCTATCGGGCTAACCCGCCATCAACTTACTATATAACTAATGCCCTTGCCTCTGCGAGCTGGGCAACTCTACCCCATCAGGCCAGCCCGATACCATAGTATACTATCTTACCCCTCAATCCCGCGGGCGTTCCGGGTGAGCGCTCTCGACACAAACTCCGCCCCTTCCACCCCCGCTCTGACATAAACCATGAACGCTGTTGATTTCCAGCGTCCGGCGAGCTTGATCTGAATTGCCGTTGCTCCGCACGCGCCAAGTGCGTGGCTCCTCCGATTCTACCTGAGTGAAGTGCGTATTGCTGTGGGTCGTTCCCCAGACTTCCAACTAATATCCTCAGAGCGCGCGTCGCCGCCGCACGAGAAATGACCTGCCACCCGATACCACACGTGGCCTGCATTAGTGGCGCGTGTTCCCCCAATTCTGAGTGCGATTCAAAAAGATCAAGAAGTATCTCTACTGCTCCACAGTCCTCACCACCCCACCGTTCGGTGTCGTTGGTCCTTACTCTCGTCCTTGTGATCGTCGCTCCAACTCTTTTCTGATCTGCTTTCGACGCTCGGAATAAAACTTCAACTCTGTCCGCCCGCCTTCGATCTGACCCGACAAGGCGAGTTGGACCGTTGCAAAAAGCTATGTCTCCCCTAGTCAAACAGAACTCCGAATGAACCAACCCATTCCCGTACGCCCAGATTTCGGAGGCTCGACACAGCAGGAGGTATGACAGAGCCAACCCTTTCCACATGAGGCTTCCCGTTTCCCCCATCTGTTCTACCGCCTCCCGCCCTGCAATCAGCATCTCCCACGTTAGTGGTATTCTGACTTTGGGGCGAACGTCCGACTTTCCGTGAGCACGATCGATTCCCTTGCCCACCGCGACGATCATGCAATGCGAGGTGGGGAGTTCCCAACCCGCGAACATCTTATGGAAATGTTTGATCGCGGCGAGATAGCCACGCACTGTTCCGCTCTGATTCTTGTGTACAAAACACCTCGACGCCATAAACCTTGTGAGTTCGGTAACCGCGCTATCTATCCCGTCCTCCTCCGACAACCACGGGCCAAAATTTCTGCGCGCTCGCTCTTTCACCCACGTCCTCCATTTGCTTAAATACTCCTTCTTGGTACTTACGCTCACGGACCCGAGCGCGAGGGTCTCGATCAATCTTGCCACCTCCGCGTCGTCGCTTTCTGTTCGTCCTTCTGTTCCTGAGATTAGGAATACGAGCGAAAAGTTTAGCCATTCATTCCGGCCTGTTGGAATCTCGGCGTTCTTAAGTTCTTCGAGCATGCCCGTGTGAACAGACTGTGTGTTTCTGTTGTTCCGAATCGTGTCGCGCTCGACTGAGCCTCGACCTTCGCACCTTCGTTCTTATTTTTCTTAGTCTGAGTCTTCGTTCACACTTTCGCTATTTCTCGAACTGTCCTTTTTGGTCAAGCTATCAGTTGACCCCACAAGTCGTCGTCTAGTCTCTCTTTTGGGAGGTTCAAGTTCAATATTGTATTAAGTACCAGATTCCCTCCCGCTATCTCTTGTCGGGTCCAACCCTGCTCTTGTGTCAATCGAGAAACGTTTTTCTGTACCTCTTTTTCCGGCCATCTGGAAATACCATCGGCCAACCTGTTATCCACCCCGGGGATATGCTTGGCCACGTGACACCAACCGCTTGTAATCTCCATGCGGCCTAAAAGTCTCATAAGGATCCCCGCGCGTCTATCGCGTGAGCCTCCGCACCGGTTCACCCACGACACGGCAGACATGTTGTCTCCCCGCATCATAATGGATTCCCCCTCGGTGGTTGGTCGGTCGCCTAACAGTAACTGTACGACGAAGGCAGTAATGACCATGCCACAAAGTTCTAGTAAGTTAATCGTGATCGCACAGCTCTCTCGCGCCTGTGCCTTTCGCTTCATTTCTGAGGACAACTGCGGGTCTAGGGTATAACGCCAAAATATCCTTAGCTCGGGGCAGTACCCTCCGATTGCGTCGAAACTGGCGTCTGAAAAATAGTGCCTTACAGGTCTTCTGAGTACGTGCGCATAAAAGGGGGCGCTGAGATATTCTCCCAGATTTATCAGCCGTTGATCGATCGCCCACTTCCAAAATGCAATGTCACCATGGATCTCCCATCCCAACCGACCCTCTGTATTCTCGACTTAGATCTGCCCTTCTTGTGCAGGCCCGTGAGGCGTAGCAGTTGCCACACAAAATACCTACCGGCTCTGACCACAAACGTTAGATTCCACAGTTTTCCCGCAATGCTTAACACTTCTTGTGCGTCCGCCATTTTCCGGACAGGTGGCCATTCTCGCTCTAGAAGCAATCTGATCGCCTCTATCTTTGCTTGGGTTGTTGAAATACGCATGCGGTGTGAGTCGATCGTGTAACCTAAAGCTTCAATAGTCGTGTCCCAATCGGTGCTTTTCTTTGGCGCCAGAATAGGGGTTTCGCCGATTTCCCCCTGTCCGAAAAGTCTAACGTGTTCAGAGGCTAACGACGCGGATGCAACCAGAGCGGACTGATCATTCGAATCTTGTTGAACTCGTACTAGCATATAGTCGTCCACATATACGGTGGTAAAGAACGGGTCCAAACGCCCCCCTCCCTTTGCCGGTCGGACACCTGCCTCGCGTGGTACGCGAGTGGGCTGGCCGACTTCCCAGGGATCAGCGATTCTAACATGGGACATCATTTCCGCTCCTTCAGGCAACACTATCGCGTCTGTTAATGAGGTGTGGCAGTGAGCGTGCTCTGCCGCTGCCGACATCACCCCCCAAAACCCGGGTGACCCAGCCCACCCAAAGGTAAGACGTAGGTCTGCTACTAACACATCGTCCAAAACATAACAGGAATTTTGCGCTTGGTCCGGGGCTACCCGTACGTTTCTGAAAGCGTCCGACACATCTGCTTTGGACATCAGTATTCTCTTGTCTGGATATTTGACTCTCAGGCTGGTAATTTCTGCCAGGAATTTGGGGAGGGCTTTCCCGCATAGGCATCGAGGTATTTCGTCTTTCAACGTATCGCGGTTAAGTCCTCCCTGCACCCCTCGGGCGGTAGTTGGGTCGAAAGAGAAATCGTTTATAATGCGCACCTTATTGGTGACCACCGCTGCCAGAGGGGCGATTCGAATACCCGCTACCTCTGCCGCGGCTGCCCTATTTAGTACCAGGCACCTGTTCCTTCTTACGTCGTCGAATAGTTTCTCCCAAATTCTGGGTAGATGTTCCCCGACGCTACGATGGTTGCCATACTGCAGTGCTTTGTCTAGATCTGTTTCTTGGCGAGTGGTTCTGGCCGGTACTCCGTTAGCTACTATTTCGAGTAGGTCGTCTATGGCTGAGAAGCGTTTCAAGTTCCCGAAGTACTGTTCGACGCCGCGCACATCCAACGGCGGTGACACCAAGGTGCCGCCGATTCCTTTTGCGACGTCCCCCAGCTTGCCTCCGTGCAACCTAACGAGCTCCGTACAGGTGTTCGCGAGGTCGCCAATAATTCGTTTCTTGTCTTCGATACCAAAGTCTCTGTCCGATATGCTATTTTTCTTCTCCGACCACTTACAGGTTAGCGCTATTATGTCTTGTTCTAGTCTGTTGCCTTCTTTCCGTTTCATATTTTCGTTATGGAGTCTGAGATTTTCCCCTCCATCAGGAGGCGTCAGCGACGCCGACCCGCCAGTCGATTCTCCGACTCCGCTACCGTGAATACCATTCTGGGATAGTGCTGTAGTTATTTTTCTTTCGCGTGCCATGTGCGTGCTATTTTGTGTGCCTGTTGAATCATCATCAATGATCTGTTGTCTGTTTTTCCCTTGAGGGAAATTCTGCCTGTCTGATGGATCATCAAGGATCTCTTTTCTGTTTTTCCCGTGAGGGAAATTCTGCCTGCCTGTTGGATCCACGAGGATCTCTTGTCTGTTTTTCCCGTGAGGGAAATTCTGCCGGTCTGATGGATCATCAAGGATCTCTTTTCTGTTTTTCCCGTGAGGGAAATTCTGCCTGCCTGATGGATCAACGAGGATCTCTTTTCTGATTTCTCCGTGAGGGGAATTCTGCTTGCCTGATGGATCGACGAGGATCTCTTTTCGGCTTTTCCCGTGAGGGAATTCTGCCTGCCTGATGGATCAACGGGGATCTCTTTTCTGACTTTCCCGTGAGAGAAATTCTGCCTGCCTGATAGATCAACTGGGATCTCTTTTCTGTTTTTCCCGTGAGGGAAATTCTGTCTGCCTGATGGATCGACGAGGATCTCTTTTCTGCTTTTCCCGTGAGGGAAATTCTGCCTGCGTGATGGATCGACAAGGATCTCTTTTCTGATTTTTCCGTGAGAGAAATTCTGCCTGCCTGATGGATCAACTGGGATCTCTTTTCTGTTTTTCCCGTGAGGGAAATTCTGCCTGCCTGTTGGATCCACGAGGATCTCTTGTCTGTTTTTCCCGTGAGGGAAATTCTGCCTGCCTGTTGACCCAGGCTACGGTAGGGGGGTCCCCTTTTGGGCTTTTTATTTCAGTGGCTAGGAGTCACTCGCGCGAGTAACCCCTTTGTTCCTATGCAATCTTACGTTTTCTTTTTGTTTTACATTGACGAAATCAATCCGCAATGCAAAGGTGATCTAAGCTGCGCCAAACCAAGTGCCTAAACCATCTTCATCCGTAGGGTACAGAGCTACTCGTGCGAGTGGCTCAAACACACCAGTGAAAAAGGGGGTACCCCCCCCACCGTAGCCTTGGTCTGTTGGATCCACGAGGATCTCTTGTCTGTTTTTCCCGTGAGGGAAATTCTGCCTGCCTGATGGATCAACGAGGATCTCCTTTCTGATTTCTCCGTGAGGGGAATTCTGCCTGCCTGATGGATCGACGAGGATCTCTTTTCGGCTTTTCCCGTGAGGGAATTCTGCCTGCCTGATGGATCAACGAGGATCTCTTTTCTGACTTTCCCGTGAGAGAAATTCTGCCTGCCTGATAGATCAACTGGGATCTCTTTTCTGTTTTTCCCGTGAGGGAAATTCTGTCTGCCTGATGGATCGACGAGGATCTCTTTTCTGCTTTTCCCGTGAGGGAAATTCTGCCTGCCTGATGGATCGACGAGGATCTCTTTTCTGATTTCTCCGTGAGGGGAATTCTGCTTGCCTGATGGATCGACGAGGATCTCTTTTCGGCTTTTCCCGTGAGGGAATTCTGCCTGCCTGATGGATCAACGGGGATCTCTTTTCTGACTTTCCCGTGAGAGAAATTCTGCCTGCCTGATAGATCAACTGGGATCTCTTTTCTGTTTTTCCCGTGAGGGAAATTCTGTCTGCCTGATGGATCGACGAGGATCTCTTTTCTGCTTTTCCCGTGAGGGAAATTCTGCCTGCCTGATGGATCGACAAGGATCTCTTTTCTGATTTTTCCGTGAGAGAAATTCTGCCTGCCTGATGGATCAACTGGGATCTCTTTTCTGTTTTTCCCGTGAGGGAAATTCTGCCTGCCTGTTGGATCCACGAGGATCTCTTGTCTGTTTTTCCCGTGAGGGAAATTCTGCCTGCCTGTTGGATCCACGAGGATCTCTTGTCTGTTTTTCCCGTGAGGGAAATTCTGCCTGCCTGATGGATCAACGAGGATCTCCTTTCTGATTTCTCCGTGAGGGGAATTCTGCCTGCCTGATGGATCGACGAGGATCTCTTTTCGGCTTTTCCCGTGAGGGAATTCTGCCTGCCTGATGGATCAACGAGGATCTCTTTTCTGACTTTCCCGTGAGAGAAATTCTGCCTGCCTGATAGATCAACTGGGATCTCTTTTCTGTTTTTCCCGTGAGGGAAATTCTGTCTGCCTGATGGATCGACGAGGATCTCTTTTCTGCTTTTCCCGTGAGGGAAATTCTGCCTGCCTGATGGATCGACGAGGATCTCTTTTCTGATTTTTCCGTGAGAGAAATTCTGCCTGCCTGATGGATCAACTGGGATCTCTTTTCTGTTTTTCCCGTGAGGGAAATTCTGTCTGCCTGATGGATCAACGAGGATCTCTTTTCTGTTTTTCCCGTGAGAGAAATTCTGCCTGCCTGATGGATCAACTGGGATCTCTTTTCTGTTTTTCCCGTTAGGGAAATTCTGTCTGCCTGATGGATCAATGGTGATCTCTTTTCTGTTTTTCCCGTGAGGGAAATTCTGTCTGCCTGATGGATCAACGAGGATCTCTTCTCTGTTTTTTCCGTGAGGGAAATTCTGTCTGCCTGATGGATCAACGAGGATCTCTTTTCTGCTTTTTTCTTGAATAAAATTCTGTCTGGGTGATGTATCGCCACTGATCTCGTTTCTGTTTTTCTGGTGAGGAATTTTATTCTTGCCTGCTTGTCTGTTTTTCTCCTGCATGAAATTCTGCGTGGCGTGAGATAGTTGAACTTTTTGCCTGCCTGTGGTGTCACTGAAAGTCTCTTGCCTATGTTTCCCGCGAGAAAAATACTGTCTGCCTGCTGTGTCAACAACGACTTCTGTGCCTCTCGACTGCTCTGTCGGCCGTGGACCGGGGATCGTTTTCTCACCATAAAACACTTCCGGTGCCACCGACCCGGGTTGGGGAGCCGCGAGCAGTCCTACCGTCTTGCTTGCGTCGGCGAACGCCGCCGGTGCTACCGCCCCTGCCCCCTCCCTTGTCGGCCCCGTCGAAAGACGAGGCCCGCACCATCAGTTGCTGCTCCCTCCTGCGCCGTTGGACCTGCGCCCGTGGTTGCCGCTGAAGCGCGCGACCGATGCCTGTGCGGCGGGAGGAGGGGGGTTGTGACGGACAGGGGTGGCGCTGCTAACCG
The DNA here is from genome assembly GCA_012845835.1 of Undaria pinnatifida. Classification (NCBI taxonomy): domain Eukaryota; class Phaeophyceae; order Laminariales; family Alariaceae; genus Undaria; species Undaria pinnatifida. The sequence goes on along the minus strand of JABAKD010000002.1, from coordinate 3,300,935 downwards.
CTGTTGTAGGTGCTGCCGCCGGTGCGGGTGGTGGACCCGGGGGTGGGGGTGGCACGTTCGGGTGCCGCTTGTCGTGGTCGTACTTGCATGAGGCCCTCTCGCACTTTTGGCCTCTCCAGCCACTAGCGCAAACCCCGGCGGGCGTTTTCCAGTCTGACATGGACTGTATGAAGGCAGCCGAGGAGGATGCCGCGCCTACAAGCTGGTTTCGCGGGCGTGCTCGTGCCGTGAGGTCGCCGGTATCCACCGATTTCCTCTTGCCCGCTCCCGTCTTGCCCGCGGCCTTCTGCAGAGGTGCCACGAGGCCGTTGTCCAACCGTCCGATTAGGTTGTGGGTGTGGCTTCTGTCCACCAGGCAAGACAGCTGCTCGAACCGCGGGGACTTAGGGGGTTGCCCCGACCCACTGACCGGCGCCACGAAGGCGTGCTCCTGACGCAGCTTGTCGGCCTCGTCCTTCAGCTCGCCGAAGAAATCATTGATACCGGCGTTTATGGCGCCCGTGATGCGCTTCTCCACGTCCTCCTTGTAGTGGTGCAGTTGGGATGCGTGGTGATCCGTAAACTCCTCCAGCCGCTCCTGCACCGCGCGTATCTCTCCCAGTAGCGCGGCCCTCCTCACCTTGGAGATGTCGGACGACGCCTCCGTGCCGTATCCGATGACTATCCCCAGCACCTTGATAAAGATGGCGAAATGCTTGGCCGGGTGACGTGGGAACTGCGACCATCCCTCAGGTACCGGCGGTCCGAATGCCAGCACGTCTATGTCCGAGAGCGATAGCAACATGCCTGTCATTTTGGCAGTAGGCTCGGCCACCTTGCGAACCAAGTTCGAAAGCGTTGCCGCAGTGAGGACCGCAGTTACGGCGTGCCCCCCCCGCAGGATGAAGAACGCCGCTCCGCCTTCCTCGCTCCAGAGCTTTAACCCTCGCTTGGCCGCGTCTTTCGCCATCAATCCTTGCGAAATGCTCTCAAAACTGGCGTTCTGTGGGTAGGGCGGAACATTGCCCGCCCGCCAAGTGAGCACCGGCCTGGAAGGGTGGGAGCTGCAGTTGTGGATGGATTGGGTACTGCGGCAGAAATTGCTGGGGTTGCTGAACATGTTGCTGCGGTTGCTGCGGTTGCTGCTGCTGCTGTTGCTGGTGCTGGTATTGCTGCTGCTGCTGATGCTGCTGCTGTTGCTGTTGCTGTTGCTGCTGTTGCTGCTGTTGTTGCTGCTGTTGTTGCTGCTGCTGTTGCTGCTGCTGCTGCTGCTGCTGCCTCTGCTCGATGGCCGCCAGCCGCGCTCCTTGGCCTTGGATCTGTTGCGAGACCTGCTGCAGCATATCGAGCAGCTGTTGCGACGACGCTTGCGCCCCGACCTGTCCCGCCGAGCCGGCCCCGCTGCCGCCGGCTGCCGATGAAGCAGACGAGGCGGACTCCCCATCCATGGCTAATTCGATCAAGTATAGGGCGATGCCCCTGCTTCCAATGCGTAGATACTGCTGAGACCGGCCCCTGACCTCGTACTAGCTTCTCTCTGGCAATCGTAAGCTCTCGCTACCCCTCGAGAACTTCCAACCCCTTTTCCCGAATTAAATACCGCCTCCACAAACAACGGATTCCATACGTACCGAATCCTACATTTTGGTTTCCTCCCTTATTTCCCTCTCCACGGGCCTTATTATGCCGTATTTTGCCTTCGTATGCCGGTACACGACGCGTATGAAAATACGCCGAAGTGTGGTGAGCTAAAGCTTTATTTTTCCCCATCCGCCGGAGGATAAAAAAAAAAAAAAAAAAAGTATGCCGGTACCTTCTTCCTTTTCTTCGTGTCGGTTTTGTCGGTATGACAGCAGTCGGTTATCTCCATGTTGTCTTGTCCGTGCAACAACGGAGTTATACTCTTCGTGTTTATTTTTCCGTGCAACGACGGATATTGTTATTGCTTGTTCCTCCTTAGCACGTGTACTGGCGTTCCTCCGGCAATTAATTGCAGACCTTCCTTTCCTTTCCGAATTTCTTACATCACATTCTTCAGATAAACAGTAGTAGTAGTTCACTGCTGTCGTTTGTTTTGCCTTGTTTGTTTGCTTTCGTTTTTTTTTTTTTCTTTGTTTCTCGTTTTTGTTTTTATTTGTTGTCTGCCTTGTTTTGGTCTTCTCGTACACCGTGCGCCAGCATTTCAACTTGATTTTTCTTTGTTTGATGAATTACGACTGTGTGGTTTACTCTGTTTCACCGTCTGTGACGGCAGAATTTGTACCTCGCTATGGAAAGAATGAATCAGCGCGGACAGTGTGTATTGATGATGTCGTTTGGTAGGAAGAACGGTTTAATGTTCGAAGAAAACACACAAACACATACGATATTCGTGCATATGTTAACGGTCGCCCCGGTGGCGTACCAGGGTATCCTCGAGCCTGGTACAGAACTGTTTGGTGGGCTCGTATTCCCGCGAAGGCAGTCTCGCAAAAATTCGTCGGGACCTTTCTTGCGCACAAACTGAAGCGCAGAAAGCGCAAGAGCGTGAGTTAGCAGAACACTCGATGACAAATCGACGAGAAGTGGGAATGCTGAACCCTGTGCGCGATATAAATTGGAGGCGAAAATCGGGGGGAAGAAGACACGACACCACCTGTGACCACGGCTTGTCCAGAAGCTGGGAGGTAGAGATGTGTGGGAAAAATACATAAATACATAGTCAAAGAATGATAGTGTAACAAAAAATCATACGCTCCTCCAATTGTGAGATCGAATGATCAGATTTCGTCGAAGCTCCTCGTTGCACGCTGTGTATTTTATGAGATCGGGAATTCAATTGGAAGATTTGGAAGATTTTGTCGCGAGTCATCTTTGCAAGCTGTGGTGGGTTTACGCCGGTCGCGCGTATTACTGAGTAATACAAGGGCTTCGCTCGCGGGCGGCTGGGCGCCGCCCGCTACGCTTGCGGAAGGAGCAATAGACATTCAGTAGAAAGGCGGAAAAGAAGCACAAATGGCGCAACTGGCGACTTGAAAATGCCAAGAGGTCCATATATAGTACAACGGTACAGGATAGAGACGATTATGATTATGAGTTTGTTATTATCATCCATTCGCCCAATCCATGATGGGCAAGTCGGAGGACTTCCTTGGCATATCCTTCCACCTCTCAGGTAGCGTCTATGTAGGTCCTGCACACTTCAATAGCTCTCTCTCTAAGTCGATCATCAACAATAAATTATCGCAGTGCATAAACACCAGGCACGCGCTTGTCAAGGATAGAGACAGGAAAACTACAACTTAAGATGTAAAGGAGCGCAGTGCCAAAAAAAACATGCTGGAAGCAGGAACTTGAACGCACACACCGCAAACATGTGAAGTACATTTGTATTCCTGAAAGACGAAGAGCACGCATTTAGGCATAGTTTTCAAAAAACGATGCTGGTATAATAAACCACAACTTAACGTTCTATAAAGAACGTGCTGTCAACATTGCTTCCGAAGGAGCATGCAGGCTTGCTTGGACTCTTCCTCCTCAGCGGAGGTACCCAGCACCTTGCACTCTTGTTTTTTGTCGATGGTCTTGTGGATCTGTCCACAAACGTTGAAGCAGGGCGGGAGAACGTCGATAAGTGTCAAGGAATTAGTGGGGTATTAGTCCGTTTGACCACTTGCACAGGTTAACCAATAGCTTACCCAAACTAAGCCTTATAACACTCTCCCCCCCATAAACGGCGGGATAGAAGGTCGGCCGTATATACGGGCGGACCTGTCATTTATCCAAGCCGTTTCATTTCCTGGGTAAGCCGGGGAGAGTATTTTTCAAGTTCGCCATGGGAAAATCTGAAAAAGTTTATTATGGTGGATGTGGGGATCGAACCCACGACCCAAAAACCCATGGTCTGTCGACGACGCCATTTGTTAAGGTATTAGTGGGGTACTTTTAGTCCGTTTGACCACTTGCACAGGTTAACCAATAGCTTACCCAAACTAAGCCTTATAACATAAGTATGTGTAAAAAAGTATTCGTACTTCTCTCCAGCAGACGTCGTAACCATCCAAATTATTGGAGCTCCTTACGCTGTTAGTAATTGTTGTGGTATTGTTGTACTTGCTCTTGGTACTTGGAAAAAGAGCCGCACTTCATAGACTATATCCGCACGCCATCCCCTAGTCTTGAGCAAGAGACATGGATGTCTCGACTCGTGACACACAGGACGCAAGATAAGAGTAGAACGTACCTCGATGTCGAACGCCCTCGTGGCACCGTGGGAATGGAATGCGGGATGTATATCGAGCAAGTGGTCGCCTGCCTTCTTCAGGAGGTCACCGACCTTGATGTCGCCGGTGCACGTCGTGTTTAGGTCCTCGCCGACTTGGCGGCCCTCGGCGGCTGCTTCGCAGGGATTCTGCAAACGACAACAACGGATGGGAATACCTTGCGTTCAGTGAATGTTCAAAATAGTAAGGCCACGTAGCTGTCGTCGATTTCCAAAGTTGGAAAGGAAGTCGTACAATTTAACACTGCTGTTGTAATGAAAGCGGTCGTTTATGGGCAAAGCCCTGCCTGGTACCACAACGTTGCTAACACCTATGAAACCACCACTGGGACAGGAACGAACGGGATTCACAGTCGCAACTGGTAAGCGTAAGCCCCGGTATATTGCTATATAAGGCCTACCGGCGGAATACCGACAACGAAGGGTAAGAGACAGTACCTGCTGTATATATTGTTCGGTACTACTCTATTACTGCTGCTATCAACACTATTACGACCGACGTGTACTGCGATTCCTGAAGAGGTTGCGCACCCTACTTGTACTCGTTAATACAAAGAGTTCATGTGGTTGTATGAAAAATGAGTAACAGTAGTAGTACACCGCGTCACTACATGAACAACTCGCTAACCCCAATCACGGGACTGCTCTCCAGCATCACCCAGGTTAACTTCAGCTTCTGTTTACTGCTATATATCAACCTCCAGTGTTTACTGCTATTGGAGCTCCTTTCGCTGTTAGTAATTGTTGTGGTATTGTTGTACTTGCTCTTGGTACTTGGAAAAAGAGCCGCACTTCATAGACTATATCCGCACGCCATCCCCTAGTCTTGAGCAAGAGACATGGATGTCTCGACTCGTGACACACAGGACGCAAGATAAGAGTGGAACGTACCTCGATGTCGAACGCCCTCGTGGCACCGTGGGAATGGAATGCGGGATGTATATCGAGCAAGTGGTCGCCTGCCTTCTCCAGGAGGTCACCGACCTTGATGTCGCCGGTGCACTTCGTGTTTATGTCCTCGCCGACTTGGCGGCCCTCGGCGGCTGCTTCGCAGGGATTCTGCAAACGACAACAACGGATGGGAATACCTTGCGTTCAGTGAATGTTCAAAATAGTAAGGCCACGTAGCTGTCGTCGATTTCCAAAGTTGGAAAGGAAGTCGTACAATTTAACACTGCTGTTGTAATGAAAGCGGTCGTTTATGGGCAAAGCCCTGCCTGGTACCACAACGTTGCTAACACCTATGAAACCACCACTGGGACAGGAACGAACGGGATTCACAGTCGCAACTGGTAAGCGTAAGCCCCGGTATACTGCTATATAAGGCCTACCGGCGGAATACCGACAACGAAGGGTAAGAGACAGTACCTGCTACATATATTGTTCGGTACTACTCTATTACTGCTGCTATCAACACTATTACGACCAACGTGTACTGCGATTCCTGAAGAGGTTGCGCACCCTACTTGCACTCGTTAATACAAAGAGTTCATGTGGTTGTATGAAAAATGAGTAACAGTAGTAGTACACCGCGTCACTACATGAACAACTCGCTAACCCCAATCACGGGACTGCTCTCCAGCATCACCCAGGTTAACTTCAGCTTCTGTTTACTGCTATATATCAACCTCCAGTGTGTACTGCGACTGGTGCTGAGGTATGATGCTGCTGTGTTATTTATTACTGCATGGACCATTTTTACAACCCTGGCTGACCCCCGTGATGAGACTTGCCCGTTTTCATTGCGTCTTACATGTATAGATACCACGTAGTCGTAGTAGTACATCCAAAACGTGTGTTTATATCACAGCACAAAGCGTCACTGCATGAACCACTTGTTCAACCCCCGCTTACCCCGATGACGTGACTGCCCCGTACTCGTAGTCGTACATACATGAAGTAAGTGTGTTTGGCTGTACGTATGAAAAAGAAATCGCATCACACAGCGTCACTGCAAAGCAGAAAGGTCTACTCGTAGACCTGAGTACTTGTACAATTCCCGCTTACACCGCGATGACGGGACTGCCCCGTACACGTATCATACTCGTACATGCAAAAGTGTGTTTGTACGCATGAAAAAGAAATCACAGCACAACAACAGAAGAAATGTAACTCACGTTTCGTCGAGCTCTCAGCTCCTTCGTTAGGGACGCCGATCGAAGGTGAATCACAGGTGTCCGCGTCACACCAGTCACACACACGAGGGTTGTCGCCGCTTCCCCAGTGCTTCTTGTTAAGGTTATGAAAAGCTTGGCACGTGGAAGGCTCGTCACTCCTGCAGGTGTCGCAGACAGCGTACTGGGAACTCCTGTTTCTCCTATTTCGTGCGATGAGGAAGCCGTCACAACCCTTGCTCGGGCACGGCCAATCAGGATTGCCAGAAGAAGCTGAGTCCCGTTCTTGCCCGACCAGCTTCCACACGCCTGATCCTGAACCTCCACCACCCCCACTGTTGGCGGAGCCTCCTCCCGCACTAGCCTTGGTCCGCTTCGCAAATTTCAACTTCAAATTGTTATTGCCGATCCGGCAAATTTCAAATTCAAATTGTTTGCAGCCGTCAACGGCAATTCCCTCCCAACAGCCAGCAATCGGCCAACTTCGAAAGTAAAAGTACAAAAAAGAAGTTGCTGAAAAAGCAAAATAAAAATATCAGAGAGCAAGCAGTAAAGATCAGAGAATGAGAGCTAAAAAGTAAGTAAGAATGAGACTAGGGAAAGCAAGGAAGGCAAGGAACTTCGGGACGGTTCTTTTCCCCAGCAACTAATTTCCTTTTCGGCAATTACGTGCTGAGAAGGGCTGAGAGGGGGGAGGATATGCCGAGCGAGACGTCCGAAGGGGGCGAGGTCTAGGTATATAGTTGTATATAAACATATATAAAATCATTCCTTGAATATAGAGCCATTCCTTGGTGTCATGGACTTTGGTCCGGAGTATTTTGTCTCGGTACGTAATGTTCGGAATTTTGCGGTGGCATACTCTCGAGCGTTAGTTTCTTTGCTGTACTTTTTTACTAGTTCGTTTGGTTTCTTGCTCGGCATTTTATTGCTTTTGTTTCTGCTCGTTTTGCCAGCTGGAAATTCAATTTTCTAGTGTGGGTTCACCTAAAATGTGACACAACTTACCGACGATATCCAACTACTTCGTGACACAAATAACCGACGGCAAGACGTTTCGTGACAAAATAACTCCCAAATCATGATACTTTCACGTAACAGAATTTCAAGACAAAACTATAACAGAATTTCGAGACAAAACTAAGCAGGTAGAACCGTCTCTTCCGCCTTTGGCCCTAGCACGGCTGTGAACACTCCAGGCAGCCTCTGCTGTAGGCATGAACGAATGCGGTTGATTCGCAGCGAACTATCCCGCTGTGCTCGCTTCTATGTGGCCATTGTCCATGCCATTTCATGTCACCTCCCTTCTCTTTTGAGCTCGTCGTCGTACGGTTGAGGTACGAGGAAACCCGTACGCACTCGGTGAGAACAGCAGTATGTACGACGAGAATGAATGCCAATTGACGACATTGGCAAGCACAAAACAGCAGGTGTAGCAGAAGTAGCCGAAGGGCAAAACGTCTAGCAAATAATGCAGCAACAAGTAGCAACCAGAACTACAGCAGATAGCTCGAAGTGCAGTGCGAGTGCCGTTGGCAAGTTTTGTCGTACACGCATCACTCTGTCCAATAAATATAACAGAATCTCGAGACAAAACCAAGCAGATAGAAGAGCCGTCTCTTCGACCTTTGGCCCTGGCTATAGCTCGGCCGCTGACACTCCAGCCAGCCTCTGCTGTAGGCATGAACAAGTTCGGTTGATTCGCAGCGAACTATCCCGCTGTGCTCGCTTCTATGTGGCCATTGTCCACGCCATTTCATGTCACCTCCCTTCTCTTTTGAGCTCGTCGTCGTGCGGTTCAGGTACGAGGAAACCCGTACGCACTCGGTGAGAACAGCAGTATGTACGACGAGAATGAATGCCAATTGACGACATTGGCAAGCACAAACAGCAGGTGTAGCAGCAGTAGCCGAAGGGCAAAACGTCTAGCAAATAATGCAGCAACAAGTAGCAACCAGAACTACAGCAGATAGCTCAAAGTGCAGTGCGAGTGCCGTTGGCAAGTTTAGTCGTACACGCATCACTCTGTCCAATATATATAACAGAATCTCGAGACAAAACCAAGCAGATAGAAGAACCGTCTCTTCGGCCTTTGGCCCTGGCTATAGCACAACCGCTGACACTCCAGCCAGCTTCTGCTGTAGGCATGAACAAGTGCGGTTGATTCGCAGCGAACTATCCCGCTGTGCTCGCTTCTATGTGGCCATTGTTCACGCCATTTCATGTCACCGCCCTTCTCTTTTGAGCTCGTCGTCGTACGGTTGAGGTACAAGGAAACCCGTACGTACTCGGTGAGAACAGCAGTATGTACGACGAGAATGAATGCCAATTGACGACATTGGCAAGCACAAAACAGCAGGTGTAGCAGCAGTAGCCGAAGGGCGAAACGTCTAGCAAATAATGCAGCAACAAGTAGCAACCAGAACTACAGCAGATAGCTCAAAGTGCAGTGCGAGTGCCGATGGCAAGTTTAGTCGTACACGCATCACTCTGTCCAATATATATTACAGAATCTCGAGACAAAACCAAGCAGATAGAAGAGCCGTCTCTTCGACCTTTGGCCCTGGCTATAGCACGGCCGCTGACACTCCAGCCAGCCTCTGCTGTAGGCATGAACAAGTGCGGTTGATTCGCGGCGAACTATCCCGCTGTGCTCGCTTCTATGTGGCCATTGTCCATGCCATTTCATGTCACCTCCCTTCTCTTTTGAGCTCGTCGTCGTACGGTTGAGGTACGAGGAAACCCGTACGTACTCGGTGAGAACAGCAGTATGTACGACGAGAATGAATGCCAATTGACGACATTGGCAAGCACAAAACAGCAGGTGTAGCAGCAGTAGCCGAAGGGCGAAACCGTAGCACATAATTCAGCAACAAGTAGCAACCAGAACTACAGCAGATAGCTCAAAGTGCAGTGCGAGTGCCGTTCGTTGGCAAGTCTAGTCGTACACGCATCACTCTCAAGAGCCAACAAGAGGCAGGGCAGGGGCCCCCAACACAGAGACACGTGACAACCACGGCCAGCTGTCGATCGCGTAATTGGCCGGTAGTCCGTCCTTCGGTGGGTGTATCGGAAGTCGTTCGTAGTACTACTGCTGTAGACCGTCGAAAGACCACGTGACATGTGACATCCCGTTCTGGTGGCAGCCTCGCCAGTAGACCCCCCAAAAAATATTTTTCTTTCTTTTTCTTGGCCCCATGCACCCATTTCCTTTCCTTTCTCTTCTTTGTTCTTTGTTTCTTTTTTCCAATTGACTTGCGTCCGTTGTGCGTATGCGTAGTGATAGATACTACGTGTGATATATACGTGGAAGTCGGTCTTGGGTGGCAAGCGGTATAGTCGGTTTTCCCAGGCGCGATTAATGAGACGTATGCACCGGTATGGACCTGGCACATCGTATACTGACTCCCGATCTCACTTTTATATGTTTCTGGTGGAGGCATGAATTGCGTCAGCTGTGATTCATGCGTGTACCACCTTGGGTTGTTTGTGTTTTTCCCTAGGGTATTCCTCTGCTCCAGAGTGACTGGAACCAGTCCTGTGACCACGGACTGGATTGTGCGAGTTTATGTGAGAACAACAACAACTGAAATATTGCCTGTTTCTTGACCTTTTAGCTGCTTCCTGCAAATTTGATTTTTCTGCCAACACGATTTTGAACCCTATGCAAAGATCCTGTTTTGTTTTAATAAATTGTCAGCCGGCCGCCCCGGTGGTCTAGTGGTTTTACCCTCGAATACCTCCAACGTTTGGTTGTCCTTGAGTTCGACACCCACCACGATAAATATGACCTAATTTGCAAAAGTGCAATCAAAAAAAGAGATCAACTCACTACTGAGAGCGCCTGCTAGGTACAATTCGACGCGAGTCGACGAGGGAAGAAAATGCTCGATTCTCCTCGCGGTAAAAATGAAGGCACGTGCCGAAGTGGGGAGGGAGGAGGAGGGCCCGCTATGTGACCCCGGATCTGAGTTACTACTGGGAGGGAGCGCGAGAATGGTGCGGGGATGATAAATGGGATGAAGAAAAAAAAAAATGCAAAAGAAAGGTATATGATTATTTTGTACAAGTAAATAATATGTCAGTCTCTGGGAAATACGCACGGCACCATCAGCAGTCGTCATGGTAGAGACACTCCGGATATTATGTATTGAGGGGACGCGTCCGATTTCGACAACGTGAAAGCACCCACGAAGCAAAGATAGCAGACACACATATCCCGCCTTCTCGAGAAAAAACAGAGAAGAAGCGCTTCGCCAACCTCCCGTACGAGCAAAGCCACCCCCGCACCTATCTTAAACAACGCCGCCTCAACGAGAGATCGCCCTCCTCTTTTTCGTTTTCCCCCTCGCCCGTGACCCCGCAGACCAATCAATGCGACCGCCTTCACGTAACAAACAAAGCAATCTTCTTCCAAACCCTCGCCGGCTGACATGGCCCCTGTCGACGTTTGATTCAAACCGACTTTGCATCCTGTCGACTTCGAACCTCCATTGCCACGGGGACAGCAGTGCAGTCTCTTCATTAATGCCAAGGCCTCTTTCGTTTCGCCTAGAGGCGACGCAGGTTCTCAATAATACTATTTTCGGTATTTTTGTTTGATAGACGCCACCTTTTACTTGACGGCGCATTTAACATAGTAATAGTGTGTTTCGCCTATTATCCTTGCCTTCTTTGTTATATAATATTACGATTTTTTTTCTGTTAAATAATGACTTTCAGAATCCCATGTTCGTATTAAACTCTTGGCATTACTTTAAAGTTCAATGAATGCCAAATCGGACAGCTACACCTTAAGATGTCGAAGTGCTGCCCTGCCCTACCCGAAGCATGGGCGCCGGCGAATGCCGGCGCCCATGCGGAGCCCTTGTAAAACAATGAAAATACACTCCAATCCAGCTGTGAGATCGAGGATTTTTGTTGAAACCCATCTTTGCAAGCTGCGTGTGATACTGCGATCGCGCGTATTACGCGTTGTGTCCTCGTGAAGGATGTAGGTCGGCGACTCCCCTTGCAACTCCAGCAGTGTAGCTATCCGGGTCAACAAGGTGACGTTAGTCAGTCTGTGCGCGAAAAGTATAAAACCCGCTTTTTAGAGGGGGGGAAATCGGACAGCTGTGTGTGGCAGGAAAAATGCATCAGTTAATCAAGTGAATCCTCTCGTAAATCGAATAACCGGTGAGGGGAGGGCGGTGTTTTTGAGGACGTGGGGGCCTGGGTTTGATCAAGAGGGGGGGGAGGAGCGGGGGGGGGGGGGGGGGCAGCTCAATCTGTGCGTGGAAACTATAAATCATATACTGTACGTCGTACAACCAGTGACGAGAGGGCGGAGCGTTCGAGTGGGTGGTGGGGGAGGGGGGGGGGGGGAGGGGAGAGGGGGCGAAAGAGGGGGGGGGGGGGGGGACATTGTTTTCTATCCACACTATGTTTAGGTCGCATAGTAATATATTGTGCCGATTTGAACATTTACGAATTACTCGTAGTAGTGATAAAAACAAGGAATGATATACTATTTTTCACCATCCTGTACTCTTTATTCACAGGGGGGGGGATTAAGCTGTTTTAAATTGTCAACACGAAAGAAAACGATTGCCAGACAGAGCTGCTACCACCCAAGAGCTAGCTTGTCTAAATTTTCTTGCCTCGCGCGCCTTGCGATTCCTCTTCCAGAATGTAAACTGCGTGCCATCAATAAATCGTACGAGGACGCATGCCACGATCGAGGTAGCACTTTTCGTCTGAAATCGTTTCTGAATGACGAGGATCCTTCACTCGAAAATTGTCGCAAGTTGGTAATTTTATTGCATGATTCCTGTCGTGTACCTAGGACACTACTAGGTTTTTCGTTCGGTAGCAGTTTTGTTTTTCTCTATACAAATCAGATTTTGGTAAAGGTCTTCTTAAGCGCCCAAATTGAGGAACCTCAGAAAAATACGTGGTGCACCTCCACCGTAGCATGCGTCTGAGACAAGGCACTCTTGGTGCGGAACGGGTATAAGAACTTCAAATCACTGCCGGGCCCGAGGGAAGCTTAACGCTTTTACAACTGGAAACCCGTCAATTTCGAAATATTACGTGAAATTAGCATGGGGAGGGGTTTGTGGGAACATATAAAAGAGAATCACCTCGTTCAATCGAATATCTCTCAATCAATGTAAATACATGTACTACTAGAAGTGGAAGTCAAGTGTTCCCTGCACAATGAATGGAGGACTAACTAGCTAGGTGAATATCGCTCCTCCCTGCTCTGATCAACGATGGAAAGATTCTACGATAGCCCCCCCCAAAACCAGCGATTTTGTTTGACTAGCGTTTCAGGGCTGCTCGACACAAGGAAGCTGCAGTTAAAAACAAAGTATCAATATATTTTCTTGTGTGAACAAAGGCCTGTCGATCGATGGCGTAGGGGTGTTGAGTGACACCGTATTTAAGAGGTACGACCGGGAGCTGGTTTTGAAACCCGCAATTCCGTTAAAGAAAAGTTTGGGGGGGCTACCGCAGAACGACTCGACGTGGGTTCGAATCCTCTTCGTGGGGTCTCTACAATTGCGCAAGATTTTGATGAGCGGAAAGAGCGAAAATAGCGTGAATAAGAGCTAACCTAAAAAAAGATGATGAAAAAATAGACGAGAACAGCTAAAGAAGCTGAGAATTGGGAATGCCAAACGTCGATGAATCGTATACGCGATCGAGATGAAGGCATACACACATGTATCTATTGTTGTTGTTCTGACATGAACTCGCATAATCAAGTCCGTGGTTAGAGGACAGGCTCCAGTCACGCTGGATCTGAGGAACACCCCAGAGGGTAAAAACACGAACGAACCAAAGGTGGTACATGCATAAATAACAGATGACGCAAGTCATGCCGCCACCAGTAAACATTTATGAAAGTGAAATTGGGAGTCAGCCTACGGAATACCAGGTATATACTGGTGCAGACGTCTCACTACTCGCGCCTTTTACTGCGGACAAAACGGTATGGATACGCCACAACGAACCATTCTTTCTGTTGAAGTCCGAGCAAAGTTGAGCCCAATCTGCGAGCGATACGCGTATATTTGAGTCGTTTTTCTCATACGTAGTGATGTACCAACAACGGGCAACAAAAAAAAAAAATCATCCCACAACCTATCTCCAGGGACACAGGGCCAAGCTAAAGGTCACACCCTATCTTCTTCCTCGCACAAGTACTATTGAGTCAAAAAGTCGAAATCCTTCTATCCCACCACTTCCGTCCAGTCCGCCTATATCATACCTATCCAACACGAACATGATGGCCTTCAACAAGCTGCTGAATGTGTTTGCAATGACCACGGCGCTCCTGCTGGTGGGAACGACAATGAGGACGGTGGAAGCTTGCGATTGCGAGGACTTGGACGTGTGCGGGAGATTCGATGCTGCGGACGTGGTTCTGCTTGGGACCGTGTTGTCAAGGTGAGCCTTGATTAAGCAGTATTGTCAAGAAAAGCCGTAAAAAAATTGGAATTTAATACCAGGTACTCGCGAGTCACCCCTCGCTCGGGCTGCAGCGAAAGTTTCTCAGTTCCTCCCACACGAGGAGGAGCTCGGCGTCACACTCGTAACACCGACTTCGAAGACATACGTTCGCGCAACACCCAGTCAACAGTTCCATGGGCTTGTACGAAAAACATGTATGAAAATGCTAGACACGATGCGCATGCTGCAATGGAGGGATACCCTTTTTTTTTTTAGCAAGAATAGACGGAGCTCCTTAACTCAAAATCGCCGGAATTTTAACATTTTTTTTGCACGCTTCTCGTCGTGTATCTAGCCCACATGTTTTTTTTTCGTCTGGTAGCAGTTTCACTTCTCTCTATATCAAACGTTGGGAGAGGTCTTAAGTTCCCAAATTGGGAAACCCCAGAAAAAAGAGTGGTTGGTGCATCACCTCCTTCGTAGCGCGCATCACGAGAAAACTTATCATGCTCAGCGATACGAGTAGCGCCACACTACTATATGGGCTCCCCAATGCCGAGAGGCCTGTTCGATCCGAAAAATGTAACCTCCACCGCGGAAAGGCTCTCTCCCCGCGAGGTGTCCGATTTTCACTTCCGCAGCTTTCTTGCCCTTATATACGAGCGCTTTTCGGTCAGGGCCGCTGGTCTCCCACGTATCCACCGTTCGTCGTCTCGAGAGGTGTGCTACATGGTGGAAAACTCAGTAAATTGGAAGGCCTTCCATTCGGAGGAGTGGTCACAGACGGGGGTCGGTGCATGAGAAGTAAAGCGTTCCATCGGCAGCGGCCCGACTTCTTCAGTATGTTGCAGAGAGGTAGCAACAGCAACGACAAAAAAGACGACGACAGCAGTCAGTAACTACGCTGCTGTATGCTCACTGCTCACCATCAACGAGAAGGATGACACCCAAAAAAGCGTTTTGGCCTTGGACCTTCACGCAAGACTAATTAACTCGTACTGTATCGTGGTAACTGGTGTACGGTACGCGTTCTTCTGCATCTTGAAGTTCTGCAGGAATAGAGCAATCTACATCCATTGGGGTATACACAACATTACATGTACGATGGGCACAGATGACTTCTACAGCGCCTTTTTCATTTCAAAAAGTGGTGCCACTGTGAAGCCAGAACACAGCATTTTGTCTATCTGCACTTCTGGCCAGGACACAGACTTTATTTTGAGCGACACGCCCATACGCGGGGGGGTTGGGCGGGCTGGATTCAGCACCGGCCGCCGTACAATAACCTATCGATCTTAAACTAACTTCACACCTACGTATAGTCTCGCTCAAATCGTCAACGGTTTTGCCATATTCCATCTAAGTGTGGACAAGCCGTTGTCACAGGTGTCTTCTCTTCTCCCCCCACGGTGTACGTGGCTTCGTTTTTAGCGCCCGTAGGGTCCATCTTTCCCACATTTCAGGTTATTTTTCCTTTTTTCGAAAAGGGTTCAACATCATTGTGTGCGGTACTCGTTCTTATGCAGCTTGAAGTTACTCTGCAGGAATAGAGCAATCTGCATCCATCCGTCTACACAACACGTACGATGCGGGCAAACATGACTTCCACAGCGCATTTTTTATTTCAAGAAGTCGTGCCACAGCTGTGAAGCAATAACATAGCATTTTGTCTTCGTACGCTGCACTTCTGGTCGGACTTATTCGTAGCGACAGGCCCATACGAGGGGGGGTTGGGCGGGCTGGATTCAGCAACGGCCGCCGTACAATAACCTATCGATTTAAACCTAACTTCACACCTATGTATAGTGTCTCGCTCAAATTGTAAACGTTCTTGCCCCACCTATTCGATCTTGTTGTGGACAAGCCGTGGTCATATAGGTGTCTCCTCTTTTCCCCCCACGGTGTACGTGGCTTGGTTTTTAGCGCCCGTAGAGTCCATCTTTCCCACATTTCAGGTCATTTTTCTTCTCGAGAAGGGTTCAACATTATCCCTACCTTCCTGGTTTTGATGCTCGTCGATCTATATTGAACTACAAGGAGCTAACAACTCTCGCGTTTTCCGTTTGTCAAGGTTTTATCCAAGAAAAAAGAATCACGATCACCCGTAAACACTGGAAGAAGACTTTAACCTGTACCATTGAGTTAGTCAAGGGTCGAGAGTCACGTACCACGTCACAGGCATCGCCTCTACACTGAGATCTGCAGCTGGATAGCAAAAACCCTGATAAAAACGAGAAACAGAAAAAAAGAGGGCGAATATTAGGGGCGTCCCATGGTGTCCCGTACGTATGCATCTACATTGGTCATTATACGCGCGCATAGGCTAACATGCCCTCGGCCGCCTTTCGAGACTGCATCAACAAGTGTTGGAAAAACCCCGACGTACAAAACGCACGCACGTACGAGATACATGATACAAACGAATATCGTTTTACGGTGTAGCCCCCCTATTTTTTTCCAAAATCGATTTTCCGGTTTCGAAACCGGCTCCCGGCCGTATCTCGTCACAAACCGCGCCCGTTTCCACTCCGACGTCGTCGTTTGATAGGCCTTAACTTTGCAAACAAGAATATTTTTCACGATTTCAATTTCATAGCATCCTTGCGCGCGTTTCGCGAACGCATAAAACGTCCGTGATAAAAATCGCTGTTTTTGTTGGGGGGTCATCTCGGAGGAATCACTCAGACAATAACAGCCGCCTAGGAGTGAGGTTTTAATGTAGGGCTAAGAAAACTGCTATCAATACTAATCGACACTGCCGCCGCGGTTCTATTTTTGTGGAGGGAACCACCTCACAGCAGCCGCACAAGGCGAGTTCCAAAGATATCAATAGCAAACACACGCCACACATTGTTGACCACCGATAGGGACAGCCCGCGCTCTCGCTAACGCGGGGACTGAAGAAACCACTTACGACAGCTGGCGCGGGATCGTGAATTTAAGTGTAGTTTTGAACTGACACGGCATGTATTGAAATATTTGGAAGTGTGGTGACCTAAAGATTTGTGTTTATCCGTCCGCCGGAGAAAAGAAATGAAAAAATATTATTATCTTGTGCAAAGTATGAAATTTCTTCGATGTCCACACGCATGCATATCGATGACGTATCGTACTGCATACGGCATGCATGGACAAGTACTTTCGCACTGAAAAAAAAATATTGCTGTGCCACAAATGGTTATACAAAGTACGAAATTTTGAAAACAAGTTCTCGACGATTGCTGCTGCTTCCGGTATAGGCATTCTGAAACAAAGCCGTTTTTCCACCATCGACTCCTCCAGCTGAACCACCATCATATCCCCGGTCGAGAGCCTAACACCCAGCATTATCACTACCTCAAATTATCACCACCCCAAATGTAGGGCCTGGAGTCTAAGTGCGGTACACATACCTGGTATGCGATTTTCAAAGTCACAAAAGATCAACCCGCGTACGAGTATCTTACCTGCTGTTAATTAATTGGGCAGGCCCCACTAATTTGTCATGGGTAATTGCGACGGTGCAAGGTTTGATTTGTGGCAGAAACAGAAAACAAGCAGTAGTGTATATAGATCGGAGTTCCACGCCCTGGATATCGCCTTGTTATCGTTTCAGAGCCGTCCATGCCGCTGCTGCAATTCCCACTTACCCCCGCCCCCAACGCTCCCCCCTTCCCCACCACCCGCACCATCGCCTAGACCTAGCACCACGCGTATAGCAAATCCATACATTTTTGCGACCTAAAGCCCTCCCCTCCCGCCCCCGGCCCCCCCGCCACATCCCCCCCCCCTCCTCCACAAAAAGTATTTTATGGTTTCCACGCACAAATTGACCTGCCCCACCCGTCCCCTCCTCCCCCTCCCCTCCTCCCGCCCCCCTTTTGATCAAAATCCGGCCCCCACGCCCTTAAAAGCTCCGCCCTCTCCTCACCGGGTATTCGACTTACAGGATTAACTTGATAAACTGATGCATTTCCTTCCACAGCTGTCAGATTTTGTCCCCCTCAGAAACAGGTTTTATAGTTTCCGCGCACAGACTGCCTAACATCACCCTGTTGGACCCTGATAGCTACACTTTAGCTGCAAAGGGAGTGGCCGACCTATATCCTTAATGAGGGACACACAACCCGTAATACGCGCGATCGGAGTACCACACACAGCTTGCATAGATGAGTTTCGACAAAATTTTCGATCTCACAGCTGGAATGTATTTTCATTTTTACAATATAGATCGGAGTATCACACACAGCTTGCAAAGATGAGTTTCGACAATACATTCAATCTCACGGCAAGAGTGTATTTTATTTCTTGTAATTTAGTTCCAACGGGACTTGCCGGCCTATAATGGCGGTCGCCCCGGTGGAGTATCAGGTCATCCTCGAGGCTGGTGTAGGTTAGTTTCGTGAGTTCGAGCCCCGCCGAGATCATACTCGTACAAATTCGGTGGGACTTTTTCTTGTGCACAAATTGACTTGCGGAAAGCGCGGGAGCGTGAGTTAGCGACACTCGATGAGAAATCGACGAGCAGTGGGATTGCTGAACCCCATGCGTGATAAAAATTGAAGGCAAGAACCGGGGGGCAGAAGGGACGACACCTGTGACACCACGGCTTGTCCAGAAGCTGGAAAGTCAAAGTGTGGCAAAAATAAGAAAGAAGGATCCTCAAAGAGGACACTCAACCCCGTAATGCGCGTGATCGGAGTATCACATGCAGCTCCCAAAGACGAGTCTCGACAAATCTTTGATCTCACAGCTGGATGGAGTGAATATTTGTTGTATAGTATAGTTGGTACATTAGCAATTAATAATGTCAAGAGGAAGTACAGGCAGAGATATAAGCCTACATGGCGGTAGAGTCCACCCTACCAACTTGTTACGTAGGGTATTATTTTTCCCCATCCGCCGGAGGATAAAAAAAAAAAAAAAATAGGGTATTTCGTACCTACCGTCTGCATGATCGCCTCCTAGCCTCTACCAATCGAAGTATGCCAAACAACGTAACGTAATTGAGCGAGGGTGCAACAACCGTTCCTTCAAAATACTGACTATGTAGAGTACACTTCTCCCCCTCGTGTTCAATGGTGATGACATTGTATGACCACATCACCTCGCTTGTTGTATCCTGCAATATGCACCTCTGTCTTCCAATTTGCGATGTCAGAGCGTCACGTTGGCACAGTAAAATCATGATAACACTACATGGTTGCACCTATCAATTAAAATGATCTATCTTAACGATCCATGAACACAAAAACACACAACGAAGCTATATCACGTTGTATACCACACCTGAAAAATGTGTTGTGTGTATACCACACCTAACATCAAATCTGCTTTTTTTTTTTTTTTTGCACTTTTACTTTCCAGCTTCTGGACAAGCCGTGGTCACGGGTGTCGTTCCTTCTTCCCCTCGGTTCTTGCCCTCAGTTTTTATCGCGCATAGGGGTCAGCAACCCCACTGCGCTAGTCGATGTTTCATTGGGTGTCGCTAACTCACGCTCTCGCGCTTTCCGCAAGTCAATTTGTGCACAAGAAAAAGTCCCAACGAATTTTTACGGGCATGCACTCGGCGGGGCTCGAACTCACAAAACTGACCTATAATACCAGGCTCGACGATAACCTGATACCCCACCGGGACGACCGGTATATATACAACACCAGGATGCCCTGCCGACGACGCCAGTTGAAGTGGTATAACACGAGTGGGGGGATGCGTGGTTGGTCGGTGTTGGGAAGCGTGCTCCTCATGGGTTGCGGTGCCCTTGTTTGGTCTCTCGTCATGGATCGCTGGATAGACTCAAAAGCTTATTTGCATTATTTCCTCTACATTAAACTCTAAAAGACAGACAAAACAGGTCTAGGCACGGTAGTGCGGGGAAACGCAGGGGAGAGCACAGGTAGTGAGAAGTGGGGCGTTCTGCTTGTCCCATCATCGTTCCCTACGTCACCGCCCATCTGTGATGATCTTGACGTGAGTGTGACATCGATTATCACGTGGTTTCACCTCAACCATGACACGGTTTCACGTCGAATCTATAAGCTATCCTTCCACGGAGGGCACTTCATTACAAAATAAAGTGATGCATTCCTTCTACAGTTGTCAGATTTGTCCTCTTGAATGATTTATAGTTTCCGCACACATATTGAGTTGTGCCCCCCTCCCCCCCCCCCCCGATCCCTCTTGTTCAAACGTATTCAAACACCCCACCTAAAATCACAATCTATCTGCCAGATTAAAAAACACTACCAGGCAGCTCATAACACCTCATTGTCTCTCTTGTCATCCGTGCCGTAGCTCCAATTCATTTGGCGCCCCACCCCCCCCCCTCCCCGTCTCATTCCCCACAGCTCTTTGTTGTTCACACGTCCACCGTGAATCAAAATCTGCCAGAGTAATGAACACTACCACGCAGTTGACATCACGTGCTTATCTTTGTAGCTATCCATGCTGTAGCCCAAATTACCCCCCCCCCCCCCCCCCCCCCCCCAACGCCTCCTCCTTCCCTACTCTCTACCAGAGTAATGAACACTATGAGGCAACTGATATAAACTCATTTTCGTATTTAGCCATCCATGCCTCAGCTCCAAATAAGTTCCGCCCGCCCCGCTCCGCCTTTCCACCCCCCCGCTCCCTCTTGTTCAAACGCCCCATCGAAAAACGAAATCTGCGAGAGTGATGAACACTACCACGCAGTTGATGCCACCTCATTATCCTTCTAGCCATCTATGCTGTTGCTCCCATCCCCTCTTCCCCCCCCCAACGCCTCCTCCGTCCCCACCACACCCACACCACCGCCCAGAGCTAGCACCACGCGTATAGCAAACCCTTACATCTACGCGACTCGTAATACCTGTTTGAAATCCCCCCCCCTTTCCCCGACACTTTCACCCCTTCGAACCCTCCGCCTTCTCGCCACTTGGTGCGACTGACAGGTCATACATGATAAACTCGCGAATTCCTTCCACAACCGTCATATTTGTTCCCCTGGAGGATTTATAGTTTATTTGAGCATAGATGGAGTTGCCCCCCCCTGTCCCCCCCCCCCCCCCCCCCCCCCCCTGCTCGCTCTCGTTCAAACCCCGGACCCCACGCCTTTAAATACCCCGCCCTGCCATCACGGGTTTTTCGACATACAGGATAACTTGATAAACTGATGCCTTTGCTTCCACTAAAGTGATGCATTCTTTCCATAGCTGTCATAATTTGAAACTGGTGCATTTCCTTGCACAGCTGTCAGATTGTGTCCGCCTCAAAAACGGGTTTTATAGTTTTCGCGCACAGACTGACGAACATCACCCTGTTGGCCCTAGTACAAGTTACACTGTAGTTCCAAGGGGTGTCGCCGACAGATACCCTTGATGAGGACGCACACCCTGTAATACGCGCGATCGGGGTATCACACGCAGCTTGCTAATATGAGTTTCGACAAAATCTGTCGATCTTTAGTCTAGGCTGCGATTTATTTTCATTTTTATATTACCGTTGAACCGTAGCTTCTACGAGAGCATAGTACAACCCAACACAGACGCGTGTCGGTAGGCGCACTGTTGTGCCGGATTGTACTGTTCGTTGTGTACCTCTCTTCTACAGGCGGTGTAGGTATATATATGGTGTAGTATTGCGCACTTTTAGATGTGCACTCTCGCACCTAGGTTGTCCTTTGTTGCGTCGAGCTGCTGGTGGATCATCGAGCTAAGGACGACCCAGGCAAAATTAATAAAACGGTTGGGTATTAGAAAGGACGTTCGGGCTTGTAGAACTACATGCTCGAGAAAACACGACACTGTACCTCGTACCTCAGCCTTGTGTCGTGTTATATTTAGGTCTACTTCCTTAGAGCTGGGCTGCTCGAACAACCTGAAATCCGGATGAGGTTACTAGTCTTGACTTTCCGATTTTAGTGCCCCCGGAACGTACACGCTCAGGCTGTACTCTTTAATTTAGTGTGAAAATTGACTCCCAGAAAGATCGACAGCGTGAGTTTTGGTATAAAAAAATTGAATAACGTCAGCCGTGAGTACGACCGATTGAATGTTTGAAACTCAACTTTGCAAGCTGCTTGGTAAATTTATTAGACCTGTGTTTCGTTTAAGATACGTAGGGTGTTGTAGAATAAAAGGGTGAGTAATAAAACTCTAAGAATGAATATCAATGAATAGGCGATGATTGGCTGCTGAACATTGAGCGATACAAACGAACCGTCATCCCCGCCGGGACAGACAGGCGGCACCAAGCACCAACTATATTTTCGTGCGCACAACAGCAGTTGGTAAGCGGCAAAATACGGTCTTGATTAAAATCCTTTACATTTATAGTGAAACAGTTCAGTTGCGTATTTGTTTGGTTTGCCTCTATTTAGTCATCAAGCTAGTAGTATTAGACTATATAAATTGAAAAATACACAACAGCTGTGAGATCGACCTACAATGTTTTCTTGATCAAAACTCATTATCATAGCGTATTATAAAAAATGAAAATACACTCCAGCTGTGAGATCGAAGATTTCGTCGAAACTCATCTTTGCTCAAGCTGTGTGTGATACTCCGATCGCGCGCATTACGAGTTGTGTGTCCTCATAGCATATTATATTCCAAGTAATGACATCCATATAATACAAGGGTGGTCATGGGGGCCTGCCACTGAATGGGACGGGTTTGCTCGCTGCAGGCGTTATTTTTTTGGGTCCCATTGTGTGCGATATGAGATCCCGCGGTCAGAACATTTCTGTCCCACTTCAATGGGATGGGATGGGCCCACTTAGGTTGCATGTGGAATGGGGATTGGATGGGAAGCTGGGACGCCTTTCCTCAATGGGGACCACATGGGAATCCACAAAAACTGAGATGGGATAGGATGGGATGGGATAGGATGGGATGGGATGAGACTGATGTGTCACGAGGTGGGCGGACGCCGCTGGGACTGTATCATTCATTGGCAATGTGAGATTGTACGTGAGATCCAGTACGGGACCACACGTCCCCAATAACCAACTCCGAACGAGAAGCAAAAACCATATATGATAATTATTTGAAGGTTGTGTTCGTATTCTGTTTTGTCCAATGATGAAGGGCTGCACCAAAAAAATAATGCACAATGCCCCCAAACCTAGCCACTCAACCTCAAAACCCAACACAATTAAGTAGACGTCAAGTGGCTGCAGGTTACCTCGCGTTCTTCAAGCGTGTCAACCGCGGGAAGCGTTTTTCCCACCATGCACTTGACGTCCCCGCCGGCCGCCGTTGGTGGCGCGGAGTCCAATACATGCTTCCAAATCTCTCAAGGTCTGCCGGTGTCTCCCCTTCCCAGCACCGACCAGTAGTACTGTAAGACCGCCTATCTGCAACATATCTGGCTGTGCCGACTCAGGATGTGCTGACGCGGGTTGAGAAGTAGAGCCGCCGTCGCCGCCGGTAGGGTCCGCCATGGGGCTGTGTGTGTTTCCTGCTGTCTGTACGCAGTGCGGATGGGCATCGGAGATTCGAATATATCCACGTACCTGGTATATATTACGAAATGATATCCCCCGAACGAGACTTTACTGTACTTTCAAAGATCCTTGTGTGTCCTAAACGCCGCGGAGCATTCTATTTGTGGAAAGAATATGCTCCATTGGGATGGGTAAGTCTCGCGCCAAGACTTCTCATGGGACGGGAGAAGCTGCGTTGACAGCGGGGTTGGGACGGGAGTAGCTGTGCCAATGCTGGGATAGGAAGCACACGAGACGCGAGCGGAGATTTATCGGTTATGAGTTGGAACAATTGGGGTGGGAATTTGTGTTGGGATAGGAATGGGATGGGATGACCTGCACAAATGTCACTGTGGGATTGCCGTCCCATCCCATCCCATTCCATCCCCGTCCCACATGACCGTCCCATTCAATCCCATGACCACCCTTGAAATACTTGTGCGTTCTTTTATTGCCAGAATACACACACCTTTCGGTTCTGTAAACTATGTGGTGGGCACTCTGAAATCCACGTTTTTAACTTGTACAGCGTTTAGTACACTGTTCTATACCTCTTTTTGTGTTATGAATGCCATTTCTCGATGGTGTCAACAAAAACACATACTACGTTCCATCAATACCGGAATACACACACCTTTGATTTCTGTAAATATTTATTTAAAGTGCCCTCTAAAACCCAAACACTTGACTTGTACCAGCGTGTAGTATGCCATATGCTTTACCCGTTGTATCACCAAAAAGCACACAAGCAAGGCCTAGTAGTATCTTTGATCAAACTCTTATTTTTTTTAATTACAAGCGAGTCAATAAAAACGTAGCTTTTCCTACCCAACGCCAAGTATTCCACGGGTTTGTTCATAAGCTGGTGCATTTCACGGCTACAGTAATCCGAAAAAATCGTGAAAACATGAGCAAGCCGCGAAGGACGTGTTCAGTCTGGGAACATATCAAATGGATTGCTCCTGTGTAGTCGCGAACTACGTAAAGTTCTAGACTCATAGCCGGCCTCCTTTGTTGCTCAGAGCTTGGCCGTCCTTTGTGAACATGTCATACCACACCCACACGGGAGGGATGGTCCATCAACCGCCCATCAGTGGCAAATTTTACATAAATAGGGGGCGAGCCGTGTTCGAGCGCAGGCTACATTGGTGCCGCACGCACAAACGTATACTCACAAATGCTGTCTCACGCACGCGAAATCCAAACCGTCACGGCATTTTTTTTTACGAACCATGACATTTGGCACACGTCTGTTACCGAGATATGCACCCGTACTGTACCGCCACGGAAGGGCGTGGATTGTTTTTATTCTGCGCTGGACCTTGCGAGCTCCGGTAGAACACACATATATACATGAACGCAGCAAAACATTTCTGTTAATGAATCAAACTGCCCATTCGATGATTTCTCTGTGGTATGACAAAAAGACGACCGCAACGTCACGAGGGAAGATTGTGCTTGGGGGTTGGACGCGAATCAGACTTCTCTCGTAACTCATACCCGCGCGATAGATTGCATGCAAGTCGACATGCGACGAACAAAAAAAGCCCAAGCACTACTATGTTGGACTTACCTCCTTCGACCCACGTTTAATCCATTGGAGTAGTGGGATGTTGAAATGCAATCTACTCGTAACATGTGGGCATGGCAACCGGCACGAGGCCACCACATGGTGTTATTATAACGTGGCTTACAGAAAAGAGATGTGCCATGTGCACTGTTTATGACTTCGAAAACCATTATTTGTTGAAGAGTTGTTTCCTTGATAGGTGTTCGTCCACACCAGATCTACGAGGCACGGTCGGGTTGCGACTGACTAATACTGCATGACACGGAATACATCGCAGGTCCAACCGGCGTGGTGGACGGCGCAGGTCGAGAAGAACCTCTAGCGTCACCTACACCGTGGAGCTGACCACCCTCTACAAGGGCGATCCCGACGTTGGCGACGCTCAAGAGGTCACCTTTACCACAGAACGCCACAGCTCTAAATGCGGTGTGTACCTTGAGGTAGGCGAGGAATACCTGATCGGCCTTGACCAAAAAAACGACGATGGCGATCTTACTGCGAACTCGTGCGGCCTCGTGGAGGAATGGAGCTCCGTGAGCGACGAAGACAAGGCGTCTGTGGAGGATGCGTGTGAGGACGATCTATGCAACGGTGCTTGCTCTGAATTTATGGTGAGAAAAAGAAGGCTGGTGTTCACGGCTGGTACGTGGGGATGGCCGTCGGAGGATTCCTGGCAGTGTGGGTGTAAGACAATACAGTAAATATTTACGGTTCGAAAGGTAACGAGTATGCGGCGAGATCGTTGCTCTGAAACGCCACGCTGATCTACACCTGAGGGTTGAAACATATCAGATGAAGCTATTGTGATATGTCGTCACGTTGTCAAACCTACGAGCCAAATGCTCAAACATACCTGCAAAGAAACTCAAGAACCACGTCGGAGCTGTGGACGGACACGAGTGAGGTTTGGTCAAATTTGCCATGTGCTAAATATAAGGACATGCTGGGCGACCTTGTCTCGGCGTGTGTATTACAGGTGCCTTACCTTACATACTCATTGGCAGTTAGTACGAAGCTTTCTTCTCGTAGTGGGTGCACTTGCTGTGAACAAACGTTAAGGCGTGAATGTGAGAACAGCAAGGTTATTTTTAACAGCCGTGAATGTGGGAAAAGCGAGTAATTTTTAACACATTTACTGAATCATTTTTCATTTCGTCACGTTCACCATTCATCACTCGGCTGTTTCAACGCAACGTGAACGCAGCTGTGACTTCATGCCCTGGTGGCCACCACTCTTACGATGTGCAGCCTGTCCAAATAAGAACAGTGGTATATTTTGAACGCAGACGTTAAGTAACCCACGATGAATTCGAAATGCACTTCCACCTCATATTCCGTCCGCTGTCCGATGCTGCGTTCGTCACTACACTGTCGTGGTTGCGCTGTGGGCGGATGCATGCATGACCCACATGAATGTTCAAACGTGCATGTAAGCCACTCTCACAATTTTCTGGCTGACATAAACATCTTCCCTTCTTGCTACAGGAGTGCCTGACCTTCAACGAAGTTGGGTATTGTGCCGACGTGTGCGAACCGAGCCCGTGCGCCGAAGATGAGATTTGCACCCTGGAGCAGTTGATCGTTTGCATTGTAGCCCCTTGCCCGCCCCAGGCGGTCTGCACGGCTGCTCCGACCGTCTGAGCCTGAGATGAACCCCTCCAGGTGTGAAAAACAAACACTGACCGTGTATGCATTTACGAGAGAAGGACCCGTGCATTTCTTCAAACGTTAAGGATGTTAGAGCATGTTTAGGGACGCTTTTGAATGAATGTGTGTGCTGTATGTTGTCACGGGAATAGCACCACCAATCTAAATGGATCGTGTGAAACCAAGGGTGGTGCACGGTAATGTACTATCAACATTTAAGACACACCGGACAAAGCACATCGTGCGATCAGCCTTCCCACATAATTTTTCTAGCCTTCTGATTCCGCATTTTACGGTCGGTACCCCGGGCATGACGCACATGCTATAAACATGGATGGTGGATTTTAAACTCACTTTTGGGTTGATTGAGAGGGTTCCTGAATGACGGAATGCCTACCCCGAAATATTCCCAATTTCATGGTTGTTCAGGACCCTTTCTTTCGCCCTGTAATTCGACCATGATAATTCCCATCTGCTTGTAACATTTTCGTTCCTTCTTCACCAAGGTATATCTTGGAGAGGTATGTAGAGCTCTTAACACGTGGACCGTCAGACCAAAAATGGAGCGTCATCGCCGCAGCTCATGTGCGTCGTGTGAATGGTGTGTGATAACGATAACTCCCATTCGATGGATCGTCCGCCATCAAACGAAAGATGTTTTGAAATGTTGGATTTTTGCCGTGTGATAGTGGCCCGTGGACGTGCAATGGCCGCTTTTGTTGACACGCAGATGCTTGTGTGCAACCATCGCGGGAGGCAGGTGCAAACAAACACGTGGAGACAAGCCGAGATGCGGGCAAATTTTGTTAAAATGTTGAACGTCTCAGCGTGTGAGTTACCACCGATTCCCGTATTTTTCTAAAACTGCCGCAACACGGATGCATCTGTTTTGGCGGTGTATTCAACTAACTCCCCCTGACGGTGTGACGGCTATATTTGATCCCCTTAGCATCTGGCAAAACGTTGCCTAGTTCTTTTCCCCAAAAATGGCATTTGACTCGTAAATCATGCGGCTATTCTCTTGTAAGGAAAAATATCAATACACCCCCGGGGGTACTTCTTTGAACGACGCCCCCCGAGGCACGTTAGTTAAATTCACGCCCAGAAATATGCCACCATCTGATATTTCACCACGAACGATCACGGCGATAGTTTAGGAAATGGAACTGCTTGAGGGGCATATGCGGCATCCACCGCCGCCGTGGTGGGGCGAGTTCCTTTCAACCATCGCCAATCGCTCCATACCCAAACGTGGCTGGGTTATCTGAAACATCAATATACACATACTTATCATTTAGCTAAATCACTTCA
The DNA here is from genome assembly GCA_012845835.1 of Undaria pinnatifida. Lineage (NCBI taxonomy): Eukaryota > Phaeophyceae > Laminariales > Alariaceae > Undaria > Undaria pinnatifida. Next base: position 3,273,167 of record JABAKD010000002.1, on the reverse strand, counting down.
CCACAGTGATACGACGGCGAATGAAGGACACTCTTGTGTGCATGAGGGACGCGCGCCACGATAGAGGTGGCACCGCCTTTTGTTCTTGAGGTTCCTCAAATCGGGAGCTTAAGACCCTCCCCCCCAAAAAATTGATTTGGAGAGAAATAAAAATTGCTGCACCGGATGAAAAACCCCACGGCGCCTAGGCACACAACGAGAAACGGTGAAAACAAATGATCTGCGCGTACTTCCGACGAGTTAGGGTAAAGGAGCCCCGTCATTTAGAAAAAAATTCACACGAAAGGCGCGCTGCCTCTATCGTAGCACGCGCATCGAGGGTTTCCTACGACGCGTGCTATGATAGAGGTGCACCAACCATAGTTGATATTTTCTGCAAGGTTCCTCATTTTTGAAGCTTGAGACCCCCCCGCCAAACAACTCGCTTGGAGAAAAGAATAACTGCTACCAGATAAAAACTCCCGTTCATTGTCTCGAGGTACACATCGAGAACCATGAATTGAAAAAAATAGCGAAATTCGGATGATATTGGGTTAAGGAGCCCCGCCGTTCGGAAACCATTTCAGAGGAAAAAGTCATAGGTCTATCGTAGCACGCGTCCTACATCATTTACTGCGACCGTGCGTTCAATGTTTTCCTCGGTCAGCGCGTTCCCCTCTATGTGTACACAGGACAGGCATCATTGTGCTGCTAATTATCTCGATGTCTCGGGGCATAGTATTGAGGCGAAACACTCCCGCGGAAAATATCTGTAACGCCCTAAACTATAAACAGGTGATGCTTGCGACAGCGGGACGCTGTACCTGTCTTGAGAGATTTTTGTAAAACATACAATGCCGCAGGTGAAGCTTCCTGCGGTGGCGTTCAGCAGGAATGGTATCACGCTTCACTTTTCCTGTGTTTGGCGCAACGTTTAGTGTATGACAGCATTGTCCCCGCCCCAAACCGTTCCGGATGAATCAAGAGTATAGAGAACAAGGTGGGAGATTACCGACTAGACCACTGCACCCATCTCGGCAGTTGATGTCGTGGCCAACCATCACGCAGTTCCAGTATCTTGCAGTTGTCGTCATCGAACACGGTAGCTTTCTTCGCATGTTCTGTTTTTTTCGGGGTCGCTTATAGCCTGATGAGCCTCCAAGCTCACGATGCACGTTAAACACAAGTACGCGCCTGCATTCCGAACCACCAACGACGACCGATGGAACCATTCCGCCCGGCAACCCTCAAGCAGGAAAGGCATCTGACGATACACTGAGAGCTCCTTGTAGCATCGGGGACACAATTATCTCTCGGCGCACATTAGGCCAAAAATGCTATCAAGGGGTTCACCAACAGAAGAGCCCTCGGAGGCGAACATACCGTTTCCTTTCCATGTAAGCCAACCTGACAATTTAAAAAAATGCGAAAGTAGAAAAAGAACGTGGATTGATTCCGACTTGCCGCCCCCTGTACAAGGTTTTGCGCTCATTTTTCACTGGCGTGTTTTGTTTCTTCCCCCGCATTGTCCGTGATAGGAGCGGTGCAAGATTGGGTTATATCACCAATACCTGCGGGCAGGACTCCCTGCTTGGACGACGAGCAACGCGACTGCCAACAGGAAACGGTTTCGGGAGCAAAAGTATTTAGGCCCCGTTAGACGTACGGTGGAAAAACGCCAGAAACGTTGGCGGTAACCATGAGTCTTGCCGGGCTCGGCTAAGGCACACGATAGCCAAGCAGTTGTTTTAGGTTGTCTTTGCTTTGTGTTCGAGTGTCGGCGTGTGAATCTGATATACATTTTTTTGGTACATATATATATATATTTTGTTCCCTCTTTTTTTGTTGTTGCTTGCCAGCGCAAAGTCAAAGTAGAATATATACTATGCTCATTACGCTGAACACGGCTTGCTGTTTGTTGCACTGCTGGTAGTGCCGCTGTTGCTGTGGTTGAAAGTACACGTACCTAGGGCTGTGCGGCTGCTGTCGCTGCTGCGGCGTTTGCTGCTGCTGTGAACCGACTCGGGCGACCTCGCGCACGGTGGTTTCAACTCGGAGGACTTCAACTCGTGGGCTCCAAGTGCGTTTGTCCACAATGTAATGGTTCGTTGTTTTCGCACGGGGGAGTGCCATGCCATCGGCCATAGAACTTCCCATCCATATCTCAAGAGCTCCAAAGAAACGCCAAAGGCGACAGTGGAACCCCTTGACAAATTGTAACCAACCATTACATGCACGGTAAAAGGCCCAACTATACAACCACAGCGGCACAGTACCGTCCAAAGCCCCTTGTCTCGGGCTACCAACCACAAGTTGGCTCAGGCCAAGCAGCTTTGAGAAACATAGCTCTGCGTACGTTTGACGAAAAATATGTCCAAACAATCGTGGCCATACTCATCGCGACTTATGATCGACAGCGCCTGCTGACCGTGAACAATGTCCAGCGGCCGCGTCATCACCAATGTATCTCAAAGAAAACCAACACCACGCATCTTGCCTCTAATTACGCATGCAACTTGCCAAAACCCAGACCACACAAGGAATACGTATTCCAGGACATTAGCCGCCAGTCACATATAGCAGCATCAGTCTGAGACATGCTATGTCCACTAACAGCGACAGTGATGAGTGGCAGCTGTGGCTGCGTCCGGCACTATCAACGCCCGGTGCAGAAACTCCAAAATCAGAAAACATAGGAAACAAAACTCAGAAATGAGAAAATCGGCTAAAAAAGTTCGCCCATCCCCCTCCAGCCAGAATACGATCACAAACGCAAAATCCATTCCGCTGAACGAGCGTCGGTTCCGCTCCGCTTTCAGCCGTGCAGCGCGTTCAGCTCCGTTCGAAACACGCAACAAGGCGCGTAATGAAACAAGCGCGAAACCGTATCTCTGCCTCCTCCAGCTTTTCCCAGGCCACCTCTACGACATACTCGTCGTCACGACCGAGCGGCAGTCGCGGCAAGACTGCTTCATTTAACGGTAAGCGATTACGTTCTCGTGTGGGATTCGCCCATAGCACACTTGCACTTGGCTGACGACGCACAGCCATAGTCTTCATGCGTGAAGGCTGATCGCCCATAAACGCCTGACATAATACGTCAAGGAGCGTTCCGACTCCCAGGTGCTCTCTGCCTTGTCCAACTTTTCCCAGGCCACCTTTACGACAAACTCGTCGTCACCACCAAGTGGGAGTCGCGGCAAGGCTGCTCCATTTCACGATACGCGGGCACGTCAGAGCCAGGCTACGGTGGTAAGGGGTACCCTCCCAATTCCACCCCAATTTTAGGGTTTCGCTTCCGGGTTGCACGTAGCTCTTACACATGATTGTGGCCAGAGTAAAACATACTGGTACGAGTACATTTTGGGAGGATTTCCACTTACGGGTTTACACCGCAATCGGCAGCGGGGGGTCTTTAAGGGTGGATATTGGTGAACGAAATGGCTGCTGAAATGAAATGGTTACCAGTGCCCTGGTACCCCCTTCCGTAGTAGGCGTGGGGAAAGAAGGGGAAGGAAGACGTGCAAACTAAGATCGCTATTCCCCTGAGAAGGCGAGAAAGAGAAAGTTCAAAAATATAAATATATACCAGGTATCATGTTTGTGACTTAGGTTTAAACCCCAGAAACAATCGTTCGGAAGCCGACCAACCAACCTTGTATCCGCTACCCACACTCTAGTCCTCAATTAGTGCGTGTAAGCTGAAGCTAGTGAAATTAAAGTTATCATATTAACGTCGCTGTTTGACCGCAAATACCGCTGGAGTCCCGTCTCTGGTCTCGTACAGTACACAGCAGTATTATTGAAATCGCGGGCGCCAGACCAACGATTATGGGAAAAGTATGTCGCCGACCGATCATTTATCTCTTAACTTTCTCAACCTCTCCGAACATAACCACTTTTCAAAAATCAAACGCCGGAAAAATGCTTTGTGCCTCAACATTGAAAGAAACAATCGCCAGAAATAATCGCTCGAAACATATCCCCAGTTCGTGTCTCCATCCTCATACGCCCCCCCCTAGTCCACCCCCACCACAGCACGTATCCCCCTACGACCGCTTGTTTGTGGGTTTTAGCACCACTTCATGTGCCCCTTAACACTAAAACCGCACAAAATGAAGGGAATAGGCCACTCGTGCGAGTAACCTTCGAAGAAAGAGACCCAACAATGTCCGGACAGCAACAGCGGCCACTCGTGCGATAAACCACACTGCCGTGGGGGAAGTAATAAGGCCCACTCAGGCGAGTAACCACCTTCCCCTGCTTCCTGGGATCAAGGCTACGGTAGGGGGATACCCCCAATTTTCGCTCCCGGGCCAACGCCAGAAAAGGGTATACCTCTTGGACAGAAAACAACAATAAATGTTCCGATATGGCTCCACCCCAGAGTACTTGGATGCAACACTAACCTCATAAGGCCACTCCCAGGCAGGCTGCAGTATCTATTTTTAAGGGGTGTTCACTCGCCACTGCGCCGACACTCGTGCGAGTGAAGCACGTACATAATAAACTTCAATATTAAAGCGTTTCCGGACCAACCACTCGTGCGAGTAACACACTAACATTTTTCTTCAGTCTTCCGGACAAACCACTCGCACAAGCACTAACTCGTGCGAGTAACAAGCCACTCGCGTGTATCATACTTGAATTTCAAGCTTCTTGACAAGGCACTCGTGCGACTAACACTTTTACTTTCAAGCTTCCGGACAAGCCACTCGTGGGCCCGATTAAAACTTAATCTTTGTATCTTCCTGAAAAAGCCACACGTGCAAGTAACAGTTTCTGCACAAGCAACTCGTGCGAGTAACAGTTTCTGAACAAGCAACACGTGCTGAACAAGCAATTCGTGCGAGTAAATTTCTACTTTGAAGCTTCCTGACAAGCCACCCGTGCGAGTAACACTTCTACTGCCAATTTTCCTGACAAGCCACTCGAGCGAGTAACACTTGTACCTTCAATCTTCCGGACAAGCAAAAAACTCGTGCGAGCAACAAGCCACTCGTGCGGGTAAGAACTCTACTTTCAATCTCCCAGACAACTCGTGCGAGCAACACTTCTACCTTCGATCTTCCGGAAAAGCTACTCGTGCGAGTAACAAGCTACTCGTGCGAGTAACAAGCCACTCGTGCGAGCAACACCCCTCTACTTTCGATCTTCCGGACAAGCCACTCATGCGAGTAACAGAAGGTAGAATTCTGGGCAAGCCACTCTTGCGAGTAACACTTATACTTTCAAGCTCTTAGACAAGCCACTCGAGTGAGTAACATCTACTTTCAAGACAAATCCACTCTTGCGAGTAACAAGCCACTTGTGCGAGTAACCCTTCTACCTTCTAAGTTCCTGAATGGTCACTCGCAGGTGTAACGCTTCTACTTTCAAGCTTCCTCGGCCGGGCATTGGAAAAGGCCTTCGTCCCATCCCTATGTTCTCGCCACAAGTATCAATTTTGAGTTCTGCGTAGACCCAAAAAGAAATAAATATGTTCGACGGTTCTCGCTATCAACTTTTATCGCGCACAGGGTTTAGCAATCACGCTTTCTAAAGCTCACCCTGAAACCGCGAGACCGTGAAGTTATCAACCCTCGATGGAAAAGGCCGCTAGTTAACGTGTGCACAAGCAAAAATCCCGACGAATTTGTACGAGAATGCCCTCGGGCGTGCTTAACTTGCGAGAGGGACCTCTACAAGGCTGGAGGATAACCTGATACGCCACCCAAGCGACTGGCTTTAGTCTGTGTAGAAAAAACGCAGAAGCAAAAGATCTTAATCAAGCACGCGATGTGCTTATTACTAACCGCAAAGCCCCCAGCTTGTCAATACCAATCGCGGCCTCGGAGCATCGAATCTCAAGCCCGAGGAAAGCTGCCATGCGTATACAGCATAGGAGGCCACGCGTGCGAGTAACCCTGTGTAGAACGAAAAACAAAAAAAATGTTTGTCATAGATCAACAAAGTACTCAATGTTCCTAGACATTAACCGCACTGGCGCGAGCCCCAACCTTCTCGAAAAGCTAAAACCTTCTCTTGGCACGACCTCGGTCGGTATCAATTCTTCCCCACAATCCTTTGGAGGGAAACGTCATCACGTGAACCCCCTTGACGAGGTCCAAGAGCGACCCCGGCGCGTCACGGACACATTACATATATAACTGGGTCAACCTGCAACTTTGAGGTCCCTGGCAGACACCTCCCTACCGGAAACTTTTCTGGAAAAAGGGAGGTGTCTGCCAGGGACCTCAAAGTTGCCAGGTTGACCCAGTACATGTAATGTGTCGGTGACGGGCCGGGGTCGCTCTTGGACCTCGTCAAGGGTGTTCACGGGATGACGTTTCCCTCCAAAGAAGGATTTTCCCGAAAAGTTTCCGGTCTTCAGCATGGTGACGTAGACCGTCGACATGCCGCCGGTGCGTTCCCTCATTTGTTCGCCCAGATACAGGCTACGGTAAGATTTTCCAAGTCTGTCCCTGAAAAATCTCGCGCACGCGCCTTCTGAGTTTAAGCTCAACTCCCGGCCCTCCCTGACGGAGGCCGCCGTCAGGGAGGGCCGGGAGTTGAGCTTAAACTCAGAAGGCGCGTGCGCGACATTTTTCAGGGACAGACTTGGAAAATCTTACCGTAGCCTGTATCTGGGCGAACAAGTGAAGAAACGCACCGGCGGCATGTCGACGGTCAACGTCACCATGCTGAAGACCGGACACTTTTCTGGAAAAAGGACGGAGGTGTCTGCCAGGGACCTCAAATGACGGAAGAAGTCGTTTGAGGCAATAATGGCGGATGTGCAATACACGTCGAGGATAAGGAAGTGAGTACGATGTTCTATCATGTGTACGCGAGCGGGTCAGGTTATTTTGTCCGAGAAAGTGTACGTCATCCATGACCATATTTTTGTACCAGGAAGCTGCAGTTGAAGGCTGTTGTACCTACCCCGAGGTGTACAGACACCAACACACAAAGCAGCAGAGTACTCCTACGGTCAACCCCTACAGTACCTCGACGTCTGTGTTCACCAGACGCAAAATCGAACCTATACTCCACGGAAAGTTAAAAGCACATGTGCACGTACATGTCGCGAGGGCCCTCCTCCTCGATATCTACGGCGGGCTTCCTCGTAGACGCCTCTAGTCTGGATCCTGCGACATCAACGTCTTCCCTGATCCGATCAAAGGTCGGCTTGAGATAGTTCTCCTCGAGCGAGGACGAACTGCTGAAACAAAGAAAGACATGTGCAAATCGAACAGAGCAAGTCATGAATACGAAGGGTGGCTCGTGCGATCAACGAACGCTCAAGTACGGGCGGTGGGCACCATCCGTTTCCACTGTCTTCATTTCACGCCACCCGCACGAGTGACTTAGCGACCTAGTACGATTTATTTCCAAGCCCAACAACTCCAGAAAAATATACAAGCCAATTTCAACGTGCAATAGGTCGCAAAGTAGTAAGTTTTGCGTCAAGTGTGAAAGGTTCGGACGGCGAACACACCAAATAAGAGGCCAGAGATACCAGGTGTGGATACTTATGTAGCGAATAAAATAAACGCGTGAAGACTCCGATGGCTACTCCGAAGGGTGACATCGACGTGGGCTCAAGAGTCGGACTGGGAGAGGACACGAGGACCGTCATCCAAGTGCATTGCGTGGCCGATGAAGTTCAAATCACTTCATCCAATCGACGTGGGGTTAGAGCTGGTGCCCGCGGCAGGACATGAGCACCGGCACTGAAATGCACTGAATGGCCGATGCTGTTAAACAAGACCTAAAATCCACATCTGCTGAAATAAACTAGCCACTCGCGAGTGCATTGTTGGCCACTAGCAGGAGAGTTGAACGAACTCCGCCGGGTAGAAGCTAAAAACAGAGGGGGGGGGGGGAGGTTACTCGGAAGAGTGACTCGACGTCGCCTCTCACTACACGAATAGCCAAGATCAGACCGGCCCGTGCATGCAACACCTAAATAAATCGACAAAAGGATACATCTCACCTTAGTTCGAAGACAGGATCAACGCTCGTTACCGTCACCGTAGGCGTCGGACCCCGTAGGTCACCACCGAAAATTACGCCTTCACCATCGCCTAATCTCCATCACCCCCGTACGTACTGGGCATGACTGCCCACCCCTGCCTTCCCCGCCGTTTCAGGGATTTGCGAAACGGCGGCGACGCAGGAGCCGGTGTTTGTGCGTGTCCTCCGAGAGGCGTGGACAACTCGTGAGTTTTATAGGTAGTACCGCATTTTCCTCGTCGCTGCTGCCCGTCACGGGCGGCGGGGTGTCGCCAGCCCATCCAATAGACGCCCAGAGCCATGGCCCCGACGCCGCCGCCGGCCAAACATTTCTGCTGCTAGCCTTCGCGCTCCTTGGAGGACGAGAGCCATCGCTCGCTTCGGTCGTTGCACACGGTGGCGAGGGCGAGAGGGCGTGGAGGCTCGAGCGGGGAGGGCGCCGATGGGGAGGGGGGGGGGGGTGGGTGAGAGAATAATATTCTAAGAGGGTTAGGGGGGAACAGAGGACATGTGGGGGGGAATGGGTAGTCGACACTACCAAACGCAAACGTTCGCTTTTGGGCGGACTTCGGCCTCTCCCACCCAGCTAACCATTCTGGTGACCGCCAACAAAAGCAAATGGTGCCATGGGTGTCTACCTCATGGAGAGCTTGGGAGTGTTTCATAGCGTCGTCGCTGACCAACGCTGGGTAACCCCGGTGTACATATAATATTATCCAGCGTCTAAACGACAGAGCCTACCTTTTAATATTGCAAGAGGTGTTCGGTAAACAGGGGGCAAATAGTAAATATTAACTGCCATTTTGTCTACCATGTCCGTGGGCGCGACGCGTGAATACGTCGCGTCACTGTCCGCAGTGCATTCAATACGCCAGCTTGTAATTGTGTCGTACATGTCAAAAAGACGACAGCAACACATGGAAAGCATGCATGGTACTGGAGGTGTGGGTCGTGTGCGCCTTCCTCGCTGTATGAGAACAATCTTATCCTCCGGCCCCACTGCCCCGTTCGAGAGCCGAGTCGCCTGCCGTCAACGTAAACGCAACGGTGACAGGACCTGTGACGAAGGAGTCGTCGTCGTTGATCGGCCTGAGCTTCTTGAGGGCATCTTGATCCATTTTCATCTGAACTCGCGATCCGTCGCCGGTGTCGACACCGACAACGTGGCGTTGCCGGCGGGAGCCATGTACCCCTATCGGCGCGTGAATTGAGTTCAGAGTGGAAAATAGGTCGTTAACGTTAGGTGAAAATTAAAGGCGGTCTCGTCCGGACAAGGTGTATCTTCATGTAGTAAGATTATGGGCGGTTTGAGCTCACGTAGAAATATCATTTCTCTCATTGCACGGATGACACCAAACCGGGAAAGGAATCAAGAATTGTAGCTTTTTGGTTAGCATTTTTGATCGTGGATCGCGTGCACCACTCGGAGTCAACGAAGGAGGAAACCGGACTATCCCCTCTGTTCAATACCTTTTTTGTCAAGTGCGCTCTTCCCCCCGCAAGTCACAGATTGCGTGAGCTGCTTCTTGCTAATGCAGAGAAGTTTACCCTCTGCATTAGCAAGAAGCAGCTCACGCAATCTGTGACGTTCGGGGGGAAGAGCGCACTTGCCAAAAAATGTATTGAACAGATGGGATAGTCCGGTTCCCTCCTTTGTTGACTCCGAGTGGTGCACGCGGTCCACGATCAAAAATGCCAATCAAAAAGCAATAATTCTGGATTCCTTTCTCGGTTTGGTGTCATCCGTGCACTAAGGGAAAGAACGACTACCAGCGGACCGGTAGAGCGGGAGAGCGATGGGGCGAGGGAGCGGGGTAGCGAGGGGAAGAGGGGGCGAGGGGAGCGGGAGGCGAGGGAGCGGAAGAGCAGGGGAGCGGAGCGGGGGAGGGGGGGGGCTGTGAGAGCGACTAGGTGGAAGAGTGGGTGAGCGAACAAACGAGGGAACGAGGAGCGATGGAGCAAGGGAGAGGATAATACCCGTACGCAATTGTTATATTTGTTCCGACAGGCAAAAATACATGTATTGCACAACACAACGAATCGCAACAACCACGTTCACCAGATGTGATTTCTTACATAATGTCTCAACACGTGGTGTGTGAAAGGCACCGGGGTACCCGATGTGGACACGAACGGGGGCGTGAAGGGACCCGTGGACGTCTTGGTCTTGTTGCTCTCGATCGGGTCTGCGGCTTCCAGTCGCCTGAGTCACGCCTGGAGTGGTTTCCGGTTCAGACGCCCCAGCTCAAAAGATAGCTTTTTTTTTATCGCTTTGGCCTACTTGTACAATAGCGAGCATATTCGGAAGGCTTGGCAGCCAGCGTCTTGCCTAGCTGTTGAGGGCGTCAGTTTTCGCATCATCGTTGAAGATGACAGCGATGTCCTCGGTAATAGACTCCGATAGCACAACGAATGCATCCCTAGGCGCGTCGGTGCTGTCACCGAAGTTGGAGGCCGATAGGCGCGTCGCGAAGCCCTCCGCCGTCTGGGTCAAGATCTCCCCCGCGCCGATCCCCTCGCACTGCTTACGCAGCCCGTTGTCTATTCCATTGACGTTGATGTATTCCCACAAACGAGGTAGGTGATGGGAGCGGGTGCTGAGCGTGAAGAGAGCCGAGAGGCCCTCTGAATTGATTGCACCACGCCATCGTTCGCATTTCGTAACGCGCTGCGTGTCCAAGAGCAAAGGAGAGATCGATTGGAAAACAATAAGGGTTAGGGTTAGCTTGGTTAAGAGACTGACCAGCAATGTAGTAAGTATATCATAACAGTTTTGAGGAAAAAAATCGCGTAAAATCGGCATCTAGACTGGTAATCCGTGCATTTTTACTGATTAAATAATTTGCATCCTTCTACGGACCTACGTACAGGTCTTCCACGCTCCCATGTGTTGAACACACCCCGTATGCTATTAGTGCCCCACATCGTATTTGGCGAGTGGTACAGGATGATGTTTACCGCTTAAAACAAATACTGTATTGCGCCACTTGGCCAAGGATCGGCTCACAATACAGAGACCAACGTCCCTTGATCACATTTCATCATTTGATTGGCTTGTCGAGGGTCACGAAGATGGTAGATGGGTTGACTAATCTATACATGAAAACCATTAACACGTTATTTCATACTTCGAAGTATATACTTGCAATCTAATGCGCGGCCGAGAGTAGAGTGGAACTGGGTATTCAACCGATGCACGACACCGTTCAGTCGGGCTACATAAGACTCTGCGGAAGGCAGACTCGACGAGTAACGGATTATATTGAGGATACTGTCGTCAAAGAATGTGAGAACATAATATGTGGTGGGACACTCAGCCATGGGTGTCTCGGTTTGTACATGGACGTAGTCGTGGCGGGGTGCCCATGAACCCTCGCATACGCATCCCTTATACGCCGGAACGGAGTACAAAGGGTTTCCCACCAACCAGGCAGAGTCAATTTCTCGCCCCAAGCGCGAAGCGCTATGAGGTGTGCGGCGAGTCGCCTGAAGGGTGCACTGCACCCTTTCAAGAACCGCTCGTGATACTACACGAGAAACAAATATGAAACATAGGGCTCATGTCGTAGCGCATTCGTGAGCCGGTTGTTATAGAAAGGGCTTTCCACGGGTACGGTTCAATCTCGCGGGTCAGGGCGGGTCAGGGCGGGTCGGGTCGGGTCAGCTCACACTAACAGACTCGTCAAAAGTTTTATAGACGTCTCGGCACGGCTCCACCCGACCCGCGACAAGTTCAAGACGTCTTGACTCCACCCCACCCGACCCGCGAGATATTGACAACCTCCTGATCCGGCCCGGCCCATTTCTCCCCGTCTTTTAAACCACCTGACTCGACCCGACCCGACCCACGCCATGTTGAAAGAGGACTGACACGACCCGGCTCGCGCTTTTCGACGAATGACACGCGATGGTTGGGTTAGGTCGACTTGATCTGTGACATTTCTAACGCGTCAAAGTGGAAAAGTTACGGAGGAGAAAAGCCATGTATATATCGGCCGGTTGGTCCTTTTGGTCCCTCGTACTTTTCACACGATCTGCTGTTCTGTGGTTCTTTCTACCGGCATTGTTTGCAGCAGCATTTGGTGGAGGGACGCCATAAATGATAATGAAAACGCAGCCCACACGAATCGGCAATTAGCCAGGTCCGAAGCGCTAAAAAGTCGGGTCGACCCGACTATTTGACCGGACGAGCGATCTCCATGTCTATGCAGCCATTAGGCCCCGGCAAGCAGCCTAGCTGAGCAGCCTCCGGCAGCAAGCCCACACACTACTGGGTGGTGGATCCGTAAGCAGGGGGCTTTTATCCGCGCACGAGATGTTGTCTGCTGTTGGTGCTTCGCAGGCTGAATCCGTAACAGTAGTGATACGGTAATACCGGTACGAAATGTGTCTTGAGTAAAAAAGGCAAGGGCAGTCGTCGTCGAAGCAGCAGCAGTAGGAGCAACCACCAGCAGCAGACCCCGGACTCTCGCGGGTCGTCGCAGCCCCTGCGAAACGGATCCACCGTCAGAGTTGTGGGCTTGGTGCCGGAGGCGGCTCAGCTAGGCTCAGGTAACAAGTAAGCTGCCGTTACAAGGACTGGACACTGTCGTAGCAGTTTCAGCAGCGGCACTACTACTAGTAACTACTACTAGTAACTACTACTACTACTACTACTGCTACTACTACTACTACTACTACTACTTCTATAGTAGTACCAGCAGCAGCAGCAGTATGTGTACTACCAGAGTAGTAAATTTCAAAAACATTAGTGAGAATATGACCACACGAAAAAAAGGAGCTGCTGCTTAGCAGAAGTCGTCGAAGCAGTATGAGCAGCAGACAACGCATCATCCCACTATCGCAGCCCCTGTGCGATCCAGATCCACCGCCCTTGTTGTGGGCTTGGTGATGGAGGCGGCTCAGCTAGTCTGCTTGCCGGGACGGGAGTTCGCATAGATAGGTATCTAGCTCGCTCGTCGGGTCGTGGGTCTGGTCGACCCGGGGAGGGGGGGGGGGGGGGGGGGGGTGGGAGAGGGGGGGCAGGACATTTCGATGTGTGCGCGGAAACTATAAATTCTTAAAGGGGACAAATCTGACGGTTGTAGCAAGAAGACATCCCTCCATATCATCTGCCTGGTCATGTTTAAAATTCTAGAAGGTTTGATGTTAGATGCAGTATGCACCCCAGTGTTTAGGTGTAGAAAACAACGTGTTAAAGCTTGATAATTTGTTATTCTTTATGCAACCCAGTGTTTAGGTGTAGAAAACAACGTGTTAAAAGCTTGATAATTTGTTATTCTTTATGCAACCCAGTGTTTAGGTGTAGAAAACAACGTGTTAAAAGCTTGATAATTTGTTATTATTATTGTACATGGATCGAAAGATAGAATATTTGTAGTTACCAGAAACTCAACTTTGCAAGCTGCGTGGTACATGTATGTTTCGCTATTATACAGTAGTCGTTGCACATAAAAAAGTACGAGGAGTACACTGGTAGATCGAACTGCGGCTGACATTGTGGTCTAGTAAATAGAGACTACTGTCCGTTTATAATCCTGCTCTTCGCTGGTTCGCATCCGGGTGTCATTAGAAAAAAAAATGATCCTCATGAAAAATCGATACTTACTTGGTATTTCGAAAATAAAATAGATATCAATGTGACGCTGTGGTGTAGTAGACAAACTGTCTGCTTATAAGCTTGGTCTTTGGTGGTTCGAATCTGGGTGTCATCAGAAAAGAAATGTGATCCCCATGAAGAAATCGATATACTCCGAGTATGTTTATATTTGTAAAAAAAATAAGCCAGGTGGAGCAAAAAAACAAAGAAAAGCTTGACCGTTCCGCAAGTTATAAGAAGCTGGACCGTCCGACCTCGGAGAATATGCCAGGGAAGCACCAACCAATATCACCGACGTACTGTAAAGAACGTGACATCAACAAGCACCCAGCACATCGCAGGGCAAATAACTCTGCACAAGCACCACATCGAATTGTTATCTCTGTTCGCACCAAATAATCATGGACCTCTTCTTCCCAACCCCTTTACATGTTTCACTATTAATAGCAGTATTCCTTGCGCGAGAGTAGCGGGCGGCGTCAGCCGCCCGCGGAGCGGAGCCCTGTGGTTATTTTCAACAAACGGAGTACCCCCAGACAAAAGGTATTAGGCGAAGTCCCCAGAGGTGCGATTTATCGGAAATACGTGTGTGTACTCCCGTGGGCTTTCGTCGCACGTTTTTTTTTCACCTCCAACTCCGTCCTCTTCGAGTTTTTTAATTCGCCAACAATTACACCCGTATTATTACTGTACTTCCGATCAAAACGTGGCATCGCCAACACACAGCACAGCACAGCACAGACAGGGCAATCAACTCCGCACAAGTAGCTCTTGGCATTATCAAACCGCTAGTTGCTCTAGTTCATGGGCCTCCTCTTTCTGCCCCCTTCATATTTAGTTGAAATATTCCTTGCGCTGCCCGCGATGCGGAGCCCATGTTCCACCAACAAGTATCCGGGAAGTGTGATAATGCAGGCGGCACGTACATAGGTCGCTCACAGCTAAAGATGGATGAGACTGCGACGTTCGTCCTGTTGCTAGCAGCTGTTCCGTTTTCGTCATACCCCGTTGATCGCAACATCATGTGTGTTCTTCCGCTGCCGTTCGGGGCTGCTGTCAATCAATGTTTGTTCCGCTGTAACACTGCTGTACTGCTGCACTGCTGCTGCTGCTGCGGCAGCGGCTCTACGTTATCGCTTGCTACCGGGTACTTGGTACCGGTAGGGGTAGGTACCAGTATCAGTGAGTGTGGCATGCCTGCTGCATGTTGTTCCATGGACCTCATGTCGCGTTCGGTCAAAACATGTCGTCCGTGCTAGCACTTTCTGTGCTGTGGTATAACACGTGCGAGTTCGGTAAAACGGTGGACGCTTGGGCAGGCTGCACAGAATTCATTCATTCTCGTATGCGTGGAATGCCATACTGTCAAGCAACCCTGAATATTTTGTTGGTCCGGACAGGTCCAGCGGGACGTTGGCTTGCGTTGCCCGGCACACCAAGACGTACTAAACCAAATGCACATCAAAGCTCGATTCGAAATCGTGCTCATTTCACCGCATATTTGCTCCGCGTATTCGGTCGGTGCTTCGTCAAATTCATCCATGCACTACTAATACATCAACATTGCCCTACTTTTCGTCGGAGTACGAAATCAGCAGTTGTTCCGTGCGCTGTCTGTTCTATGGTGATTTTCCCCATATTTTCCCGTGGTTCCTACTCTTTCGTATGCGAAGGGGCTACCGTAATCGTGCGAGTCATCGCGCATGCCGGAGTCATCGCACCCCTGTGCGGTAATTTTTCAAGTTTGGAATCATTTAATTCACTTTTCGCAAGGGGGTCGGAGTCATCACACAGGGGTGCGATGACTCCGATATTGGTGCCACCTTCGAGCGTGAGGTTGCATGCTGTGGCGTGTGGCATCAGGATAAAAATTGTGCCACGATCCGTTTTTCTAGCGGTTTGTAACCAGGGCTCACCGCTGTTTGTAGCAGGTGCAAATCATACATACATGAAAAAAAATCTCGCTTTCGTTGTTTTTTATTCGGCGACATCACCAAACAGCAGAAAAAAAAAGCACCACCGGCCCTGCCACGATGCGGTGCTGACCTACCTAGTACTGTTGTACCTCATGCAACGGAACTACGGCAGCGGACAACTCAGTACCTATCTACCTACGACACACCTCCCTTCCACCGTTTCTCCTCTCTTCGCAGACAACACTACAAACCAGCTCGAATCCTACCGTCACCAGTCGTTTCACTATACCTACTTCAAGTACAGAACAAGGCACCAAACGTCTTCGTGTGTACTGGCCGAGACCACAGCACGGCAGGGTGTTTGATTTGCTCGGAATCGCACATTTCGGAGTTACCGCACAGGGGTGTGCGTTCACATCACAGCATGGCAGGGTGTGTGATTTGGTCAGAGTCGCACATGTCGGAGTTACCGCACAGGGGTGTGCGTCAGAACGGGAAATCGAATCATTTTTTCATTTTCCGCACAGGGGCCGGGGTCATCGCGCATGCCGGGGTCATCGCACCTCCGTGCGATAAAAATCAAAGTTAGGAATAATTTAAAAATCGATCGCACGGGGGTGCGATGACTCGCACAATTACGGTATTTCAGCAAAGGGCGCCTAGTACTCCTCTTCTTGTTGTCTTGTTGAGACAGTCTGTTACTCAAGCAGGTACCACCATTGCATTGTATACGAACTCACCGTCTTCCGGGAATAAGTCGATGCCGCCCGCTGCCCCGTCTCGGTTGTTTGGCAATTCCATCCTTCGTCTACATATGGCATTGAACACGGCAAACGTGGTTGTCCTTGCACGGTGATGAACACAGGCCGTGCGTCGTTGAACGGCTTGGGCGGTGATCCCCGCGACGGAGAGGAGTGATAATCCTGGTGCACGCGGCAAACGTGAACAGGGTCGGATGAATTTCGGGTCGTGTGATACTCGGCGCATTATTCCAAATATTGAACCCGAACAATCCCAAACTGAATGTGGTGGAAAAACGAGTTTAGAAGAGAATAACTCGAGTAGCCTTTGTTGCGCAGCGGTTGGTTGTGGATGTGCTGTTGGGCAGTCATGTCCTGCGGGCGTCTACAAGCCATGTGCCTTCGAAGAGAAAATCACAGAAAGATCGCGAAGACGGCGATTCCGTCACTCACGCGTTTAATTGCACGTTCGTGCAAGGTTTTCACTCAATCAGCACTGCCCCTGCCGACCTCGAGAGCAGGCGTCGGGCCCCCCAAAGGGTTGGTTTGGGGCAAGTCAAAGGGTTAGAGTTAGCCATAGAGTTAGGTTTTAAGTTGGGATTTAGGGTCGGGACTGAGGTGGACCTTTGGCCTGCGCGGCGCAACCGTCCAGGCATGCGGACCTGCATTTAGGGAGCCACTACAAATACATAAGTCGTTAGGAAATGTTCGATGCGCAGCAGCTAGCTATAAAACTTTAAACGTACTTTCAATTTTACGGGAGACCATGTGCTTGGCACATAACATATACTGAAAATTCCCACCTACGACCTACACTGTTTATGGAAAATTTTTGAACGATTATTTGTTTCCATTGAAGGCTCCAGAAACAACAACTGCATCAGAAATGAGGGACGTCCATTAGGTCTAGTCTACGTATGGCTTTTGATTCTTGGTAAATGGTATCATTGTCAATTCGTAGTTCTTGTTTTGCCGTTTGTTTTTTTCTTTGCAATCTTGCGCGTACACCGTCTCCGGCGACGTTAGATCACCACCACCGTCCCTGCTGCTGTGCTGCTGTTGTGCTGCTGCCGTTGTGCTGCTGCCGTTGTGCTGCTGCTGTGGTGCTGGTGTCGTGTGCCAGTGGCGGTTTGAATGGTGCTGCTGGTGCTGCTGCTGTCGCGTTTGTGTGAGGACAAATCTTTGCATCGCCCACAAAAAGCAAGCGCGGTATGATGTAGGTGTGTTTTGTGCTTCGTTGTTGTGGGTGATGGGTGACGTGTACAGCAAACAGGTATCATACCAGGTACGGTGTAGTCAGTGGTGACAGACTTATGCTATTTCTGGGTTCATACGTAATCGAGGCCAGAAATCAGCAGCCATTGTGTACCTATCAGCCCTGAATGGACAGCGTGCGTAGCGAACCTCTCACAGCTAACTGGACTAGTTTGACTTTTGGACTCTTTTTTTTGTTTTTGTTTTTCATATTTTTTTTTTCTCACACTTGTAATTTTCAGCTTGTTGTGGACAAGACGCGGTCACAGGTGACGTCCCTTCTTCCAGCCGGTTCTTGCCTACAGTTATTTTCGCGCATAGCGTTCAGCATTCACAGTGCTCGTCGTTTTTTCATCGAGTGCAGCAATCTCTGTCGCCCGCGCTTTCCGCAAGAAAATTTGTGCACAAAAAAAGTAGTCGACGAATTCTTCCACGAGTATGCACTCGGCGGGTCTCGAACTCACGAAACTGACCTATATACCACGCTCGAGGACAACCTGATATGCCCCCGGGGCGATCGACACTACACACTCGTGCCTGGTATGCGTAGCATGTATTTACATTTACACGTACCTTCGTACCAGGTACCCGCTACGAAGACATGTATGTAGACACGCAGACAACCGCCGTATGGCATCAGCACAACATTATTGAAATACAGCGAAGAAGTAGCTATTATTTTATAAAAATAAAAATACACTTCATTCATCTGTGAGATCGAAGATTTTGTCGAAACTCATATTTGCAAGCTGTGTGTGATACTCCGATCGCGCGTATTACGGGTTGTGTGTCCTCATCAAGGATATAGGTCGGCGACCCCCCTTGCAACTACAGTGTAGCCATCAGGGTCAACATGGTGATGTTAGGCAGTCTGTGCGCGGAAACTATTAAACCTGTTTCTGAGGGGGGCAAAATCTGACAGCTGTGGAAGGAAATGCATCAGGTTATCAAGTGAATCCTGTAAGTCGAATACCCGGCGAGGGGAGGTCGGAGGTTTTAAGGACGTGGGGGCCAAATTTGATTAAAAGGTGGGCGGGAGGGGGGGAGGGGGGGGAGGGGACGGGTGGGCAGGTCAATTTGTGCGTGGAAACTATAAATACTCCTTGTGGAGGAGGGGGGGGGGGATGTGGCAGGGGGGGGCCAGGGGCGGTGGGGGGGGGCTTTAGATGGCAAAGATGTAGGGGTTTGCTATACGCGTGGTGCTAGGTCTAGGCGATGGTGCGGGTGGTGGGGAAGGAGGGGGCGCTTATTAATTACAGCAGAAACGGCGGCACAAAACACGTTACTACGATTATCGTGGAAAACCGAGAACGGAACAGCTGCTAGCAGTAGGTGTAGCACACGGCGGCCTCTAACGACTTATCTATGTGTCGCCGGCATCACCATCGCACTTCTCGCATACCTTTACACTGACTGGCATAGGTGTCGATGTATAACATGGTACTACTGTCGTTTCAGCAATATGCAATCTCAATAGTAAGGAACGCTGGTCTTCGAGCGTCGAAAAATTAACACAATGTCACGGTGCTGCTGTAATGTATATGAAGAAGCTACATCGCCCGACAAAGGTCAAGGCCACGATAGGTGCGGGTCCCACAGCAGTAGTAGTAGTAAGTTGACAGTGGCAGTATGAGAATCGATGGCGGTAGCCAGACAGACAACCAAGAGCATGTTGTAATAATCAGGGCTTTTCACCGGTCATCATCCGACCCGCGGGTTGGGTCAAGGGGTTTCCAAAATCTCGCGGGTCGGGTCGGGTCGGGTCATTACGTTTGAAAATCTCACGGGTCGGGTGGGGTCGGGTCAAGAGGTTTTCAAAATCACGCGGGTCGGGTCGGGTCATGACCCGCGAGATACGGGTCACTCCGCGGATCAAGCCATAATGACCCCTGAGTTGTTTTGGGCTGACCCGCGGGTCAAACCCGCGGATCTAGCCGGCGGATCCGCCTTTTTCAAACTCACAGCTGAGAGCCACGTTGATGCCGTGCAGGCGCCCCGCGGGTCGGGCCCACGGGTCCGCCAATAAAATACAAACATTTCGGCTTCCTGCCTCCCCCGTGCCGATGCTCCGATCATATGTCATCACAGCGTGCAGAACAATCACCAGGCAGTACCCCTAGCTACTCGTACCAAGGCATACAGCATTGTGACGCGAATCCCGTACCTACTGAAGTCGTAACAACAGCAGTAATATTACGGTCACACCAGTACGAAATGTGACTAAACGGTTGACGTGAGCTTGCGCAAGTCCCACACTACCCGGAAAGATGACATTCCGGGTGGCTATCTCCACCGAACCTGACCCTCAGGGGACAGGCCGGGTCGACATACACACGCACCCGTATACAACGGCAGCTTGCGCTGCCGGGGTTGTAACGAGGACCAATGATAGGGACAGCTTACGCTATACCTACAATGGGACTCGAAGGGTGCGCCAGCTAGCGTTGGGCTGCGAAAGCAACTGAGTTAAATCGACACACGACGCGTATGAAAATACGCGGAAGTGTGGTGAGCTAAAGCTTTATTTTTCCCCATCCGCCGGAGGATGAAAAAAAAAAAAAAAAAAAAAAAAAAAAAGTGACTAAACGTAAAAAGGCAAGGAAGGGCAGTCGTCGTCGAAGCGGCAGCAGCAGCAGCAGCACTGGCAGCAACAAGCACCAGCAGCAGACCCCGGATTCTCGCGGATCGCAGCCCCTGCTGTCAGACCCACCGCCCCAGTTGTGGGCTTGCTTCCGGAGGCGGCTCAGCTAGGCTGCTTGCCGGGGCTGGAGACTGCACAGATAAAAGATAGATACAGCAGCAGCAGTAGTAAACAGGGTAAAATAAAAGTTTAGGATGGATTTTTTCTTTAGGATGGGATATTTTTTTTTTGGTCGAGAAATCGTCCAAAACATTTCCGACCGAGGGTTCCCGACCGAACATTTTTTGCTATCTACTAGTCATCGTTGCCAAGCTAAAAATGCTATTGTGCCTCTGCGTGCATCTAGGGATAAACACGGTAGAGTCGATGCTGCTGTGTCTGCATCAAGCCAGCATCTATAAAAATAGTTAAACACAAGGCAGTGCACTGCAGTCACATTCTATACTAATATTATTATGGAAATTTAAATTGACTCCACCAGCTGTGAGATCGAATATTTTGTCGAACTCATCTTTGCAAGCTGTGTGTGATACTCCGATCGCGCGTATTATTATATGACGCCACCAACCACCTGTGTATGGCCGATTAATGAAAATTGACATGGCTGCCCCATCAAGGTCGCGTATAATGTATGTATGTGCAGCAGCTACAAGCGGCCGCCGGTGTGCTGGTCCGTAGCCGTCTGTGGAGGAGGAGAGAAACCGGGAGTGGGAAATGATTTTGTCAAGCGCGTCGCAGCCAAAATATTGTTTTTAATCTTTAAGGCAGAACTAGAACGCCAACTAGCTGTGAAACCTTTCTAGCTTTTGGTTCTCGGTTCTTGGTTCATATCGCATTTCGATCGCGGGATCGCGGGAGATGCGAGTGCTCGAGTGGTGCATCATCAGGAGTATAGGAGTCTATCAGCTCACGTGTTATTCACGGCTAACCGTGATGGAGGAATGGAGAGCAGCCTGCGTTCAGGAAGTTTCGCTATGGGAGGTGCCACATCCTCATCGATGCGATCGAGATCAGGGTCTGTAAAAGGTGAGGCACGTCTCTCACGTTGGATCGGTCGCCTCTCACCTCGGTAAAACTCTATTTTTAACAAAAAAGGCTTTGAGATACTCTTACTCGCAGGGTCACCTCATGGCCAGCCATGGCGGGACGCACGTCCGTATGTGCAAATCCCATAATCGCCAGCCACGCAACAATTACTACGTCCGAGCCAGTGGCTTGGTGGCTCCAGATAGATAGTGTTTGTCCTTTCTACTTTCACCCTTGTCGCGTGCTTGTCGAATGTCCAGTCAACCAGTCTGGCATCCTCGAGGACTTTCTACTGCTGCTGTAGTTCCGAGATGGTTTCGTCGCGCGCAAAGAGGGTGCAGGCTGACCGCCTTTGCTGAATCGTCCTGTGGACCCTCTGTTACTGTAATAGCTCAGGAGTGTTACCGACGTACTGTATATATATGCTCCGTAAAGGGACACTACACACCCGGTAGCGCGCGCAATCGAAGTACCTCGACAAACTTGTAAATATGAGCTTCGACGGATCGCTTGGCGTTTTGTGCCCCCCAGCAACCAGTACTTGCACGTAGTTTTGGTGGGAATCGGGTCCGAAATACGTACCGAGAGGTATACTAGCACGCTGATCACACCTGACACCGCAGCAGTCAACTACGTACTGCTGCTGTTGTATACAGAAACCGATCGAGTGCCGTACATACCGGCATTTTTTCGATGCCATGAAAATTAAGCCGGACAGATGCTCTGCGTATTCATAGCAGCAGCAGAGTGTATATTGAAGCGGTAGTACACGAGCCCAACGTAGACATGCACCGCTGTCGATACAGGGCTGCTTCATCAATAATACCAGTCGTACTCGTACGGGTAGGAGCAACATGATGAGAAGTAATATTTACATTTCTTTGTACGTCGTAGCTGGCATTGTAGTACAGACAGCAGTAGTAGTAGCAATTTGCTGCACGAAAGTAGCACGTACATACTCGTACCAGGTACAAGATTATCACGTGCGTGCGTGTACACAGCTTTAGACTAGAGCGATTACAGACATGAGGCTTGGGATACCATGCAAGGCACATTGTTCCAATCTATTTCGAAAAACGCACGTACACACTCGTACCAGGTACAACATTATCACGTGCGTGCGTGTACACAGCTTTAGAGCGATTACAGACATGAGGGTTGGGATACCATGCAAGGCACAAACATTGTTCCAACTTATTTCGAAAAACGACAGCCAGCCGCCGACGTACAGACTAGTACACTACAACAAACGACACATAGATTGCTGGGTGTATCTGGATATATCGGCATTTTTCGATACCATAGCAATTAAGCCGAAGAGCGTCTCCTTGTCTTCAACGATGTTCCGCCGTATTCATAGTAGCAGCAGCATCAGCAGCAGGAGCAGCAGCAGCAGGAGCAGCAGCAGCAGCGGAGTAGCAGCAGTAGAACACGAGTCCAACGTAGACGTGCACCGTTATTGATGTACTGTAGGCTCACGAATAGTGCTCGTACGCGTACGAGCAACGTGAGCTCGAGTGAGCGTTTTTTTTTTTGTACGTAGCTGACCTCACAAAAATAACACAACACATGCGCGTGTCATACATACCTGGTACAAGACTACCAGGTATCACGTGCGTGTAGCAGCGTATACAGAGCTTTAGATAGAAAACCTGCAGATGAGAAGATTCAGACGTGAGGCTTGGTACGTAAACGACGGCAAACGTTTGTTCAAGCTGGATAGCGCACTTGCTACAGCTGTTCGTTGCTCTCCTCCTCACGCACTAATAATATCCTACCATAGGATTTAAGGCTCGGTCACGGAACTCCGATGACAATATGCAAATCGTGTGTGAGTATGGGCATTTTTCAATACCATAAAAAACAATCCGAGAAAGCAGCAGTACGCCGCCAAGTGCATCTTCTGATTCTCGCGTGCGTGAACAGGGCGTAGATAGAAGCAAGGGGCTGTGGGTGAGATAATCCCGGAGGCTTGGGATAGCAAGCGAGGCAAGGAGTGCATATACCTGAGTACCGCGGTATCTTATCTGTTGCAGCCGCTGCTGTCTCCGCCTTCAGCACTACCAATGCCAACCATCCAGTAATAAGTATACAGGCTCGGTCACAGCTCCCAATAATCGGCTCATCGCTAGAGTTGGCGAGCCACGCACGCGTTTCAAACCCGGCTTTTGCGTCTGTGTTTTGCCCTTTGTAGGCTTCGCTGATCCCTCCCATAGCCGTCTGCGACCAGGCTGACTGGGGACTTGGGTTTAGTCAACTGGATGTGTCGTCGTGTGAATACCAAGCACGAAGAAATATAACTGAAGGTCGAAAGCTTCAATTTTGTTTTTCGTGCAAACGCGTTTGGTCCGAAATGTTTTTGGAGCGCAGAGATCCTTGAAACATTGATATGTATGTATGTGGATGCGTACTGCGGTGTACATATTATAAAGAAAGCATTCTTGATTTCAAACTGGTATAAACATTTCTATTTTCGAACAATAAAATTCTCGTATCCTGTGTCCGATTTCTTTTTTATGTATATTTTTGAACTGCTGCGACCCTCAAATGTTTTTGAAAAATGTAAACGGAGCCCATCAAGTGCCCGTAACATTTCTGCCCACACGCGTTTGCGTCGAAATGTATTGCAGTAGCCACACACCCCGTTTACATTGTTTGCAACGGAGTCTTTGTTGTACCTTTTCCGTAGGTTTCTGATGGCATGTATTGTGTGTAGTACACCGGGTACGCTGGGTGTTGCTCCTCCTTCGTAAGAAGGACAGCCCAAGAGGAGACCATTATAACATATAAACGAGAGGGACAGCAGTGCTGCTTCGCTCATGGCTGCACCATGTTCGCCAAGGAAGCAGCGATCCCTGTGCCTAACCTTGGATAGTTCATACCGATACCTGGCAGCATCGGGCATCGAGCTTTCTATAGTAATAAAAAGTGTACGAATAGACGAGCCGTGTTAAAAACAAGTTTAAATTTCAAAATATAACGTAAAATAAAAATGCGCCGCGTAGGTCGCGTCGGCGAGGAAGACACAAGACAACTCACAACTAGCTACTCACACCCCACCACACTGAGCATCGCCAAGCCGGGAAGCATCGCTTCGCGGGCTTGTCAGCAGAGGCAGACTGCAAACGGTTTTGTAGAACCGTACCATGCCAAGCTCTACATAGCTAGCACGAGCGACCTGTTTGTCTTCAGGAGTTCTTAAGGGCAATCATCCGAATATCGAAAGGGATCGTTGAGACCACAATGATACCAGGCACCCAGGCGTTGAGCAAGATTGGCAAAGGACGCCCCATCGAACATGTGCTTCGAAAACTCATGAGCACCAGTGATCCGTGTGCCTGTGCCCGTCTATGCTTGTTGAAGGATACATTACATGACACTGCTGTAGTAAGCAACAAGAAAAAGGGAAGCAGATGATCTTAGCAGGAACAAAAAACTCCGACAGCGTTTATACTGATGTTTGTGTAGCGTACGCGCGTAGGCGTGATTGATGTGCGTCTGACCCTGTGCCACCGTTGTTGTAATTCTGTTTGCTGGTGCTGGGGTCAGGTGACAGGGTGCAAGCTCTCTTCGTTCTACCACTGTTTCGGAAGGTTGCGGAAAGCGGGCTCCGAAATCTTACTATTGGCGAATAGACGTGACGGAGAGGATGTCGATATACATCTAATATCAGCCGCTTGGTGGGCAGATGGTTGCGGTCGGATTGCTAGCTCTCTTCATGAGGACGAATAAAAGGCAAGTTCTACTGTGTTCGTTCGTAGTCGTACAAGCAGTGTGTGCGTGGTTCCCACTTTGTTTTGTCTCATGGGCAGTTAGTTTGTTGTGTGGGGCATGGAGCTCCTCGACAAAAGAACCTCATAAAATGCAGATGTTACCACCTCATGTACCGTACAGGAGTACAGTGTACGCTAGTGTCGCTCAAAGCCTTGTCGTATGTCGCTTGTCGCTTGTCGCCTTTCGATTGTCCACACATGTACGTGTGATATTCACAACTGTTCGCTCAGATTTGGAAAATCGTGTGTTCATGAGAACATGTCGGATCGTGAGTTTTGTCGGACGGCGAAAAAGAAAACAAACGCTGTTTTGCCGATTCTCCCTGCATGCTTCTCCCTCCGAAAGTAATGGGAGCTTTTGGAAGTATTTAGTACTGCGAATACTTGATGCACTATCAACATTAACGGCCGAATTGCTGACAGTTCTGGCAGTATACGCAATATACAACCCCAAATGCTGCAAGTACGGGTAGTTTCCACAGTAGTGAACCTTGACATACTTGAGAAGAACGCAGTATGAGCGGTTATACTGCGAGTACTCGCATTGTGAGCAGTGTCGAACACTGATACCCTGCACGCTCTGTTTTTGCGGGGGCCAATGCACGCTTTGTTTTTTTCTTTTTTTCCTTTTGCATGTTTTTTTTAGATGACACGACGTTAGGGCCCGAATTAACGAGGAACTTGCAAAATCGAATTTCGATTTTTTTTTTTTAATTTCATGAAAAATACACGAAAAATTCAAATTTGGTTCTTATCAAGGAACGGCGCAGTGCGTTCTAGGAAATAAAAAAATTAAAAAAACGCGAAAGGGTCAACGAACACCCGTGGGCAACGACCGAGGCGAGCGATAACTCGCGTCCTCCCCGGAGCGCCGCGGCTAGCCGCAGAATCTTTTGGCCGGCAGCGGCTTGGAGGCTATGGCTCTAGGTGTCTCTTGGATGGGCTGGCGCCACCCCGCCGCCCGACACGGGCAGCAGCGACGGGGATATAGCGGTCGAACTTCTGAGCGAAGTCATCATGTGGTAGATGGTCGTGCAACTTTTGAGGTGCAGGGCGACGAAAAACTGGGTTTGCGGCGGTCTCGGTTGTTTTCGAAGCGTCGCAGGCGGTCTACGCTGTGCTAAGGACCTTCGGAGGCCGCGCTGCGGCTGCTCCGGTGGTCTTACCTCTCGCAATGGTGGCTTCTCGTCTCTCAATCAGCCGACGACATGGCACCAATCCGCGTGGCCGGCTTCGGTTACACAGAACAAGCCATGTCTAGGTGGACAAACTCCCTAAATTCAATTTCGATTTTCGACTAAATTCGACCGAGAAAGTCTTTTTTTACTTCTTTGTTGAATTTGATTTTTCGTAATAATTCTGAGAATGCCTGCTTGGTGATTCATTTCTTGACCAATCAGATGCAAATTAAATTTAATTTTATAGAAAAAAATCGAAATTCGATTTTGCAAGTTCCTCGTTAATTCGGGCCCTTAGCCCCAGTAGAGCTCCCACATTAATTGTTGGCGTCTTGTCCCCAAACGACGATTGCAGTTGTAAAAGGGGTAGACTCCCGTCCATACTGCTGTACATAGGAACGAGGAGCTACTAACTTGCGAAAATCACGCACGTACCTGGTGGTATACCATGTTCATCGTTTGGAGCTTAACCACCTTTAAAACTTCTACCAAATGGTTTAGTATGCTCAAGACAAAAAGGCCTATTGAAACACCACAACAATATAGATAATACATACCGGCTACTTTTTATACTGGTCTAGTATATACTGGGCACAGCGAGCACAAACAACACCGGTATGAGTACTACATACAGCACATTGCTCGTGTATTTGTTGTAACGTTTATACTTGAACAGCTCTGCTCGTCTTCGTCCGCCACCCCTATATATCATACTCTAAGACGTACGCTGTAAGAGTTTTTGTTTTTGTTTTTCAAATCTCATCATTTTCCTTCCCAGCTTCTGGACAAGCAACGGTCACAGGTGACGCCCCCCCCTCCCCCCCCCCGCCCCCCCTCCCGGTACGTGCCCTCATTTATTATCGCCGCAGAGGGTTTACTGCAAGATATTAAGTGCCCGTGGGGTCTACAGCGGGGATCTGGAGAGGACTCAGGGGGGCTTCGTACTCTTTCGGGAGAATCGTAGTTGTACTACGATCAAGTTTGGCGACCATCCCACCGTGGAGCTGAAGAGTTGGGGCAATTGCGAATTTTGAATTTTGCAGTATTTTTGATACCATGCCATTTTTCTCGTGTATGGGGGCTATCGGCGACTGATGCAGGAAAAGAGCTGGGAAGCAGGGTTCGAGAGCGTGGCGCCCTTCCTTAACCTATTTGGAACGGGCAATAGCGCATTGCCAAGTAAATGTCGACAAGTTTTGGACTATAATAATATGGAAATCAAATTTATGCGGAAAAGGGCAGGAAAGACCCCTGGGGGGTATCAGGAAATAGCGTATGATAAAGAGGGCACATTGTGCCATATATACTGTACATATGTAACGAATATATATGCAGTATAAATGGTGGTTGCGATGTACTTGGTACGAGCGTAGATAAACTTTGTCTACGATACAAACGTTCTAGAAAATATGTGAGGAGTAGAAAATGGGCGAATCGTTCAAACCTCTCGTCCGACTTATGTCCTGGTATGTACTGGTGGTGTGTAGTGATACTACAGTACCAACAAGCGCGCCCGGCGCATAGGGCAAGCGGGGGGCGGTGAAGCGCGGGCGGGAGTCTCTTTCTGTTTGTTTTTGTATATGGGGTCGGACAGAAATAATACTGTGGATATAGTCTATGCTCTAACATTTATTTTATTGTTTACTGTGGATATAGTCTATGCTCTAACATTTATTTTATTGTTTTACTTTTGCACCACGTAGGTGTGTATATACTTTGGGCATATGGTTATTATGCATGTATACGTATCCCTGGTGGTTGTCGGTGAGGGTGGTGGAGGTCATGGTATGTTCCACATCGAAGGGGAACGGATTGCCTGGTGGTCAACGAAGTTTTTTTTGTTTTTTTTCACAACACATCTGCCTTCCAGCTTCTGGACAACCCGTGGTCACAGGTGTCGTCCCTTCTCCCCCCAAGTTTTTGCCTTGAAATTTATCGCGCATAGGGTTCAGGAATCCCACTGCTCGTCGATTTTCCATCGAGTGTTAGCTAACTCACGCTCTTGCGCTTTCTGCAAGTCAATTTGTGCTGAAGAAAAGTCCCCACGAATTTATTCAAGTGAGTACGTGTGCACTAGGGGGGATTTGAACTCACGAAACTGACCTATACCAGGCTCGAGGATAACCTGACACGCCACCGAGGCGACCGGCATAATATGTGGATGCTATTACTAGGATCGACCATATTATTATGGAACGTAAAGATAAGTAGTGGTTACCTTGTATATACCACCGCAGGAGCCAGGGAGGGGGGACGAGCCCCCTGCTTAGAGACTGTCACGGGTGAGTGTGCTCCATACCCAGGAACCACAGCAGCTGTTTGTTGTTTTGGTGAACATCACCTAAATATAACAGGAATGCCAGTCGTTTTTTTTTTTTTTTTTGGTTGCTGCCATCTCCATATGATATGAAAAGAGCGGCGCGAGAGAGTAAGCCAACGGGTTAACATACACATATCATACTACATGTATGTATGGTATAGTCTATATTAATAGTAGCTTTAGGCGATCAGGGGAATGAGCTACCAGTACAATTGAGTTTTATAGGAAAGCATCATTCAGCATCACAGGTCATAGTATACATGTGACTCACGTGATCGTGGTGGTTGTGGTTATTGTTGTTCGTCTTGGTGGGGGCGAGAGGAGGAGGGCTTATGATAACTGCTGTTGATATAAAACTTCTTATCTGACGGGAAACAATACATACATACAAGGGCTTCGCTCGCGGGCGGCTGGGCGCCGCCCGCTACGCTTGCGGAAGGAGGAATAGACATTCAGTAGAAAGGCGGAAAAGAAGCACAAATGGCGCAACTGGCGACTTGAAAATGCCAAGAGGTCCATATATAGTACAACGGTACAGGATAGAGACGATTATGATTATGAGTTTGTTATTATCATCCATTCGCCCAATCCATGATGGGCAAGTCGGAGGACTTCCTTGGCATATCCTTCCACCTCTCAGGTAGCGCCTATGTAGGTCCTGTACACTTCAATAGCTCTCTCTCTAAGTCGATCATCAACAATAAATTATCGCAGTGCATAAACACCAGGCACGCGCTTGTCAAGGATAGAGACAGGAAAACTACAACTTAAGATGTAAAGGAGCGCAGTGCCAAAAAAAACATGCTGGAAGCAGGAACTTGAACGCACACACCGCAAACATGTGAAGTACATTTGTATTCCTGAAAGACGAAGAGCACGCATTTAGGCATAGTTCTCAAAAAACGATGCTGGTATAATAAACCACAACTTAACGTTCTATAAAGAACGTGCTGTCAACATTGCTTCCGAAGGAGCATGCAGGCTTGCTTGGACTCTTCCTCCTCAGCGGAGGTACCCAGCACCTTGCACTCTTGTTTTTTGTCGATGGTCTTGTGGATCTGTCCACAAACGTTGAAGCAGGGCGGGAGAACGTCGATAAGTGTCAAGGAATTAGTGGGGTATTAGTCCGTTTGACCACTTGCACAGGTTAACCAATAGCTTACCCAAACTAAGCCTTATAACACTCTCCCCCCCTTAAACGGCGGGATAGAAGGTCGGCCGTATATACGGGCGGACCTGTCATTTATCCAAGCCGTTTCATTTCCTGGGTAAGCCGGGGAGAGTATTTTTCAAGTTCGCCATGGGAAGATCTGAAAAAGTTTATTATGGTGGATGTGGGGATCGAACCCACGACCCAAAAACCCATGGTCTGTCGACGACGCCATTTGTTAAGGTATTAGTGGGGTACTTTTACGAAGTCCGTTTGACCACTTGCACAGGTTAACCAATAGCTTACCCAAACTAAGCCTTATAACATAAGTATGTGTAAAAAAGTATTCGTACTTCTCTCCAGCAGACGTCGTAACCATCCAAATTATTGGAGCTCCTTACGCTGTTAGTAATTGTTGTGGTATTGTTGTACTTGCTCTTGGTACTTGGAAAAAGAGCCGCACTTCATAGACTATATCCGCACGCCATCCCCTAGTCTTGAGCAAGAGACATGGATGTCTCGACTCGTGACACACAGGACGCAAGATAAGAGTGGAACGTACCTCGATGTCGAACGCCCTCGTGGCACCGTGGGAATGGAATGCGGGATGTATATCGAGCAAGTGGTCGCCTGCCTTCTTCAGGAGGTCACCGACCTTGATGTCGCCGGTGCACTTCGTGTTTATGTCCTCGCCGACTTGGCGGCCCTCGGCTGCTGCTTCGCAGGGATTCTGCAAACGACAACAACGGATGGGAATACCTTGCGTTCAGTGAATGTTCAAAATAGTAAGGCCACGTAGCTGTCGTCGATTTCCAAAGTTGGAAAGGAAGTCGTACAATTTAACACTGCTGTTGTAATGAAAGCGGTCGTTTATGGGCAAAGCCCTGCCTGGTACCACAACGTTGCTAACACCTATGAAACCACCACTGGGACAGGAACGAACGGGATTCACAGTCGCAACTGGTAAGCGTAAGCCCCGGTATATTGCTATATAAGGCCTACCGGCGGAATACCGACAACGAAGGGTAAGAGACAGTACCTGCTGTATATATTGTTCGGTACTACTCTATTACTGCTGCTATCAACACTATTACGACCGACGTGTACTGCGATTCCTGAAGAGGTTGCGCACCCTACTTGTACTCGTTAATACAAAGAGTTCATGTGGTTGTATGAAAAATGAGTAACAGTAGTAGTACACCGCGTCACTACATGAACAACTCGCTAACCCCAATCACGGGACTGCTCTCCAGCATCACCCAGGTTAACTTCAGCTTCTGTTTACTGCTATATATCAACCTCCAGTGTGTACTGCTATTGGAGCTCCTTTCGCTGTTAGTAATTGTTGTGGTATTGTTGTACTTGCTCTTGGTACTTGGAAAAAGAGCCGCACTTCATAGACTATATCCGCACGCCATCCCCTAGTCTTGAGCAAGAGACATGGATGTCTCGACTCGTGACACACAGGACGCAAGATAAGAGTGGAACGTACCTCGATGTCGAACGCCCTCGTGGCACCGTGGGAATGGAATGCGGGATGTATATCGAGCAAGTGGTCGCCTGCCTTCTTCAGGAGGTCACCGACCTTGATGTCGCCGGTGCACTTCGTGTTTATGTCCTCGCCGACTTGGCGGCCCTCGGCGGCTGCTTCGCAGGGATTCTGCAAACGACAACAACGGATGGGAATACCTTGCGTTCAGTGAATGTTCAAAATAGTAAGGCCACGTAGCTGTCGTCGATTTCCAAAGTTGGAAAGGAAGTCGTACAATTTAACACTGCTGTTGTAATGAAAGCGGTCGTTTATGGGCAAAGCCCTGCCTGGTACCACAACGTTGCTAACACCTATGAAACCACCACTGGGACAGGAACGAACGGGATTCACAGTCGCAACTGGTAAGCGTAAGCCCCGGTATATTGCTATATAAGGCCTACCGGCGGAATACCGACAACGAAGGGTAAGAGACAGTACCTGCTGTATATATTGTTCGGTACTACTCTATTACTGCTGCTATCAACACTATTACGACCGACGTGTACTGCGATTCCTGAAGAGGTTGCGCACCCTACTTGTACTCGTTAATACAAAGAGTTCATGTGGTTGTATGAAAAATGAGTAACAGTAGTAGTACACCGCGTCACTACATGAACAACTCGCTAACCCCAATCACGGGACTGCTCTCCAGCATCACCCAGGTTAACTTCAGCTTCTGTTTACTGCTATATATCAACCTCCAGTGTGTACTGCGACTGGTGCTGAGGTATCATGCTGCTGTGTTATTTATTACTGCATGGACCATTTTTACAACCCTGGCTGACCCCCGTGATGAGACTTGCCCGTTTTCATTGCGTCTTACATGTATAGATACCACGTAGTCGTAGTCGTACATCCAAAACGTGTGTTTATATCACAGCACAAAGCGTCACTGCATGAACCACTTGTTCAACCCCCGCTTACCCCGATGACGGGACTGCCCCGTACTCGTAGTCGTACATACATGAAGTAAGTGTGTTTGGCTGTACGTATGAAAAAGAAATCGCATCACACAGCGTCACTGCAAAGGTCTACTCGTAGACCTGAGTACTTGTACAATTCCCGCTTACACCGCGATGACGGGACTGCCCCGTACACGTATCATACTCGTACATGCAAAAGTGTGTTTGTACGCATGAAAAAGAAATCACAGCACAACAACAGAAATGTAACTCACGTTTCGTCAAGCTCTCAGCTCCTTCGTTAGGGACGCCGATCGAAGGTGAATCACAGGTGTCCGCGTCACACCAGTCACACACACGAGGGTTGTCGCCGCTTCCCCAGTGCTTCTTGTTAAGGTTATGAAAAGCTTGGCACGTGGAAGGCTCGTCACTCCTGCAGGTGTCGCAGACAGCGTACTGGGAACTCCTGTTTCTCCTATTTCGTGCGATGAGGAAGCCGTCACAACCCTTGCTCGGGCACGGCCAATCAGGATTGCCAGAAGAAGCTGAGTCCCGTTCTTGCCCGACCAGCTTCCACACGCCTGATCCTGAACCTCCACCACCCCCACTGTTGGCGGAGCCTCCTCCCGCACTAGCCTTGGTCCGCTTCGCAAATTTCAACTTCAAATTGTTATTGCCGATCCGGCAAATTTCAAATTCAAATTGTTTGCAGCCGTCAACGGCAATTCCCTCTCAACAGCCAGCAATTGGCCAACTTCAAATAAAAGTACAAAAAAGAAGTTGCTGAAAAAGCAAAATAAAAATATCAGAGAGCAAGCAGTAAAGATCAGAGAATGAGAGCTAAAAAGTAAGTAAGAATGAGACTAGGGAAAGCAAGGAAGGCAAGGAACTTCGGGACGGTTCTTTTCCCCAGCAACTAATTTTCTTTTCGGCAATTACGTGCTGAGAAGGGCTGAGAGGGGGGAGGATATGCCGAGCGAGACGTCCGAAGGGGGCGAGGTCTAGGTATATAGTTGTATACATACATTATTTTACTACTACTGTTACCTTTTAGTAGTAGTAGTAGTAGTAGTAGTAGTAGTAGTAGTAGTAGTAGTAGTAGTAGTATCTAGGTCGAGAATTATCATACCAGTTCGTACGAAATGTCGCTGAACGTAAAAAAAGCAAGAATAAGAGCAGCCGTTGTCGAAGCAGCAGCAGCAGCAAGCAGCAGCAGCAAGCAGCAGCAGCAGCAAGCAGCAGCAGCAGCAAGCAGCAGCAGCAGCAGCAGCAGCAACAGCAGCTGCAGCAAGCAGCAAGAACCACCAGCAGACAACGCATCCTCGCGGATCGCAGCCCCTGCTGACAGATCCACCGCCCCAGTTGTGGGCTTGCTGCCGGAGGCGGCTCAGGTAGGCTGCTTGCCGGGGTCGGAGATTGCACTTGTATCTTATAATTAGCTCGCTCGTCGGGTCGCTCGTCGGGTCGACCCGGTGGTCTAACGGTTCGGGCATGTCCATGCATGTGGGTTTCGGTTTCTTTTCTATTTATCTATTTATCCCGCGCACACCAGATGACATAATCATCAGCTGCAAACAATGCCGGTAAAAAACGCAGAACACACTACATACTGGGAAAAGTACCAGGGACCAAGGACCAACCAACCGACCGAGACATACATGCTTTGACCCGTGAATTTTTGACTTCGACCCGTGAGAAATGTCACGGGTCAAGTTAACGTGACCCGCCAGGAAACCCGAATCTCGCGGGTCACCCGGATTGTCGCAGGTCGGGTCGGGTCGGGTCAAGACGTCTCGAAAATCTCGCGGGTCGGGTCGGGTCGGGTCAAGACGTCTCGAAAGTCTCGCGGGTCGGGTCGGGTCGGGTCAAGACGTCTCGAAAATCTCGCGGGTCGGGTCAGCTCAGCGACCCGACCCGCGAGATTTGACCCGACCCGTGAAAAGCCCTGGTAATAATGGGAATCCACACTTTGTTGCGCTCCATGCAATTAACGGCGAGACGTTGATGTTATTTTCAGTTGATGCCTCTCGCCAAAGATACGGTCGACTCTAGCAGTACTAGACTACAGCAGCAGCTGTGGCGTTTATT
The DNA here is from genome assembly GCA_012845835.1 of Undaria pinnatifida. Taxonomy (NCBI): domain Eukaryota; class Phaeophyceae; order Laminariales; family Alariaceae; genus Undaria; species Undaria pinnatifida. The sequence goes on along the minus strand of JABAKD010000002.1, from coordinate 3,239,072 downwards.
TGCACGTACGTGGAAGGTTTTTGGAATTGCGCGTAAACTCAGTACATCCCCTGCCCGGCCTCGAGAGCAGACCTCGAGTCCCCCCAAAGAGTTAGGGTTGGGGTTAGGGTTAGGGTTAGGGTCAGGGCCGGGTGTGGGGTCGCGTTGGTCTGGGCTTCGCAACCAACCGTTGTTTGCGGACCTGCACATAGGGAGCCGCCATACATAAATCGCTTTAGAATTTACGTGCAAATCTGAAAAACCTTGCACGTACGTGCAATTTCCCGGAAGCCGGTTATTATGGTGTATGCGAAGATCAGATTATGGTTTGGTTTGGTCATTTTCTATTCTCCCGGTCCCAAAAAATAATCAACTTCCCAAAATAAAGTTCCCAAACGCCCTAAAATCGTCCAAAAACGCCCTCAAGACCAGATTATTTTCGGATTGGGTTTGGGTCTTTTGGGTTTTGAAAAGAAGAAAATATCGTTGGCCAAGACCACCCGGGTTACCCCGGGCGAATCAAATCACTGCATATGCGGCGTGAAGTTGGCAAGAAATCACAATCGCATCACGATTTGCCTTGTGTGTTGCAGCTGCGTGTGTTGCAGCTGCGTGTGTTGTTGCGTAGCAGCGCAGACGCTGAGCAACGCCCCGGCCCGAGACGCGGAAGAGCGCTCGTAGAGTCTTGGATGGGAGGCGGAAGAGGTTGGTGCGTTGTTGTCTGCCGTGGTTGCTGCTGCTATTGTTGCTGTTGTTGTTGCTGCTGATGCTGCTGCTGCTGTTCCTGTTGGTGCTGCTGGTGAAGCTGCTGCTGGAGCTGCTCCTGCTGCTGTTGATGCTGTTGCATCCCACCCGCGATCGCTGCGTACGCTGCGCTGTTCAACTGCCTAGACAGCAGCATACCCATGCCCTGCACTCCGGGTACAGCTGCTCCCTGAAAAATCGGAGGCGCAGCAGCACCAGCCCGCACAGAGGGTACGAGCTCCCGCTGGAATACAGGCCCCCGTTCCATTTGAAGGGCTGTGTCGGCGCGCCCGACTGAGTTCGGGTGTACGTCGCGAAGGACGGGCTAAGAGGTGTTGGGGAAAATTCGTAGAATTTTTTGTCTTCATACTACTGCTGATACTACTAGTGCTGCTGTTCAGATGGTATTCGGGCCAAATGCGTAAAATATTTTTCACCACAATAGGAACTGCCGTAGGGAGTTACAGTGCTAGTTGTCTCACCCACATTGTCGCGTCAAGAACAGCGGGCCAAGAACGACGTCCTTCGTCTGTCATAGTTTCCGCGCGGCGGGGAAGGTCTCGCGAGGTGACCTCAACACAAAGGGGACGTAGAATCGATCGTGCACGGGGGTGACGAGTGAGAGAGCGCGCGCGAGTGGTTAGACGAAAAGTAATGGTACCAGTTCCGGAGGTGTGCTATCCAACTATTTTTTTTATCCACATCCGCCTGTTCGAGGGGGGGGCGTTTCGACATCGTCACCAGAGGTGCAAGGGCTCTGTGTTCACATGCAAGACGGCGGCCAACGCTATAAACACGGCGAGGTGGACGGGTGTAACGGGCCTGTAACGAAACCAACCGCGACACCCCCAACGAACAACGGAAGTTTACACGCGCCAGCACACACAAGACCACGTCAAAACTAGCACAGGTGCACGAATTTTAGGTCACCCAAAAGTGGTACCGAGCAAGAAGCAAGACGGCATCACAAAAATGACCAAAACTTAGAACAACAGGCAGTTAGCATACAAATTGTGTATCAGGTGTGACCGCCAATCTAATAGCGTCAGTGGGGGGAAAACCGAAATCGCTACCGAATATGCGTGATACTGATTGATGGAGGCGGCGCGTAGTAGAATCTTAGCGGAGTACTAGCCCTTGCGGCGCACGGCGTCGGACGTACGGTGCCGGCTCCTGTACTGTCCGCGGTTGAAATGGCTGTATGTAGGTAAGGAACGTTTGGATTAGACTAGTGACCTGGTATGTACTAGCAAGTATTTTACATGACAATCTGTGGCACAGGCTACGCGGATGAGGTATACATTGTTTCGTCGCGACTTACCATGTTCCTCCCATCAAGCTTCTTCAGAGCATTTGCGGTCGCGAGCAGCCAACTCAAAGAAGTTTCCCACTCCCTCGACGATGCAGACGAGACGCACATGGTGCTCTTTTCGTTCTTGAAGCCCTCTCTCCAAATAAAGGTCTTCCGCAAGGCGTCGACAATCTCACCACAGCAACCCGTCGATGGCTCGCAATAAAGTAAATTTTGCCAAAACACAAATAAATCCGAATCCGATGATCGGATTCGGATTTATTTGTGTTTTGGCAAAATTGACGTTATTGCGAGCCATCGACGGGTTGCTGTGGTGATACACAAACTGGCCCACACCCATCTGCACATTGCCTCCGGACGTGGTTCCGGTCATGCCATCCCCAGAAGCACCCATCGTTACCCGGAAAACCAAGATAAAAACACGTAAATATGTGACGCGGTTGGGGTTGGGGGGGGGGGGGATCATGGCGTTCAGATTTTTAACTCTTCTTGTCCGTTCCAACGTTTTTTTTTGTTTGTTATTGTTCTTCATGGGATTTTGCCTACGCAAGTTGCCCTATTTAGTCCGTTGTACCAGCGAAGAAAGTCTCACATGCACCAAATAAACAATGGCGCTTTTCGACCTAGATACGTAAATGTTTTCCCCATCATGCAACACGATACTTCTGTCTCTGACCACATACCGTAAACTACACAAGATAACACCCCCCCGGTGATACATTTGAGCGCTTGAAAATATTATGACCCGATGTGGTATCTTGTGGGGGGTGTCGTATCTTGTGTAGCCCCGGTGATAGAGTGCTGGTCGCGGCGGCCCCCAGGGGGTATGATAAACTAGGTGGTGTAATAGCACGTCCGACCACCCACAGGTTACGTTTGGGGGTGTGATAAATAAGGGGGTGTGATAAACCAGGGGGTGTGATAACGTCCGAACACCCACAGGTCGTGCTTCGGGGGGGATACCGAAACACTCCTTGTAGAGTTGAGCCGCTGCTGGTGAGGCGATGCGGGGGCTGTCATGTTGGTTCTGCTGCTGGTAGATCAGCAGCAGCAGGAGGAGGACTCGTTGCAGGAGTCACTTGTGTAGGAGAAGTGCGCTCGAGTTGAAAGAACGACGTGATCTGTGGCGCCTGCTGTACTGCTGCGGTCGAAGCAGTTGTCGGAGAAGAGGGGGCACTTGCAAAGGCATTCTGCTCTCCCTCAACGTTCATGTTCTTGGAGGTTTCCACACGGGGTGTTTCCCCCGCACACAGGGTGTGGTGTTGTGTGCCCACGGGGCAAATGTTTCATGACCCCAGTGGTGGTAGGAAGGAGGGGCCCCGTGAATGTATGCGGCGTAACTAAAATTACCACCGGGGTGTGGTATCTTGTGTAGCCCCGGTGGTGAATCGATGGTTGCAAAAATGCGCCCAGAATTATCACCGGGTTGTCGTATTCTGTGGGGGGTGGTAAAAACGCTTGCGAATGCACCAAATTAACAATGGTGCTTTTCGACCTAGATACGTGAATGTTTTCCCCGTCATGCAACACGATATTTCTGTCTCTGACCATATATGTTTGCGTTGATCAAAGTATGGTTTGGTGTTGCGAACCAGGCTTTTCACCATGTTCGTAACCGAATCCGATATGAAAACGTATGGGACCAGAAACCATCGAGTTCAGAAATAATCGAGGCCAGAAATCATCAGCGGATCTGGTGATTTCTGAGCCCAGAAATAACAGCTCTTCCAACCTTTCCGAACTGGGATTATTTGACTTTTGGATACTACCTCGTACCAAGAATCACATGTCACCACTGCTTATACTGTACCAGGTACCTGGTATGATACTTGTCTGCTGTACACGTCACGCATCACCCACAACAAATAATCACAAACACACCCACGACAGCATATATATTGCGATTTTTTTTTTTTTTTTTTTATCCTCCGGCGGATAGAGAAAAATAAAGCTTTAGCTCACCACACTTCCACGATTGTTGTGTGCGAGACAGAGCTTCATCCTCACACAAACGCGACAGCAGCACCACCACCACCATCAAAACCACCACAGGCACACCGCACCAGCACCACAGCAACAGCGCAGCAGAAGAGACAGCAGGAGAGGCGGTGGTGACCGAACGTCTCCGGCGACAGTGTACGTGCCAGATTTATAAAATAAAGGCAAACGGCAAAACAAGACCGACCAATTCAAAATAAAACCACTTTCCAAAAATCAAAAGCCATAAATAGTAGTCTCGCCTGGAACCTTAACGGCGCCAAGGGAACATGCGCCCGTCCTTCGCGACGTACACCCGAACTCAGTCGGGCGCGCCGACGCAGCCCTACAAATGGAACGGGGGCCTGTATTCCAGCGGGAGCTCGTACCCTCTGTGCGGGCTGGTGCTGCTGCGCCTCCGATTTTTCAGGGTGCAGCTGTACCCGGAGTCCAGGGCATGCGTATGCTGCTGCTGTCTAGGCAGTTGAACAGCGCAGCTGTCTACGCAACAACACACTAGGCAAATCGTGATGCGATGGTGATTTCTTGCCAATTTTACGCTGCATATGCAGTGATTTGATTCGCCCGGGCAACCCGGGTGCTCTTGGCCAACGATATTTTTCCTTTTCGAAACCCAAAAGACCCAAACCCAATCCGAAAATATTCTGGTCTTGAGGGCGTCTTCGGACGATTTTAGGTCGTTTGGGAAGTTTGGGACAGGGAGAATAGAAAAAAAATGACCAAAGCGAACCATAATCTGACCTTCGCTTACACCATATTACTTGCACATACTGTTAATGTAACCAGGACGACGACCCACATGGTGATGACGTATGGGTTTTTCATAGTTTCCGCTCACAGACTGCCTGCCTAACATCACCCTGTTGACCCTGATAGCTACTACACTGTAGTTGCAAGGGGAGTCGTTGACCTGTATCCTTCATGATGAGGACACACAACCCGTAATACCCGCGATCGGAGTATCACACACAGCTTGCAAATAATCAATAAAGAAATACGAGTGTCGTTTCAATTCATTGCTGGTGGTAAACCGTAAACTACACAAGATAACACACCCACATAAGATACCACACCCCTCACAGAATACGACACCCCGGTGATAATATTGGGCGCATTTTTGCAACGATCGATTTACCACCGTGCTACACAAGATACCACACCCCGGTGACAATTTTAGTTACGCCGCATACATTCACGGGGCTCCTCCTTTCTACCACCGGGGTCATAGAAAATCTGCAAGTGCCCCCCCTTCTCCGACAACTGCTTCGACCGCAGCGCGTTTCTCTCTTGTCTGTTGTTTTCTTAGCCGCGTAGAGTGCAACGTTGTTGTGTTTCGTGGTCTTGGACTTTTGGTCGTGACTTTGCTTGACTCTTTTGATGGTGCCCATGAGCACTGTAGGTGCCGTTGCAGCAGCCTGGTACGTTTTTGAAGAGGGCAGGACAGAGGGCGCACTCTGGCTGTGGCGCCGTCTCGCGTCAAATCGGGTGAGGTTTCTTCGATTCAATTTCCACTTTTTGGTGCTCCATCAAGCCAAGAGAGCTGACATTTTTTGAGCTTTCTCGGCTTTGAGGGGGGTCAGTCATCGTCTAGGTATTGTGTCCAGGAGTTTTGTCCCCGCAAGAACCTACCGTCTGGGCGGACGTTCGGACAGGTATCACCCCCCCCGCAATACCACACCCCTTCCAGTGTGCGGCAGCAGCGGCTCAACTCTACGAGGAGTGTTTCGGTATCCCTCCAAGCACGAGCTGTGGGTGTTCGGAGGTGTTTGTGGTATGCGGTTGTTCGATACGGGTCCGCGGATATTTGGCGGTTTCGTATATTCTGGGGTTTCGTATTATGTGTCGAGGCATTATTCGGTATATGCCTCGGAGTGTGGAGCTGCCCCCCCGCGGGGCAGTCGATGATGTTAATGATACGACCCGGGCTTTGATGATAACGATACTGCCCGTATATATGTGAGTGGTGCAGCCGGTGACAATCAGGTGCGGCTTACCTCCTGTGTGTGGTTTATGTGGTACGGTCTCTGAAAGAACGGTATTGACCCACCTGGTGTGTATTTGGTATCCGGTGTACGAGTATTCTATCTTCTCTCCTCGATCTACGCCGTAGCGGCACGCCGCGTGGTTACACAGAACACGTTATTCAGCAAGCGTATCCAAACACGATTATCGTGGGTTTCCGGGCCCGGAGCTTGCTGAAGGGTTGCTGTTATGGCCGAGGAGACCGAGCTGCTTCGGCAGCAGCTGGAGGAAGTGTCGATTAATTTGGCTCAGCGAGACGCGACGTTGGCTGAGAGAGACGCGACGGTGGCTGAGCGAGACGCGGCGTTGTCAGCGGAGAGAGCGTTGAGGATGTCCGCCGAGGCAGCGGTTCAGTCGGGTACCGCTGGGGGGAGCGGGCGGCCCATGCAGCAGGCAAGTGCTGGGCAGCCTGTGCCGGAGCCAGATTACCGCCACCACCAGACCCCCCCGGCGCTCATCTTGTCGTCGCAAAACAGCATGCGGGTGCCTAAGTTTGATGGGCGGAGTCAGCTGCACCTGTGGTCACACAGGTTCCAAGCTTTCTTGACGGCGCGGGGTCTGATCGGGGCGCTTGAGCCCACGAGCGACCCTATTCGGATAGCCGGGGGCTTAGGAGGGATGGAGGAGCGCAACCGATCCATCTATCTTCATGGGCAGCAGAGAGTCGAGAAGTGCGAGAAGGCATGGGAATTTCTCATGGAAGCCATGCAAGGACAGCCTGTGGAGGAACGGATGCATGCCGCTGGGTCGGTGGAGGGAGCATGGAAGGCTGTGATGGCCTGGTATCAGCCGCAGGGTGATGCCGAACGAGATCACCTCGAGAAAGACTTCGAGAACATAGAGATGCAGGGGGATGAGGACCCCAAGCTGTTCTTTGCCCGTGCTGAGGGGAAGCTCAATGTGCTGTCCACATTGGGTATCCGCAAGTCGGATCGCGACGTGGTTCGCATACTAACACGTCGTCTCCCGTCCGAGTTTTACGACGTGGAGCAGCGCACTAGCTTGCTTCGACCCGGCCTCACGCGATCGGAGATGGAGGGAATCGTCCGCACCTCCCACGCTAACCGCAAGACGAAGGAGTTGGAGGAGCGGAAGTTAGCGGCGGTTGTGTCAATGGCTGCTGCGCCGTTGGCGGATCCACACGCCCTCGCCGTCGGTGGGGGTTTTCAGGGCAGATTAGGCGCCGAGCAGCAGCAGCAGCAGCAGCAGCAGCAGCAGCGGTCGTATGGACAGCAACAGCAGCAGCAGCAGCGGCCGTATGGGCAGCAACAGCAGCAGCAACAGCGGCCGTATGGGCAGCAACAGCAGCAGCAGCAGCGGCCGTATGGGCAGCAACAGCAGCAGCAGCAGCGGCCGTACGGGCAGCAACAGCAGCAGCAGCAGCGGCCGTATGGGCAGCAACAGCAGCGGCAGCAGCGGCCGTTTGGGCAGCAACAGCAGCTGCAGCAGCGGCCGTATGGGCAGCAGCAGCAGCAGCAGTTGGGGGGAGGGCAACAGCAGCAGCGTGGGGGTGCAGACCATAGTTACCAGCACCAGCAGCAACAGCAGCAGCACCCACCCCAGCCGCAGCAGCAGCCCCAGCACCAGCTGAGGCCGGGGGGCAATGGTGGGGCAGGTAACACCGGAAGTGGGTGGTACCAGCCGGAGTCTCCTCCGCCTCCAGGAGCGTCCATGCGGGAAGTGTACAAGTGCGGTCGGTGTGGTGCCCTCGGGCACAAGTCCGACATTTGTCGAGCGCCGAACGCTTTTTCGGGGGTCTGCAGCACTTGTGGAGCTTACGGTCACATGGCCAGGCAATGCCGCACTGCTCCGCCCACCCGCATGCATGCAAACATTGTCGCGGCCCCTCCGCACGGCCCTCCGCCCCCCCAGGAGCACTACAGCAGCACACCACCACCACCACCACCACCACCGGGAGCTTGGCCTCAGCACCAAACTGGCTTCGTAATTCACGGCGACGCATTGGACGGGGGCGGTATGGGCGAAGGCGTACAGCAATGGGACGGGGGCGGTGTGGGCGGAGGCGCACAACAATGGGACTGGGGCGGTGTGGGCGGAGGCGCACAACAATGGGACGGGGGCGGTGTGGGCGGAGGCTCACAACAATGGGACGGGGGCGGTGTGGGCGGAGGCGCACAACAATGGGACGGGGGCGGTGCGGGCGGAGGCGAACCACACTGGGACGGGGGCGGTGTGGGCGACGATGGTCAGCCAAAGCTGAGAAGTGGAGGAGCCGGGGGAGCCTACGAGGGCGGGCCGCTTTCCTCGACTATCGACAGCCAGGCGCCGGCCAGCAGTGAACAGCAGGTCGAGTGGCCCACCCTCTTCGTCGCGCACTTAACGTCTTTAGGCAAGTGGCATGCTCTTTCTGTTGGGGGTGGTCTCGTGAGGCCTACAAGGCCTGGGAGTAAGATTCTGATTGGAGATAGTGCTGCTTCCATCCATTGTACTGGTGATTCTGCTCTCTTTTACAACTAGAGAGCCCCTGCCCCCGACGAGAAGTATTTGATCATTGGTGACGGAAAGAAGATGGAGGTACAGTTTTTTGGTTGTGTTGATGTAGTGATGCATTGTGCTGAAGACGTAGCAGTGACCTTGAGGAATGTGGCGTTTGTGCCTGGCGTACCTTTCGACCTCTGCTCATTCAACGTGATCCAAGAGGAGCACGTCATTACCCTTGACCACGAAGGGGCGCACATGCTCGATGGACGCGTGTTTTTCCGCAAGGAGAAGTTCGGCAACTACATTGAGGCCACTCGAGTAGCGAGACACGAGAAACCCCCTGCACTTGCTGCTGCAGTGTTAAGGCCTGGTAGGCAGAGATGGATAGACATCAACGACTTGCACTGTTCCCTTGGCCACGCCAACGATACCGTTTTACGTGAGACTGCTCGTCAAATGGGAATCAACGTGACGGGACGTTTGGGGTATTGCGACGGGTGCGCGGGGGGGGAGGGGATCCGCAAAGCCGTCGCTAAGTCCACGTCGTGCCGTGCTGATAAGCGGATGCAGCGCCTGTACGCCGACCTCGCAGGACCTATGCCGACGTCAACAGGCGGCGCTCGGTACTGTTTGATGATCGTCGACGACGCCACCAACATGGGCTGGCCGGTATTTCTGCCGGACAAGAGCGCGGCCACCGTCACCCTCGGTTTCCGCACTTTCCTGGCGGCCGTAAATGCCTACGGGCAGCCGGAATGCCTTCGCACTGACAACGCCTCCGAATTCACTAACGCCGAGTTCCAAAGGCTGATGGTCGACAACAACATCCGCCGCGAGTTCACGTCCGTCGACGGCTCGAAGCGCAACGGGCAGGTGGAGCGGAAGCTAGCTCTTGTTGCCGAGGGGGGTCACGCTGCGTTCTTGGAGTTCCAGACCATGTTCGATGGTGTGGAGTTTCCGGCCAAGGCGCTCAACTATGAACGCACGTGGCCGGAAGCATGGACGTGGATGTGCGACGCGCTCAACCTCATGGCGCGGGTGGATGAAAAGCCCGGCATGATGTGCTCGTTCGAGAAGTTCCATGGGAGGCCTTACAGGGGCCCCGTACTTCCATACATGATGCCGGGACGCCACAAGGTCAAGCGGGCGGCTAAGTCAGAGCCGAAGGGGGAACCCTGCTTCTACCTGAACTCCGGCAACGACCACGCCTCGGATTGCAGCAAGATCATGCTGTCGCCATCAGGCATCGCGAGCTACTCGACCGATGTGACGTGGGGCTATCGGCGCGCGCCGTTCGGTGGAGGGACCGCGATTGCCGGGTCCCCGTCGCCGGCTAAGGGGGGGGCTGTCAGTGACCCAGCCCAGCAATCGCAAGCGCCGCGGGGCTTCGAGGTGTGGTACCAGCCGTCGACGCCATCGACTGGTGTAACGCCGGAGTCTTCGCCCACGCCCCTGCCTGCTGCGTCGTCCGTACCACAGCAGCAGAAGCCGACGTCAGCGACCGTTGCATCACCGGAGTCCTTGCCCGTGTTCATTCCCCCTGCGCCGCCCGCGACCGTTGCACCGCCGGAATCCTCGTCCGCGCCTCCACCCTCTGTGGAGGTGCCGGTGCAGCAGCAGCAGCAACCGCGGGTATCGCCGGCGGTGACGCGGTCGGCGGCGCGACAACGGGGGGGCCTGGGCCCGCAGCATGGCTTCGTTTCGATGCTAGCCGCGCGGGAGAATATCGCTATGATCATTGCCGACCAGTCTCCTCCGCACATGCCCGCTCCTGAACTGCCTTCATGCCCTGCGAGTGAGTTGGTAACGCCCGACTCGTATCGCGAAGCGTGCGAGGATGAACACGGAGATGTGTGGTTCGATGCCATGGACACTGAGTTCGACGGTCTGTACCGCGCGGGGACGTTCGGCGCTGTGGTGGACAAGAGATGTGGTGACACTTAGCAACGAAACGGCATCAACGTAATCTTTGCTAAGTGGGTTTATTCTTGGAAGGTCAACGAATTTGGTAGAGTAGTGCGGGCAAAGGCCAGGCTGGTAGCGCGGGGCTTTAGGCAGCGTGCAGGCGTTGATTATTTCGAGACGTATTCCCCGTGCCCATCAGTTGCGAGTATTCGTTTGCTGGCTGCCATAGCGTGCGAGTTGGAATTGGATTTATGCCATTTTGATGCCGAGCAGGCGTTTGTCCAGTCAGAGCTAAGTGAGGATGTCTACATGCGCCTCCCCAAGGGGTGCGGGTCGATGTCCGGTAAGGTGGTTAAGTTGTGCCGCAGCCTGTATGGTTTGAAGCAGGCGTCGCGGCAATGGCACCATCACTTGGTACGCGGCATGAGGGGTCTTGGTTTTGAGCAGTGTGAGGCTGATGCGTGTGTTATGCGTTTGGTTGAAGCGGGGGCCGTTTCTATCGTAGTAGTAGTGCATGTGGATGACATATTTGCGATGGGGCTTAAGAGTAGGTGTGACAAGTTTTGTGAGGACCTGAACCAGTTCGTTCCTATCAACAACCTGGGGGAGTTGCGGTGGTACGCAGGTTGCCGATTTTCTCGAGACTGGGATGCAGGGAAGTTGACGATATCACAGCAGGTTTTCGCTGAAAGTACCGTAGCGAAGTTTGGTGTCACTCGCGGCAAGAGCATCCCTGCGGTGGTTGACCTAAAGCTTGAGGTGTTTGACCACGATGAACCAGACGTTGATGAGCCTTTTCGGTCGTTGGTAGGGCATTTGATGTGGCTGGCGAACCAGACCCGCCCGGACATCCTTAACGCGGTTCGAGCGATGGCAAGGTACTCTGCATCGCCAAAGTTATTGCATTGGCAGGCAGCGCTGCACATCGTGATGTACATCAAATCGACGAGTACTTACGGTATTACTTTTCAGAGGGGTCTGAGTGATGGAGTTCAGCTGGAGTTGTACGTGGACGCGGACTATGCGCACGAGGCCAATGACCGAAGGTCTGTCTCTGTTGGAGTTATCATGTGTGCTGGTGCCTGTGTATCGTTCTACTCTAGGACGCAGAAATCCGTTACGCTTTCGTCTACGGAGGCAGAGTATGTGGCGATGGCCACGGGTTTTCGCGAGACGATTTTCACGCGGTATCTCTGGAGTTTTATTTTCCCGGACCGCGATGTTGGGTGTACCACGGTGAAGGAAGATAACCAGGGGGCGATACATTTGGCGAAAAACCCTGTGACCACTCCCAACAGTAAGCACATTGATGTCCGTCATCACTTCCTTCGGGAACGTGTTGCTAACGGGGAGTTTGAGGTTGTCCACGTAGCGTCGACACTGCAGCATGCTGATTTTCTCACCAAGCCTTTGCACACGGAGGCGTTTCGTTTTCACCGCAACTTTGTGATGAATTTGTGGTGATTTCTTGCATTTATTTATTTCTTCGGGTATTGGGGGTGGGTGAGTGGAACGGAGAAGTTATTTGTAGGGAATTGGAGAAAGTATTGGGATGTACTCATGCGTCGAGTAAGGTTAACACGCCAGTAAGATATGCCGATGGTCTTGATGAATCGTGCCGTACACGTTGGCTATTGGTTAAGTATGCACAACGTACAGGGGACCCAGAATTACTAGTATCCTTAGTACTTTTAAATTAAGATGCAATCATTGCCTTTTGCATACTCCCGTGGTGAGCACCTCTTAATAGCAGGGGGGCTGTTATTGTTCGATTTGAGATGCCCTATATATATGAGACACGTTCTGTTGTCCTACTCGCCCAGAGTACGCAACAGGGGGGCCGGATGTTATCGGGCGGTGTGATATTTTTGCACAACAGGGGGGCCGTTGTTATCGGGCGGAATGCTATTTTTAGTGAAGACGGTGTTATTGGTTTTGGTTGAGGATTTTACCAGCATACTCTTGTTTGTTGGATTTTTCCCTTCCCGTATAGTTACTGTCTCGCTTTAGATGGGGAGATCAGTGCTGGAATGGAGATTGAGAGACTTGGTATAGGGGTTGCCGTTTTACCTTGGCAATTCTTCATGACGGAATTTGGGCTTGCCGTTTTACCTTGGCAATGATTTATTATGGAATTTGGGATTTGCCGTTTTACCTGGCAATTGGTGATAGGTTGTTCGGGACCTGTCGTATCGAGCACCGAATAGGGGGGCTGTTTGTGGTATGCGGTTGTTCGATACGGGTCCGCGGATATTTGGCGGTTTCGTATATTCTGGAGTGTCGTATTATGTGTCGAGGCATTATTCGGTATATGCCTCGGAGTGTGGAGCTGCCCCCCCGCGGGGCAGTCGATGATGTTAATGATACGACCCGGGCTTTGATGATAACGATACTGCCCGTATATATGTGAGTTGTGCAGCCGGTGACAATCAGGTGCGGCTCACCTCCTGTGTGTGGTTTATATGGTACGGTCTCTGACAGAACGGTATTGACCCACCTGGTGTGTATTTGGTATCCGGTGTACGAGTATTTTATCTTCTCTCCTCGATCTACGCCGTAGCGGCACGCCGCGTGGTTACACAGAACACGTTATTCAGCAAGCGTATTCAAACAGGAGGTTATCACACCCCATGGTTTATCACACCCCCTCATTTATCACACCCCCAAACACACCCTGTGGGTGTTCGGACGTGCTATCACACCCCCTAATTTATCACATCCCCACATTTATCACACCTCCAAACGTACCCTGTGGGTGGTCGGACGTGGTATCACACCCCCTGGTTTGTCACACCCCCTGGGGGCGGCCGCGACCAGCACTTTATCACCTGGGCTACACAAGATACCACACCCCCCATAGGATACCGCACCCAGTGATAATAATTTCAAGCGCTCAAATGTATCACCGGGGGGGTGTTATCTTGTGTAGTTTACGGGTAGTCTAGTCTATGCTTTATAAGATTCGTAGTCAAGACCGTCGGTGGGTCGTGATCCCACTTCTCTCTGCGTGAGCAGAGTGTTCTCACTGTTGAACTACGACGGCGGAGTGTGAGACAACACGGGCTGATACAGCAGGCCGTTGACAGAGGGAGAGACAGGACAGGTTGAGATGGACTCCCAGAAGTGCAAGGAGAAGGAGTAGTAGTTGTTGTTGTGTTGTTGTGAGAGCGGTGGGCGAGCAGTTGTCAGTGCTCCCTCAGCTCTCGGATGAAAGGAACAATCCAGCGGGACCTTCCAAAGTCCCGCTGCGGAGAATCCGCTAGGCGGGTGTTTCCGCCGCGGAGGATCCGTCAGCGGAACGTGGAGGGGAAGGCTCCGTGGCGTGTTCTAGACATGACAATCTCCCGTGTTCCCCAAGCGATCCTTCCAGAAACGATGTCTGGAAGGTTGGAGGGGTTTCGACATTTTCCCTATGCGTGTTGGTTCGGGGACATGGTATCCACATCACCTCCCAGTTTTAGTGGTGATAGAGCTCGAACTCCACCAAAACTCAAAAGTAACAGGACCATAGACAAGAGTAACAACACGTCTAGTTGATATACAAACTTCCAGTGGCGATTCGCTAACGCTCGGCAGTTTGTACACTCCTTTGGACAAGATGGACAAGACAGCATGACAAACTGACAAACTGCTGTAGTACCGTAGACATGTGGATAAAAATCCGGACATAGGATCGGACATGATAGTATATAGCGAATGACAAGAGCATAATCTTTTCGCATGCGGTATGTTCAAATACATATCGCGGACATTGCGGCTGGCCAGCTGTGGATTACGACAAAATATAGAAAAATGATCCTGGACAGGGGCGTGCGAGAGCAACGACAATAAATAAATATCCCGGGTTTATTAGCAAAAATATGCTAATTAGACGCACGCTACACGAAACGAGTGTGTATACTCATCGTGTGGACAACATGGCTGAAGGCTCAACAGGCGTGACATGAGTCGTATATGCTGGAAAGCAAAACGACTTACCTGACGGAGACAATAAATTATACACCAAACATGTTATACTGCGACGAGGACATTTGGCTGATCACACTACACTTGGCATCTGATGGGTGTTCGAGACCGAATCAGAAGTCAATTGTGGTACATATCAGTTGGCATCTGATGGGTGTTCGAGACCGAATCAGAAGTCAAGTGTGGTACACATAACAGCCTGGGCGGTGACCGAAGTCGACACGAGGCAACCGCCAACAGTATACATTTCAGGGTCGCATCCATATGAAAAATACTAGAAAAAAAAATGGATAAAAGGCGACTAGTTGACTGACAGTAATCGTGCATACGGGTATCATGCCGCAGATGTGCAACGATATCGGAGTGTGCAGTGGGAGACATACAAACGTTCGACAGACAGACACATAATGTACGCCGTAGCTCATCTGTGTCTGTATCAAATACAGATCGTAACAGAATGAGGCATTTTTCAAAGACAAATATTGTGCGCGAACGCTGGATATTTATTATCGATCCAACCACCGGTGTGCTACGGTGCCGAGTACTTTTCAGTACTGAAGAGGCAAGTGCCAAACGACAACAGAAGACATGAGAACGACCCCCCATAAAGCGATGGGAGTCGGGTCTCTTACGACTATACATCGCGCCAATAAGTGCTAACCTCAGGTTGTACGATACTTACGGTGCATACAGAAGCCAATGCGCAAGAAACCAAACTGCTGAATATCAAAAGAAAACAGACGAAAACAACAAACTACGCAGGGCACTGCGAATGGCGACATAACGAAGTCACGAGAATACTCGTGTGACAGTACGCCGAAGACATTGACAAGTTGGCATACACACTAGACACACGCTCCTTTTGGCTATGATAGACCTGACGGTCACCCCCCCTGCAATTGAGGTGATTTGGTATTTACCATTGCAGGCCTAATGGTACTAGTCAAACTAGTACAGTGGACAATCTCAATCGCGGGATCAAAACATACCGCTGAGCTGGAAGCCAAAATAGAGGGAAGTCAACAAAAAGACATAAGGTGCTAGGAATACAGTTCACCACGGGGGGCGAGGACAATACTTTAGAGTGCGCGGTACTCGCACTGGACAACAGACAAGCCATGAGGTGACTACACCTTAAAAGAAAAACAACTCCCGCAGGAGCTTGACACATATGATGGAACAAATAGCACAGGGCTGACATCAGTAGTTGCTCAGTCTGATGTGACAAAATAAAGCGCTAAAACAAAACAAGACGATACAAGAAAAGCCCATTAAAGTGCTATGGGACATCCGCGGGGACAGAATGAGACTTCCGCGTAGGAGGGTTAAATGCTGAAGAGTCCGTCGACAATACTGCAGCACGGTAGGAAGCAATCATATCTCTGCATTGAGGAATGGCGTTGACATGACGCCAGATACCCATCTGGGTAGGATAACCTTCCAACTTGAGATGATATTGGAAGTTGGTGAGAGATGCTGCTCCTACTCCCCTTTTATGTCCATCAATACTCTCAACCGTGAACGCACCGATCATAACTTTCGACAATGAGCCTTCGAGATCGGGCACGGGAAGAGTGGTCCCTAAAAATAAATCGTCGAGCGCATCAAGGTCAGGGGAAGGGGACGACTTAGGGACATAGTATTTTTTCATCCGGCCAAGGTGAACAGTAATCTCGGCGGGGTTGCCATCTTTAGTGACGCGATAGATTACGGGTGACGTTTGCGCTCGTACGGTATATGGTCCACGCCATGGGCTGATCAATTTTGGATTGGGACCATCAGCTTCAGTGTATGGGCGGTGGATTAATACCTGTTCTCCAGGTTTGAAACTGGGAAACGACAGGGTCTCATTTGCGACCGCTTGCTTATCCGCTCGCTCTTTAAGATTACGGCGGGCCAGCTCGTATGCAAATTGCAAGTTTTCGACAGTCTGCTTAGAATAGGCGAGCTGTGATTGCGGTGCGGAGGTGGACGGTGCTCCAAAAATGAGATCGACAGGTAGTACAGCTGCACGTCCAAACATGAGGAGCTTCCTGGAGCGTGGTAGAGTAAGCTGTATTGTGAGCTAACTGGACAAAAGGCAACAGCTCTGCCCAATTATCGCAGGACAAGTTGCTGTACATAGCCAACATATTGTGGACAGTGCTGTGTACACGCTCTAAGACAGAGTTGCCCTGAGGGCGAAAAGCGGCTGTACGCGTTTTCTTATATCCAAAAACTGATTGTAATTCTTTGACCAATTCGTTATCAAATTATTTTCCTTGGTCGGAATGAAGTGTTTCTGGAGGGCCAAACACCGAGAACACGCGTTCGATTAGATGACGAACGATCGTGCAAGCCGCCTTTTTTTGATGGCTATCAAAATGACAAATCGAGTTAGATGGTCGATGACAGAAAGGATGAAGCGATTTCCTTGTGACAAGCTTTTATACTCGACAAGATCAACAGCGACGCATTGGAACGCGCGCGTGACAGGGCGGTGTCCCACAGGCAACTTGGGCGGGCGGTGGGATGACTTGGGGTGTTGGCAAGACAGGCACGCTTCAGTATGAGTACGGACATCCGTCGACATGGTCGGCCACCAAAATCTATCACGAATGGTATCGAATGTTGCTTTAAAAGCTAAATGACCTCCAAACGCTGGTAGATCATGACACGAATTAATGACAATTTTCCGGAGAGATGTAGGCACTACCAGTTGATCGCGGAAAGTGCTACGCTTCCGTAAGTGACCAGGAAGGTACGACCGAAAAAGCAATCCTTCATTTAAAAAGAAGTAGCTCATCGTGTATTTAGATTCTCCACTAGGGAGTGGGGCCGATGTTGGTGCTCGGAGGTACTCAAAATACTGACAAAATTCCTCCTTCTGTAGATCGACGAGTTTCGCGGGGTCTACAGTAGGGAAGACAGACACAGCGCTCATGAATAATTCACGGTCGCTTTCTACAGGTGCTACGTCGTGCAAACTAGAAGCGGAGAGTTCGTACTCGCGGGGCCTAGGTGGATAGTACGGTCCCTCAATCCGTACATTGCGACGAATGGCGGCTAATCTTGGCTCGGATGGGATGGGTTCCCCGTTGACTTCGCTAAAAGCACGAGACAACATATCAGGCACGACATTTAATTTGCCTGGGACATGTTTGACAGTGAAATCGTAATTCTGAAGTGCGATCGCCCATCGGGTGAGCATGTTAGAGGTGTCCTGCATTTTATACAGGTACGTTAGTGCTTGGTGGTCGGTACAGCATGTGAAATGCTTGCCCCATACGTACGGACGCCAGTGGGTGACAGCCCAGACCACAGCATAACACTCTTTCATGGTGGCACTATAATGACGCTGGCTTTTTGAAGTGACTATAATACGCGATGATATCAAGATCGGAATCGGAGCTGCTTTCGCGTGAGCGTTGAGCGAGAAATGCTCCTACTCCTGCTTCTGAGGCATCCGTATGGACAATAAATTCCCGAGTAAAATCTGGGTAATTAAGGACCGGTGCGGAACTAAGGGCACGCTTCGCGCGAGCGAATGCTTCACGTTGCGCGGGCCCAAAAGCCTTCTTGAAAGCGGTCTTTTTGACATAATCCTTACGAGTGAGTTCAACTAGCGGTGCTGTTATTTCAGCATAACCGTCAATAAAACGGCGGACATAGTTGAGTGTACCTAAGAATCCGCGATTATCTTTGATACACTCAGGCTCAGGCAGTGCTAAAATGGCTTTGACACGGTCGGCACTGATTGAAATACCTTTTTCCGAAATGACATGGCCAAGATACTCTTTTTCTTTCTGACCGATATGAAGTTTGGTCGGTTTCAAAGTTAAGCCAGCTGCCTGTAACGCTGAGAACATTTGCTCGAGGGATTTCAGGTGAGCTTCAAACGTAGAATTAGGACAAATAATATCGTCTATGTACGTAAGAATACACGACTCAGGACCAAGGTGGCCGAAAGTGACAGACATCATGTGTTGAAACAACCATGGGGCATTACAAACTCCAAAAGGCATACGTTTAAAACAAAACTTGCCGGTCGGAGTGACGAATGCTGTCCGGTCGATGTGCTCTTCTGCGACGGGTAGCTGCCAGAAAGAAGATGAGGACATCGGCTGTAGAGATGAATTTGACGCCTCCGACTGCATCCAGACAGGCATCTAAGTTCGGGAGGGGCCAGCTCTTGCGGACAATGTTACGGTTGAGGGTATGACGATAATCAACACAGAAACGAGGGCTACCGTTCTTCTTTGCGACAAGCGTACACGGGCTACCCCACGGGCTGGGACGTTCTTCGATGATGCCCCATTCAAGCATATCGTGAACACACTTATCAACGACAGCTTTAGCTCGAGGGTTGGCGCGGTACGGGGGACGATCAATAGGTCGGGTGTCAGGAGGCAAAGGAAATGTTGCTTCTGCATTGGTGCAACGACCTAGCTCTGACATTGACAAGGCAAAGACAGGACGGTATCGAGCGCACAAATCTAGGACAGAGACTTTCTGGTCAGACGTGAGCTTAGTGTTAGTAAAAGCTTTGGACAGGGGACCTTCAATCTCGGATTTGGCTTGAGCGATTTCATCAACTGATGTAGGAGTTTTCGCAACGGCATTAACGTGCAATTGATCAGGCGTCACTACGGACACAGTGAATAACTGACCAAGACGTTAATCAATAGGTAGCGCAACCCCATCAGAAGACGGGTTTGCAATTTGCACGGCTACTGAACCATCAGCAGCATGCCAAGTAGCAAGAGTGCGAGCGACAATAATTTTCTCGAACACTGACGAGCTACTGGACTCCAAAAACTCAAGCTCAGACATGATTAGGGGTTCTACCACAACAGTAGAATCGTGCGCGGGAAGACAATCAGTAAAAGCTACGACAAGGGCCTCGTGTCTCGGTTTAAGATCAACACGTTCACGCAACCTGACATCGACTCCTTCTGCATTATGGTGGACAACAGCGACGGACAGGTTAGAGTCGCTAGAGACAGTGGAGGGATCGGCGGGGCGGGAGGCGGGGTAGCTAGTACGATGAACTGCTGGTATAGAATCACCAGTAGAAGGAAAAGACATGACTTGGTTTTCCCAATCAAGAATAGCTCCAAAAATAGACATGACACTGTTATCAAGGAGTATTGAATCGGGACCAAGGGACGGTACAACTAATGCTTCGACATCGTGCGTAATCGTACCAAGGGTGAGTGAAAAAACAACAAACCCTAAGACATTCAACGACGAACCATTCGCTGCTTGCAAGGCAACGGCGGTTGTCGGGACAGGTTGGATAATGACAAAATGCAAGGTTGGGTGTGACTTTAACCATGCATGAGAAACTACAGACACATCAGTAGCAGTATCCACAGTGATTGCGGGTACTGGATAGTCTTCTACAGAGCCAGAAATCTGCACTCTGCGAGACGAAAAGAACAAAGAAAAAGGGTGGCGTTTGCATGCCAGCATCGAGCTGTGCCACGCAGTTGTCTTTTTATTATTGTTTTCTGGGCGAACATCACCCATGACACTCAGGCTCGTGTGGCGTGGCCGCTGAGTACTACGACTACATTCGGACACGCACGCAGACACAGGGGTATCATCAGCAAACGTCACCCGCTTGCGCGGACGGAGTGAACTGAATACCTGACTACTTCGACCTGAGACAAGGACACTCTTAACAGACAAACCACGGTCAACTCCGTGACTGCTTCTACCATCGACAAGGACATTCGGTACGGGACACTCAGTACCTACTGCTACTGTTGCGATGAGTTTCCTCTTCGCGCTAACCTCGCCGACCGGACAGGTAGCAAGGTGGGTCCCAACTGCAGGTAGCGCTGCAACAGCTGGGCTCCGTCAGTTGTCTTCGCCACGTGTGCTGCTCGCCTGGCTCCTGCGGTCGTTTCAGCATCGTCGTCGTCGTCGTCGTCACGGTGGTGGCGGCGGAAACGGCGAGAGTTGCCGCGGGGGGAATTCGACCTGTCGCGCTTTGAAACTTGGCGTGACTTAATGTCGCGTGCCTTTTGCAGGCACGTGGACTCCCAGTGCCCTACGGGTTTGTCGCACCTATCATAGGTGCAGTGGGGGCGGGGTTTGCGTTGGTTGTTGGTTCGCTGAGTTCCCCGTTGGCGCGGCTGCTGGCGAATGCCTTGCTGCTGACGACCCTGCTGACGTTGCTGCCTTCTCGGCGACTGCAACTGACGGACAGCAGTGCGGTTTGGAACGGACGTAAATGACATGGCGCTTATAGTGGTGGCCCCACCAGTGAGGCGTGCGGCCTCGTGCTCGACAGCTTCTTTAAAAGAAGTTACTGGTTTTTCCCCACTTTGCAACAATTGCAATGCGGGTGGCAGACTGTGTTGCCACAGTGTGACAGTTATCGCTGCCCAAGGCGTACGACCTTTGGCATGACGTTCGACAGCCGATTCGAATCGGGACATAAGCGCGCGGAAACGTAGCGCAGAGGCGGATACAGTCTCGCCTTTTTCGGTCTTAAAAGTCGCTAGTTTAATGGCGCATTCCTCTACCGAATTAGAGGGCATGAGTATATCGAGAAGAGCTAATTTGAGCTCCTCCCAGGTGGAAACAAGGTTGAAGGGGTTTCGACATTTTCCCTAGGGGTGTTGGTTCGGGGACATGGTATCCACATTTACAAAAATTGAAAAAAACAAAAAAACGTCAGTAGTTGTCGTGAGTACGACCGATTGAATTGTTTTGTTGAAACTCAAATAATATTAGAGCTGCGTGATACACCCATACCTCGCCAATATACAGTCAGCAGTATAGAGTCTAGAGCAGCAGTAGAATTCAAACATGAAAAAAAAGACTTCTTTGTGTCCGCTGTTATTGAATAGAAATACCCTCGTTCTTTTCTCTGCAACATTTCGCCGCACCTATTTTCATATCTCGTGTATATGGGTACTGCAGTAGTAGTGTAGACTACGAGTAAATAGTCGTGAAAAATAGGTGATAAATCACTTTGAACTACTTACGCTATACCTACATTGGGACCCCAAGGCAAATGAAGGGTGCGCCAGCTAGCGTTGAGCTGCGAAAGCAACTGAGTTAAATCGACACACGACGCGTATGAAAATACGTGGAAGTGTGGTGGGCTAAAGCTTTATTTTTCCCCATTCGCCAGAGGATGAAAAAAAAAAAAAAAAAAAAAATGAACTAGTAATATATACACTTTGTCACAGAACAACAGTGTACCTGGTACGCGCAGCTATATATTATAAAAAATGAAAATACACTCCAGCTGTGAGATCGAAGATTTCGTCGAAACTCATCTTTGCAAGCTGTGTGTGATACTCCGATCGCGCGCATTACGAGTTGTGTGTCCTCATTAAGGATATAGGTCGGCGACTCCCCTTACAACTACAGTGTAGCTATCAGGGTCAACAGGATTATTTTAGTCAGTCTGTGCGCGGAAACTATAAAACCCGTTTCTGAGGGGGACAAAATCTGACAGCTGTGAAGGGAAATGTATCCTTTTATCAAGTGAATCTTGTAAGTCGAATAACCGGTGAGGGGAGTGGGGCGGAGTTTTGAAGGACGTGGGGGCCTGGTTTTGATCAAAAGCGAGCCGGTTTGGAGTGGGGGGGGGGGGGGGGGAAGGGGGCAGTTTGTGCATGTAAGCTATAAATCCTTTCGAGGGGATAAATCTGACGGTTTTGGCACCAGTATATTATTGGGGGCGGGGGGGGGGGGGGGGGAGGGGCGTGTGGGGCAGCTCAATATGTGCCTGGAAACTATACATTATTTTGAGGGGATAAATGTGACGGTTTTGGAAATAATACATCAGTTTATCATGTATATCCTGGGGTAAGTCGTACAATCAGTGAGTAAAGAGAGGGTGGAGTGTTCGAGGGGGTGGGGTTGGGATTGGTTGGGAGGGAGGTGGGGTGTGTGGGGGCGGGGGGGGCGGCGGGGGGGGAGGAAGGGCTTTAGGTGAGGGACTTGTTATACGTGTGGTGCTAGGTCTAGGCGATGGTGCGGGTGATGGGGAAGAAGGGGGCGTTCGAGGCGGGGGGGGGGGGGGGGGACACAGCGGCATGGATGGCTCTCGAAAGATAATGAGGTGATATCCTGAGCGTGAAGTGTTTATTAATGTGGCGGATTTCGATATTTGGTGGGGCGTTTGAGTAAGGGAGAGCAAGAGGGGGGGTGGGGGGGGGGGAGATTTTTAGGAGGTTTATGTCACAAATAATATTAAAAATACACTTCGGCTGTGAGATCAAATATATGTAGCAGCTTGTTATACGCGTGGTGCTAGGTCTAGGCGATCGTGGAGGTGGTCGGAAAATAGGGGGCGTTGGAGGGGGGTGGGGGTGGGGGGAGGGGGGGGGGGGGGGAGGAAGGGCCTTAGGTGAGGGGTTTGTTATACGAGTGGTGCTAGGTCTAGGCGATGGTGCGGGTGATGGGGAAGAAGGGGGCGTTCGAGGCGGGGGGGGGGGGGGGACACAGCGGCATGGATGGCTCTTGAAAGATAATGAGGTGATATCCTGTGCGTGAAGTGTTTAATAATGTGGCGGATTTCAATATTTGGTGGGGCGTTTGAGTAAGGGAGAGCAAGAGGGGGGGGGGGGGGGGGGAGATTTTTAAGAGGTTTAGGTCACAAATAATATTCAAATACACTTCGGCTGTGAGATCAAAGATATGTAGCAGCTTGTTATACGCGTGGTGCTAGGTCTAGGCGATCGTGCAGGTGGTCGGAAAAGAGGGGGCGTTGGAGGGGGGGGGGGGGGGGGCGGGGGGGGGGGGAGGGAATAATCGAAAACTACGTCATGGATGGTCAGAAAGATAATGACGTGATATCAACTGCGTATAGGTGTTTATTACTCAGGTTGATTTTGATTGTGAGTGGGGCGTTTGGACAAACTAGGCGGAAGGGGGGGGGAATCGGTGGACGGAGGGGCAGGGGGGGAGGGTTGGGGTTTTTTTAATGAACAAGAGGGGTCAGTGGAGGGGGAGGGGAGGGGGGGCGGGGGGCGGGGGGCGGGACATATCAATATATGTGCGCGGAAACTATAAACCCTCAAAGGGGACAAACCTGACGATTGAAGCAATAAGACATCCCTTTATATCATCTGGCTTGTAATGTTTACTATTCTAGAAGGTTTGATGTTAGATGCAGCATGCAACCCAGTGTTTAAGTGTAGTAAATGACGTGTTAAATATTCCTAATTTGTTGTTGTATGATACATCGATCGAAAGCTAGAATATTTTATAGAATATTTGTAGGTACCATTATTTTCTGACATCGCTAATTATAAGAAAGAGATACGTATTGTCAAATACAACAGGCGAGGTGATGTGGTCATGCCCTGTTTGTCACCATCATCATACAGTTACCACTATTTTCTGACATCGCTAATTATACGAAAGAGATACGTATCAGTATCTGCGTATTGCCAAATACAGCATGCGAGGTGATGTATGTGGCCATGTACTGTCTCCGCCATTGAGCA
Source organism: Undaria pinnatifida (assembly GCA_012845835.1). Lineage (NCBI taxonomy): Eukaryota > Phaeophyceae > Laminariales > Alariaceae > Undaria > Undaria pinnatifida. Next base: position 3,215,246 of record JABAKD010000002.1, on the reverse strand, counting down.
TTAGAGGGAGGGATGCGAATCGTCAGTTTTAAAGGAACGCTTGGTATACATGTGCTCAATTACGTTACCTCGTTAGTCATACTTGGTATACACGCGCACAATTACGTTACCTCGCTAGTAATACGTCGCTTGGCATAGGTTGGGAGGCGATCATGCAGACGGTATGTACGAAATACCCTACGTAATGGGTTGGTAAGGTTGTTTACCGCAATTTTAACACATCTGCCTGTGCTTCCTTTTCCAAATTATTTTTGTCTAAAATATATGTACGATTTCACGCCTATGATTTTACCTTGTCGATGTGGGGCTCTGCGGTCGTCAATTTTAAGTCAGAGATACGTCCTACAAAATACATCAGGCGAGGTGTGGGTATGTGATGTCATATATATGCGATGTCATCACTATTGATCGCGAGGGTGATTCTACTTCGTGAGGTAAATGGTACTGTGTTTCGTAGAGGTCGTCTCAGGAGGGTATGCGATGGGTCGGCAGTGTGGTTTATCGCAATTTTATCAGGTCTGCCTGTGTGCTTCCTTCTCAACTCATTATTGTCTCAAATGTACGATTTCACGTCCATGATTTTTACCGTGCCGCTGTGGGGCTCTGAGGTCGCCATAAAACTATATACCTAGACCTCGCCCCCCTCGGACGTCTCGCTCGGCATATCCTCCCCCCTCTCAGCCCTTCTCAGCCCGTAATTGCCGAAAAGAAAATTAGTTGCTGGGGAAAAGAACCGTCCCGAAGTTCCTTACCTTCCTTGCTTTCCCAAGTCTCATTCTTACTTAGCTCTCATTCTCTCATCTTTACTGCTTGCTCTGATATTTTTATTTTGCTTTTTCAGCAACTTCTTTTTGGTACTTTAACTTTTGAAGTTGGCCAATTGCTGGCTGTTGGGAGGGAATTGCCGTTGACGGCTGCAAACAATTTGAATTTGAAATTTGCCGGATCGGCAATAACAATTTGAAGTTGAAATTTGCGAAGCGGACCAAGGCTAGTGCGGGAGGAGGCTCCGCCAACAGTGGGGGTGGTGGAGGTTCAGAATCAGGCGTGTGGAAGCTGGTCGGGCAAGAACGGGACTCAGCTTCTTCTGGCATTCCTGATTGGCCGTGCCCGAGCAAGGGTTGTGACGGCTTCCTCATCGCACGAAATAGGAAAAACAGGAGTTCCCAGTACGCTGTCTGCGACACCTGCAGGAGTGACGAGCCTTCCACGTGCCAAGCTTTTCATGTAAGCTGAACAAGAAGCACTGGGGAAGCGGCGACAACCCTCGTGTGTGTGACTGGTGTGACGCGGACACCTGTGATTCACCTTCGATCGGCGTCCCTAACGAAGGAGCTGAGAGCTTGACGAAACGTGAGTTTCATTTCTTCGTGTTGTTGGAATTTGATGTTTGCTGTCAGCTACTATATTACTGAATCTGATGATGTTGAGAGTTTCCCGTTGTCGTTGTCAGTGTGTTCATCGCCGTGCGACATAGGTACAAGAGACCCGATGTCAACACCCTGTAATTTCGGTAGTGCTGCGTTGAGTGTTGGCTGAGTGTGCTGCAAGTTGTGCGCAATAAGCTACTTGCGTTAAGGATTTTAAATCGTAATTTTGGCTGTGGGGGGAGAAAAATCGAGAAAATAATAACTTGGTTAATGTAGGGTCGTGGCCCAGTTTGAGAGGAAAAAAAAGATAGTAGAATCCCATATAAAAAAAATTGAACAATCGACCAGCCAGCCAGGACACCAACACATCGAGGCACACATCATCTTCCACAGGGCATCCCGGACACACCAAACGGCATCCACAACACCCAAGCACCCTCTCAAAGAGGCTGCCAGGTTCCTGGTGGACGATCTGCGGGGTGGCCCACGGCAGACAGGCTGACGCGTCATCAAGAGTGCCCGAAGCGGCGCAAATTCAGCTCTTTGCTACGAACACGTAGCAGCCAGAGAGCAATTTTCGAAATCAGAAGGCTCTTCTCACGTTCTTTGGAGACCGACGAGCTGTGGCCCACACACAAACGCAACGCGCCACAAGTCCTCCACACACGCCAACGCCACAGGTGCGGAAGGCTCAACCGGCCCATCCCTGGCCCGCAGCAAAGCCTGTTTGCAGCCCACCAACAACAACAGCAGTAGTAGTGCGGCCTTTCGGCGTTTTTGAATATTTTGAGCAGTCTGCTCAATAATCAAAAAGCCACACCGGTACATGAAAACCCGCGAACAGTTTGAAATTCAAAAGCTCGGAGATCGGAAGACAGGAGGACGACACCATGCAAGGCATACATGTACCATAGACACGGTGGTGCGCCTTTCTTCACCCTGAAGCAGCGCGTCTCTACCCCTGAGGCAGCCGGTCTCCACTCTTGAAGAAGCCGGTGGTCTCCACCGTTTCCACCGTTTCGAAGCCTCGAGTTTCCTCCTTTGGAACCCTCCTTGTTTTGCGCGGCCGTTCCCCATGTTACACCATCGGTGTATCGGCCACTTCCGGTCTTGCAAGGAGGACGGCACAGATGCAACCCTTGGTCTTCGGCTAGACGATCCAGCCAGATGTTTGTGGCTCGCGAGACGTCGCCCGGATGGCCAGGAGTGGTCAGGGAAACATTCGAGAGTTTCATCATTTATTGATGTTACAAACAAGATCGACATAATCGGCAACACAGATCTTGCCTTTAAATATCTACTGCTGCTGTACATCATGACGTGGTAATCGGTGACCCGTCCTAGGTGTGCATTTCCAAATCGTTTCATATTGTGTTCAGTCACTGTCCCGTCTCCCCCTCCTCTGGCATGAAACCCAATTCAACCACATCATTAACACACATCAAACATCATTGTCATCAGAGCCTTCAAACCGTTTTGCTTCGTTCCCAGCAGTTGAGCACATATCAACAGCAGGTGAGCACATTATTAACAGCAGCTGAGCACGTCATCAACGCACGAGAAAGAGTGACAGAAAATTGCGCCGCAGTAACCCACACAGCAGCAGCAGCACAGCAGCCTGAACGCGGTCGGTAGTCAGCGTGGCGGGTAGGAACCGGTCGCTGGGCTCCCTGCCGTGTGTACTTATACCCTGCCGTGATGTTTGCTGCGGTGCAATTTTCTTTTCTGCAACAATACCTCTTGTTCATACTCCTAGCCTAAACTTCCCAGAATCTTAAAAAATATACCACAGCACAGCCGGTAGCATGACCAGAACATTGTTTGTGATGTGTAGTGAGTACACCCGGAGTCCGTGCTTATTATCCATCCAAGAGACATACAAAGTATATGTGAGACAGGGTGAACAACAATCTCAATAAATGAGGAATCAACATAGTCTAATGAAGCAAGCGAAACGCCGGCGTACCGGGCACGACAGCAAAGCAAAACGAGCGAGACCATAATATAAGGAAAAAATTGAAACTTGAAATAAAAAACGCCAGGGAGGAGCTCTGAAGAACGAGAGATGCAAAAAAGCCCGAACGGCTACAAGAGAAACAACCTCCGTGCTGGTGAAGGGAAACAGCTAACTGTTGCACGGACAAAACAACAGGAAGAAGAGGAAGATATCGGCTTAAGGCCGGCGGGGAGGAAAAACAAGTAAACCAAAAGAGGAAAAAGGCAACAGCTGAAAACGAACAAAGCAAGCAAGACAACAAGTAAATGACATTACTGCCGCGTTCGCGCTTCCCCCTTTGATCTCGATGAACACACACAAAGGAAAACATTACCGCTCACTGTAATGTTTAGGGCTATGCCATAGTACTTCAACACGCTCCACAGAGTAGTCAAACCGGTAGCTTGCCACACCATGTACCATTTCGATTCGGCGTTCGTCCACAGCTGTATCGGTATGCCCCGCCCCCCCCGCCCCCCCCTCCCTCCAGTTTACCCTTGTTGCTGTTCTTGGTGTCCACTGTTGCGTGGATTAACCAGCTCTTATCCGCCTCGGTCCTATGCCATTTCGCCATGAAGCGGCCCGCCGCGTCGACGACCCCCCGGTACCAGTTTCCACTCCTCTTAGCCGCCCTCGACCATAGCACACTTTCTACTCATAACAGCAAAGCGGGGTTGTCCGTTGAATGCTATGATATCGTCTGCTACAGCTTGGGCCCAGTTCTTTTCTGGTCGGCTTAGTCCCGGGTTTGACCCACACCAACCATCGTCCCGAACATCACCCGATGAGTCAGCCGCTCAGTTGTCGTCCTTTGTACGGCTCCCGCAAAGAGGAGGTGGCTTTTGCGTGGTCGTCTCAACGCTTTCACATTGTGTTGAGGGTCTTGGCGGTCGATATATGGTGGTCGGTGCGTTGTCGGAGCTTGGAGCCCAAATCGGTTAGGAGAAGGTTTGAGTGTGCCGTTCATAGGTCAGCAAAGCGCCCCTGGCAGAGATTCCGAGCCACACGCCCGTACAGTAGGGTGTCAATCTCCTTGGTCCTTAGCAGGCGCACCTTTAGTATGAATGAAGCATCTTCTATATTGTACAGCTCACGCTTGAAACGATCGTAGAATGTCCCGCTTGAAACGATCGTAGCATGCCCACGCGAGTGGGATCTGTCGATAATTTATGTCGTAATGTCGGCGCTTTCGTTGATAAGACCGCGCCCAGGCAAAGAAAATGCATCGTCTGCATACATACCTCTGGCCCGCCGCTTCGATAACAAGCGGTGGGGCCGGGAGAACCTTCTTGAGAGTGCGGGGTATCGTTCTCTCCTTTTTCGTTTCGCACACGGTGAGGCCTGCTGTTTCGAAAACGGTCACACTGACGGTAATCTTTGCAAGGTTTTCCTTTGATTTACAAACAACGCCTTCATCGTCGGCGTACAGCATACCGCAGACTGGCCTCCGTACATGTGCCAGTGGTTCAACCTCCAACCCGCCCTCCCCGAAGTCCTCCTCGAGGTGCACCAAGTCCTCAAAAAATCTGGGTCCTCACTGAAACTTAGCGGAACTGAATGTATCGCTGTGCGGGGAAAAATTCATTGCGAAGAAGAGGCGACGGTACACATCCTTGCCACAATCCCTGAGTGACGTCATGCCATTCATAATGTTCACCGTCATCCATACGCACCCGAGCTCGCATGCTTTCGTGGAACTGGCCAATAACGGTCAACGTCGTCTCTGGTACGTCATCCGCGTGCTCGATACTTGTGCATGAGAACGTGGCCGTCGACAGGAACGACGCCATGGCGCCCCCGTCACAGCAGCCTCTTGAGATCCACCTCCCGCGCGACTTTCTTGAGGAGACGCGAAAGCCAACGCATGCCCATATTTTCTTCAAAAATTCAAATATTTTTTATTCCCACGAACGTAATCAAAGAAAAAAAATCATCTGTACCCAGTCGTTGAATAGACCACAAATGGGCTAATCGCTGTCATTGGTCGTTATCCACCCAAAGCAGGAAGCGATCGGTCGATGATGTCACGTATTCAAAAACAAAAACTCTGTGGAATCCATGGTGCAGGCCATTCCAGAGGCCTGCAGAAATCGGCGTGGGCGTGGGCGCCCACTGTCTGTGCTTTGTCTGTGCTTTGTCTGTGTGGAGTGTGCCTATCTCACAGTCATCTTACGTTCTTCGAGTTCGCGCTTTACCTGCACATTGCCGTGACAAAACATATTTAATGCGGCCCTTGCACGCTTCTCCCCAAAAAGCAAAAACTATCATTCATGTACAACAAAAACAACACAACACCCCCTTGATCGCGGGCTGGATAGCGTAGGACCGCGCTTTACTGTGGATGGGGCTCGCACGGGTTGCGCGGTACTGCTTGCGCCCTTGACTGAACCCAGGGCTGTTGCCCCTCTCATCTACGCCGAGTCTGCTGATTGATCAAGATATATTTTGTGACAAAAAAAATATGCCGTGATGTTGAGTGTTTAGTTGGAATGCGTATCCGAGAAAATATTTTCCGTTATTGGCCAGTTCCACGAAAGCATGCAAGCTCGCGTGCGTATTGATGACACGGTGAACATTATGAATGGCATGACGTCACTCAGGGATTGCGGCAAGGATGTGTACCGTCGCCTCTTCTTCGCAATGAATTTTTCCCCGCACAGCGATACATTCCGTTCCGCTAAGTTTCAGTGAGGACCCAAATTTTTTGAGGACTTGGTTCACCTCGAGGAGGACTTCGGGGAGGGCGGGTTGGAGGTTGAAACACTGGCACATGTACGGAGGCCAGTCTGCGGTATGCCGTACGCCGACGATGCAGGCGTTGTTTGTATATTAAAGGAAAACCTTGCGAAGATGACTGTCATTGTGACCGTTTTCGAAACAGCAGGCCTCACCGTGTGCGAAACGAAAAAGGAGACAACGCTTTGCTGACCTATGAACGTTCGGCACACTCAAACCTCCTCCTAACCGATTTGGGCTCCATATATCGACAACACACCGACCACCATATATCGACCGCCAAGACCCTCAACACAATGTGAAAGCGTTGAGACGACCACGCAAAAGCCACCTCCTCTTTGCGGGAGCCGTACAAAGGATAACAAATGAGCGGCTGACTCATCGGGTGATGTTCGGGACGATGGTTGGTGTGGGGAAAACCCGGGACCAGGCCGACCAGAAAAGAACTGGGCTCAAGCTGTAGCAGACGATATCAAAGCATTCAACGGACAACCCCGCTTTGCTGTTAGGAGTAGAAAGTGTGCTATGGTCGAGGGCGGCTAAGAGGAGTGGAAACTGGTACGGGGGGGTCGTCGACGCGGCGGGCCGCTTCATGGCGAAATGGCATAGGACCGAGGCGGATAAGAGCTGGTTAATCCACGCAACAGTGGACACCAAGAACAGCAACAAGGGTAAACTGGAGGGAGGGGGGGGGGTGGGGGGGGGGGGCATACCGATACAGCTGTGGACGAACGCCGAATCGAAATGGTACATGGTGTGGCAAGCTACCGGTTTGACTACTTTGTGGAGCGTGTTGAAGTACTATGGCATAGCCCTAAACATTACAGTGAGCGGTAATGTTTTCCTTTGTGTGTATTCATCGAGATCAAAGGGGGAAGCGCGAACGCGGCAGTAATGTCATTTACTTGTTGTCTTGCTTGCTTTGTTCGTTTTCAGCTGTTGACTTTTTTCTTCTCTTTGTTTCCTTGTTTTTCCTCCCCGCCGGCCTTAGGCCGGTATCTTCCTCTTCTTCCTGTTGTTTCGTCCGTGCAACAGTTAGCTGTTTCCCTTCACCAGCACGTAGGTTGTTTCTCTTGCAGCCGTTCTAGCTTTTTTGCATCTCTCGTTCTTCAGAGCTCCTCCCTGCCGTTTGCTATTTTAGCTTCAGCTTTTTCCGTATATTATGGTCTCGCTAGTTTTGTGTTGCTGTCGTGCCCGGTACGCCGGTAGTTCACTTGCTTCATTAGACTATGTTGATTCCTCATTTATTGAGATTGTTGTTTACCCTGTCTCACATACACTTTGTTTCATTTTTTATAATATACTTTGTATGTCTCTAGGATCGATAATATGCACGGACTCCGGGTGTACTCACCACACATAACAACAACCTTCTGGTCATGCTACCCCGGCTGTGCTGTAGTATATTTTTTAAGATTCTGGGAAGTTTAGGCTAGGAGTATGAACAAGAGGTATTGTTGCAGAACGGAAAATTGCACCGCAGCAAACATCACGGCAGGGTATAAGTACACACGGTAGGGAGCCCAGCGACCGGTCCCTACCCTCCACGCTGACTACCGACCGCGAACAGGCTGCTGTGCTGCTGCTGCTGTGTGGGTTACTGTGGCGCAATTTTCTGTCCCTCTTTCTCGTGCGTTGATGACGTGCTCAACTGATGTTGATAATGTGCTCAACTGCTGTTGATGATGTGCTCAACTGCTGGGAACAAAACAAAACGGTTTGGAGGCTCTAATGACAATGATGTTTGATGTATGTTGATGATGTGGTTGAATTGGGTTTCATGCCAGAGGAGGGGGAGACGGGACAGAGACTAAAAACAATATGAAACGATTTACAAGTAAACACCTAGGACGGGTCACCGATTACCACGTCATGATGTACAGCAGCAGTAGATATTTAAAGGTAAGATCTGTGTTGCCGATTATGTCGATCTTGTTTGTAACATCAATAAATGATGAAACTCTCGAATGTTTCCCTGACCACTCCTGGCCATCCGGGCGACGTCTCGCGAACCACAAACATCTGGCTGGATCGTCTAGCCGAAGATCAAGGGTTGCATCTGTGCCGTCCTCCTTGCAAGACCGGAAGTGGCCGATACACCGATGGTGTAACATGGGGAACGGCCGCGCAAAACGAGGAGGGTTCAAAAGGAGGAAACTCGAGGCTTCGAAACGGTGGAAACGATGGAGACCACCGGCTTCTTCAAGAGTGGAGACCGGCTGCCTCAGGGGTAGAGACGCGCTGCTTCAGGGTGAAGAAAGGCGCACCACCGTGTCTATGGTACATGTATGCCTTGCATGGTGTCGTCCTCCTGTCTTCCGATCTCCGAGCTTTTGAATTTCAAACTGTTCGCGGGTTTTCATGTACCGGTGTGGCTTTTTGATTATTGAGCAGACTGCTCAAAATAATAGTCAAAAACGCCGAAAGGCCGCACTACTACTGCTGTTGTTGTTGGTGGGCTGCAAACAGGCTTTGCTGCGGGCCAGGGATGGGGCCGGTTGAACCTTCCGCACCTGTGGCGTTGGCGTGTGTGGAGGACTTGTGGCGCGTTGCGTTTGTGTGTGGGCCACAGCTCGTCGGTCTCCAAAGAACGTGAGAAGAGCCTTCTGATTTCGAAAATTGCTCTCTGGCTGCTACGTGTTCGTAGCAAAGAGCTGAATTTGCGCCGCTTCGGGCACTCTTGATGACGCGTCAGCCTGTCTGCCGTGGGCAATCCCGCAGATCGTCCACCAGGAACCTGGCAGCCTCTTTGAGAGGGTGCTTGGGTGTTGTGGATGCCGTTTGGTGTGTCCGGGATGCCCTGTGTAAGATGATGTGTGCCTCGATGTGTTGGTGTCTTGGCTGGCTGGTCGATTGTTCAATTTTTTTATATGGGATTCTACTATGCTTTTTTTTCCTCTCAAACTGGGCCATGACCCTACATTAACCAAGTTATTATTTTCTCGATTTTTCTCCCCCCACAGCCAAAATTACGATTTAAAATCCTTAATGCAAGTAGCTTATAGACTACCAGTATTTTGTTTTGGATGTTGCTGAACTCAAGCGAAACCTGTTTCCAATAATGATGCACATTGAAATTTACTTTGTTTGACCTTGTGTGTCTGTCTGCAACGTCTGCTGTAGCATGTGTTTGCTACACCAGCGTGGTCGAACTACCACACGGTGTGGAAGCTGTGCTTGGAGACGCGTAGCCTGAACAAACTCAAGTTCGCCTTGGTGGTCACGGAGGGTAGTCCCGTCGTCGGGGTAAGCATGTTGTACTAGTTGTCTACGCAGTTGTGTGCTGTGGTTTCTTTTTCATGCGTACAAACACACTTTTGCATGTACGACTTGTGTACGAGTGCGTGTACGGGGCAGTCCCGTCATCGGGGTATAAGCGGGAATTGTACAAGTACTCAGGTCTACGAGTAGACCTATGCAGTGGCGCTGTGTGATGCGATTTCTTTTTCATACGCACAGCCAAACACACTTCATGTATGTACGACTACGAGTACGGGGCAGTCCCGTCATCGGGGTAAGCGGGTGTTGGACAAGTGGTCCATGCAGTGACGCTTTGCGCTGTGATATAAACACACGTTTTGGATGTGCGACTACGACTACGTGGTATCTATACATGTAAGACGCAATGAAAACGGGAAAGTCTCATCACAGGGGTCAGCCAGGGTTGTAAAAATGGTCCATGCAGTGATAAATAACACAGCAGCATGATAACCCAGCACCAGTCGCAGTACACACTGGGGGTTGATATATAGCAGTAAACAGAAGCTGAAGTTAACCTGGGTGGTGCTGGAGAGCAGTCCCGTGATTGGGGTTAGCGAGTTCTCCATGTAGTGACGCGGTGTACTACTACTGTTACTCATTTTTCATACAACCACATGAACGCTTTGTATTAACGAGTACAAGTAGGGTGGGCAACCTCTTCAGGAATCGCAGTACACGTCGGTCGTAATAGTGTTGATAGCAGCAGTAATAGAGTAGTACCGAACAATATATACAGCAGGTACTGTCTCCTACCCTTCGTTGTCGGTATTCCGCCGGTAGACCTTATATAGCAGTATACCGGGGCTTTCGCTTACCAGTTGCGACTGTGAATCCCGTTCGTTCCTGTCCCAGTGGTGGTTTCATAGGTGTTAGCAACGTTGTGGTACCAGGCAGGGCTTTGCCCATAAACGACCGCTTTCATTACAACAGTGTTAAATTGTACGACTTCCTTTCAAACTTTGGAAATCGACGACAGCTACGTGGCCTTAGTATTTTGAACATTCACTGAACGCAAGGTATTCCCATCCGTTGTTGTCGTTTGCAGAAGCCCTGCGAAGCAGCCGCCGAGGGCCGTCAAGTCGGCGAGGACATAAACACGAAGTGCACCGGCGACATCAAGGTCAGTGACGTCCTGAAGAAGGCAGGCGACCACTTGCTCGATATACATCCCGCATTCCATTCCCACGGTGCCACGAGGGCGTTCGACATCGAGGTACGTTCTACTCTTATCTTGCGTCCTGTGTGTCACGAGTCGAGACATCCATGTCTCTTGCTCAAGACTAGGGGATGGCGTGCGGATATAGTCTATGAAGTGCGGCTCTTTTTCCGAGTACCAAGAGCAAGTACAACAATACCACAACAATTACTAACAACGAAAGGAGCTCCAACAATTTGGATGGTTACGACGTCTGCTGGAGAGAAGTACGAATACTTTTTTACGCATACTTATCGACGTCCTCCCGCCATGCTTCAACGTTTGTGGACAGATCCACAAGATCATCGACAAAAAACAAGAGTGCAAGGTGCTGGGTACCTCCGCTGAGGAGGAAGAGTCCAAGCAAGCCTGCATGCTCCTTCGGAAGCAATGTTGACAGCACGTTCTTTATAGAACGTTAAGTTGTGGTCTATTATACCAGCATCGTTTTTTGAGAACTATGCCTAAATGCGTGCTCTTCGTCTTTCAGGAATACAAATGTACTTCACATGTTTGCGGTGTGTGCGTTCAAGTTCCTGCTTCCAGCATGTTTTGTTTGGCACTGCGCTCCTTTACATCTTAAGTAGTAGTTTTCCTGTCTCTATCCTTGACAAGCGCGTGCCTGGTGTTTAGGGTCTGCGAAAATTTATTATTGATGATCGACTTAGAGAGAGCTATTAATAAGAAGTGTACAGGTGCTACCTGAGAGGTGGAAGGATATGCCAAGCAAGTCCTCCGACGTGCCCATCATGGACTGGGCGAATGGATGATAATAACAAACTCATAACCATAATTGTCTCTATCCTGTACCGTTGTACTATATATGGACCTCTTGGCATTTTCAAGTCGCCAGTTGCGCTATATGTGCTTCTTTTCCGCCTTCCTACTGAATGTCCATTCCTCCTTCCGCAAGCGTAGCGGGCGGCGCCCAGCCGCCCGCGAGCGAAGCCCTTGTAAATATATATATGCGTCAGTTCTAGCGGTGTGACAGGCCTATTTTATGTCTATTTCCTGGTCCCGATAAATAATCAACGAAAGAAGTGCTGTTGCAACAGTTAGTTATTATTTCCTGTTTCTCACAGAGACTGCCTCTCGTCGTGTTACAGTGTGGAAGCCGTTGGTTTCCTCATATGAGAGGTACGTTTTGCATGTCATTTTTGCGTCGCGAAAGCGGAAAATAAAAACCGTTCACTCCATGGGTTGCAAAAGCAACTGAGTCAAATCGACACACGACGCGTATGAAAATACGTGGAAGTGTGGTGAGCTAAATTTTTCCCCATTCGCCGGAGGCTAAAAAAACAAACAAACATGATGATAAGCGACGTTAGACCTAATACTATTATTTCTGGAATTTTTCCGAGCGATTATTTCTATTTCTGGCGCTTTTATTTCCTTTATCTTGGAGCCTCAAGGAAAAACTGCATCATCAGGAATATGGGGCGTCTATTTATGGCTTCTTCTGATGTTTGGAATCTGTTGTTTCGTTTGACTTTATTTTTGAAATCTGGCACATACATTGTCCCTGGCGACGTTAGATCACCACCACCAAAGCTGCTGTCTCTGCTGCTGTGCTGCTGCTGCTGCTGATGTGCTGCTGCTGCTGCTGCTGCTGTGCTCTTGGTGTTGAGCTGGTGTGGTAGTTTTGATGGTGGTGGTGCTGCTGCCGTCGCGTTTGTGTGTGCGGATGTTATGTTGTCTCGCACACGGCGCACCACGCGGTGCGCTGTCGTATGTGTGTTTGAGATTATTTGTGGTGGGTGATGGGTGACTTGTGCAGCAGATCGGAATTATACCAGGTGCAGAGTAGGCAGTGGTCACATGTGATACTCGGATAGCGCAGTAGTATAAAGAAGTAAACCCATCCAAGTTCTGAGAGGTTGGAAGAACTGTTATGTCTGGGCTCAAAAATCGCGTCGTTATTACCTGATTTCTGGCCTCTATACGAACGAGTATTGCTTATCAATGGAAGTGTTTGCACTTTGATTTCGAAGTTGTATTATATTAATGCGCACCCCCCCGCCCGGAGAGGGGGGTTGGAAATGGGAATACCCCGGGGCTGCCCCGCCCGTCAACCCCCCGCTAACATCCGATTACACGAGTCAACTCCCAACCTAACTGGCGACATCGAACTCTCGACGCCAGTCAACAGCCAACGACGAACAATCGTTGGCAACTCGAAGAAGACATACAAGGCAACCACCTATAATGCGATGCAGCACATAAAATCGTACACCCGCGTGTAAATATATATGCACGCCTGCACACACCATGTACATTGAACAAATGCACTTACTTGCCAAATATACGGATAATTCTCCCCTCCACACTTTCAGATTGCGCGCTAAATCCGAGCCGATGCACTGCCAAAACGTTCGCTGTTAACTATCAACATAATATCTGCGTAAAACAGTCATACGTAACCCAACCACACGGAGGGATACTTAGATATTACACATGCTGAAAAAAGAATACAACAACCACGAACACCCCTTCCACCACGCTATACCAATGATGCGGCTAGCCCCCACAGCAAACCTGCGCAATCTACGAAACCCCGTCGCATCTTCGGCAAAACCGGGTACGTTTACCAAAACAGTAACAAACACGCGCAACGTTACTGCAACCGATTAACTCCCCCTCCACTGACTCCCCCAAAAGCACGGGCGGGTGGGTGGGAACTTAAACTAGTTTGTATCACATCTTGGACCTGTAGCTCTGACTCTGCTCCCCTACGCGCTCCGCGTGCAGATCGTCGCCTACACAGCTGGACCAGGTGTACCCAATGCTATCGCTCATACGACAATGAATTACCGCATTGATCTGACTGGTCAAACTTCTTGCACGTACGTACAAAACCCATATTTTCTAATTCTTCGATAACATTCTGCTTTGCACTTTGCTTTCGAAGTTTTATTATATTAATGCGCAACCCCTCGCCCGGAGAGGGGGGTAGAAGATGGTAATACCCCGGGGCTGCCCCGGCGGCAACCCCACGCTAACATCCGTATACACGAGTCGACTCCCAACCCAACTGGCGACATCGAACTCTCGACGCCAGCCTCCAGCACAAACTGGTAGTTGACCCGTATTACGAATGTAGTCCCACCCCCCCCCGCTCCCCCCCTACTCGCAAGTCGCAGAGTGCACACGGGATAATACGCTTCTTTGTAATTCCGCGTTTGCCTAACTAGTCAGATCTAAGGGTGGGTTAACTCGCCCCCACTCGTTGCCCTGCCCCGGCTGAACCCCCCCGCTAATTCCTTCGTGGGCCATAACACTTGCCGCCCATCTGGCGTCCTTCCATGACTACGGACATACGTCTTGTAAGCATTAGACGCCAATTGGCCCTCACGCTGCCACACCTCCGATGGTGCACCCCCCGCCGACAAGTCCGTTGCGCCTCCAATTCTCAGGGAGTGCAAGGCGTACATTCTCGCACGCACATCCGCTAACGCAACCACTTTCCACTTAGCTGTCGTGGCTTGATGTTGTGTCCACATGGACCATCTGCCATTACCAACACCAAACGCAACCAACGGGGCCGGAAAGGGAAGAAACAAGTAAAAAGACATCAATTCGATCCTTAGATCGACGGCGCCGCCACCCTTCCCCCACGTGCATCGCCGGACCCGTTCGCACGCGTGACAACTGCCCCTTTCCGTAGTTGGTCACCCTTCGACCCGCGAAAGCGAAACTCAACACGATCTGAGAATGACCACTGCGCAACGGTAAGCTGAATATTTCCGCGAAAGAAGGCAACATCAGCACGCCGCAAACAATAAGTCTCGTGAACTCGTAACTGAGTTTCCGCAAAGATTTCTGACGCCCGAGTCAAGAGACAGAACGAAGCGCACAGGGCAAGCCACAACACACGACCCCCGGCACGCCACGCGGGGATCAGCTTCTCTCCCGCAAGCAGCATATCCCACGAAACGGGCCGCCGCACGGTTGCCTGGTTGCCGACGTCGGCATGCAAACGAGCAGCGCCTTTGAGGGCATTAGCGATTACGGTATGAGTGGTGTCGATCTCAAAACCTACCGAAATACGGTTGAAAAACTTGATCGCTGACAAATGGCTCTCAATAGTTGCCGATCGCGATTTCTTGGTCGAAAAAGCGTACGCGACGTACTCAAACACATGCCAAACGTTAGCCATGCCATCTTGGCACCGCTCGAGAAACAACGGCAGTCCACAACGTACCCGAAATTTGACCCATGCGCCAAAATGCCCCTGATAAGTGCGTTCAGACGAGGCCGCAATGGCGTGTCGCATGAGTTCGAGGCCAACAACGAAGTACATAGGGATATGCCCGCGGCCCCCAGATCCTGCTCCTGCCACGGAGTTTCCGGTCGAACAGCACGCAGATTAACGAGACGGAAGCGCGATCCCAGCGTGAGATACCGTCAGCGGCAACGTTAAAAATACCCCGTAGGTGTTTGGTGTCAAAGTTCCAACCAGAGGACATTTCCAGCACGCCAAGGAGGCGCATCAACGCGCCCGATCTCGGCTCCTTCCCTCCTCGACAACGCCGCACCCACTCTACGGCTGCTTCGTTGTCGCCACGCCACAACACGCAGTCCCCCGACGCGGCCGGGCGCTCTGTGCACGGAGATACTAGGACCCACGCGAAGACGACCATACCTAGCAGTTCGAGGACGTTAATCGATATATCGTTCTCGCCTGCAACTGACTTGCTCGACCCGCAAAAGCGAGATCGTTCCCCGGCGTCAAGATCGTATCTCCAGTACACCCCAGTTTCGAGGCAGAAACCCCCGACAGCGGTTTTGGATGCATCCGAAAACAGAGTACGTTGAGAGGGGCGCTCAAGCAAATGATACGTCGAAGCCGACAAGGTTCTTCCGCGCGCGCCCAATCCCTCCTCAACAAACCACCGCCAAAACTCGAGGTCCCCTTGAAACTCGGGTCCCAAGACGAGGCGCCGCCCTGGGTTTGCCGTACGAAAACCAAAATCAACTCCGGCAAATGTGCGCGGCATACCCACCGAGGCCAACAAATGGTTCACGGTAAACCGCCCCGGACGCACAGCAAAGGAGACATGTATAAGGGAAGCCAACGAGCAGCGACACCTGCTTCGCTGAAGCAGATGTACGAGACGAAGGCCACTCCGCAGGGAGATTTTGCAGCTTGAGGCGCTTATGGGACGGCAACGTAACCGTAAGCGCGCCTCTGTGTCAATGATCCAACCCAACACCTCCAGTTGCGTGTGCCAGTCAGTAATTTTTCTGGCGCACAGGAGGGGCGGATCAGGGACACCACATTCGCCCAACAAGCGAAAATGGCCTGATGCCAGCGACTGGACAGCGCGTAAACAACGGCGACCGTCCGGCCACCATTGCACCTCGACGAGAATGCCATCGTCTACGTAATACCTCACAAAGAAGTAGATCCCGGCGTTGCCACCAGGGCCAGAAACAGGTCCACAATCACCCAGGCTATCTAGAGACAACTGGAACCCCCCGCGGCATGGAAATTCGGACGTGCGCAAGGGCAGCAGCCCCTTGTTGGGAAACATCTGCGCCTTGAAAACTAGAGTGGGTGTGAACATGCTAGAACGCGGATGCCATCAACCCCCAAAACCCCGGGCTATTAAGGCACCCAAATTGCAAGCGTGTATCCACGACGACGCGATCACCGAACACGTAACCAAAAACAGGCGCACCTGCCGGGTCAACCAAAACCTGTCGAAGCGCATCTTTAAAACCCCGGGCTATTAAGGCACCCAAATTGCAAGCGTGTATCCACGACGACGCGATCACCGAACACGTAACCAAAAACAGGCGCACCTGCCGGGTCAACCAAAACCTGTCGAAGCGCATCTTTGACGTCCACTTGGCACAAGAGGATTCGAGCAATCCTACCGTGGGTCTGTCTCAAAAACATCACTCGTGTAGTAAAACCTCACGAAGCACGTGGCCGAGCTTGGACGGTGGGGCGGAATCAAAATCCGTGTCACCGTTAACTCTGGTCCGACTCCCGGCGCGCGCAGACGTGAGTTCATGAATAAACCGAAATTTTGGTTCGAGAACGACGCTAAGCGGTGAGATACGAAGCCCTGAAATTTCGCAAACGAAACGCAGATCAAATACCAATGCGCGGCCGTACACGACGTCCTCGCAAAAATTTTTGTGGGTCGCCACTTCGTGGTGTGCGATTCCCGGGTGATTACCATAAGCGAGTTCAGCGGTCAGATCCCCCCCCCCTGATACCCCCACTGGTGCGCCCGGCGCCAACACGCGAAGTAGTAAGGAGATAGAGGGAGCAATTGCTTAACGGTTCCAAACCAGTGCCGTACGGTAGCCACGTTAATATGCGGCAAAACCATTGAGGGGCCGATGGTGGATGTGAACAGGGCAACGCTGCCCTAACACTGTCTCAAGACGAAGGAGCTTACCGAGGCGATATGACCGAGGCTCGCGGAGCCTTGCTCGGTCATCGACGGCGCCACAACCGCCCGAGCATCCAACCAAGCCTCGACGAGTAGCAAGGCAGCCGAACGTACGCCATCAACCGCCCCTTGTACACGCAGCAAGTCAGTCGGCAAATCACGCACACGCACACTAGAAACCGTGCCTTTCTTTCGGAAGGGGACCGAGCCCCGAGCCACCGCCACGCGAGCACGCCCCACACCCCCATCGCCAGCTAGAGCTACCAACGCACCCCCACGCAGCCCCCCCCCCCACGCCTTGGGTGGCCGGCCGGGCATCCGCTCCCCCGCTGGCCCCCGGCGCCGTCGCCGCTCTACCAACGGCAAGCTCAGCAGCCGCCCCCCTAGGTGTTGGGCCAACAGACAGGAAGGGCCCGTGTCCTCATCCATAACCAGCGCCGCCACTACCGCTCCCGGACCCACCGCTGGGCTCTGAGCGCAGCGCCAACGATCTCTTATATACTTATTTGCGAATAAACCCAACTGGCATAATATCTCCCGCGCAGCGCCCTTTTAGTCACGGCCGGGGTGATGGAAGAACTCATGTTATCCACTATATTATTTAATTTGTTCGAGCACTTCCGTCGTGCACCGACGGGAACATCAGCGTAATAGTTGGTAATGGACGCTCCCGATTGTCTAACGGGTGAGCTTTCGCTTCATCAGGCACTTCGAAACTCTTTTTTGCGGTATGAGAACCCGTCAATTGTGTCCCGAGGTGCACGAAACCCCCGGGCGATGCAACAACAGGACAACCAGCTACTAAGAGATATTTTGATATCCATTGTGTGGTGCGCGAAACGTTATCGACAACAGACATCATTGGTGGTGCGATGACCCTGCGCCATCGCACCAAGCCGCAAATCCGCTAGTTATTACATTGGATTATCGACAGTGGGCGCTATTATCCTTTTTTTCATACTACCGTGCCCATTTAGTCGTTGTGGGTAAAACAGGACACCCAGGACACTCTTATATTTTTGTCTGGCCTTTCGACTGTGCACGAAGCGAGAAAAATAGTGACATAGTTGCTAAATGGACGCCCCCGCTTCTCTTACGAGTGAAAACCCCCTTAAAAAGGCGCATCGAAACTATGTTCATGGCTGTGCTCCCCTTTTTTGGCTGCAATTTGGCACGCAACACCCGGGTGACGTTAAAACAGGACGAACCGCCAGTGATGCGGAGATCCACTGTTGTTGTTACTCGGATGAATCATCTAACAAAAAAAGGAGCAAAGAAACCCGTCATTGCTTGCTAGCGTTTGGTTCAAGTTAGAACATTTTGTGGCTGGTCTCGCCAGGCACACAAGGCCTGAATCGAACGCAGTCTTAACCTGGGAGACCTCTCCGGAATGTTGGCCATGCTTTTCTGTTTTAGTGTGTGATTTCATCATCCCCTAAGAAAATCTACGTAATGACATTTATGTTTAGACGTCCTTCTGTACCCGACGTTCCAAGAACAGCAACGTAGTTGATAAATGCAAGACTCTGCGTCTCTTCATGGCCAGGATTCGATTCAAGAACCTGACATCAAAAATAATGTTTGGCAATACCCTCCTCGTTTTGTTTTGTTCCCTCAGAGCGTGCAACGCCCAGAGCTGTCGCATATATATGCGAGACAACGAGCTCAACTTAAATTTCTTAGAGGTCTTAACGTGAGCGAAGAATGAAGAAGGGAATATCTGGGCCTTGCGACGATTACTTTGTCGTCTATACTATAACCAAAGTCGGTTCAAAAATGAATCTTTAATGTAGAAGGGCATGTGTAATACCCGTAAATTTCTCCAATCCGCCCGCGCGCAACTTGTACCCACGCGCTTCTGATGGACCGCAGTCCTCTATATATTTGAAAAGAACGCCCCCGTAGTCACCCAAGATGTTGAAACAGCTAACTTGTTAGCCTCCTCGGTTTGCCGGCGTGTTTGAAGGGCAGAACTCTTATAAAAACTATGTCACATCAAGACTTGGTGACCATACATACCCCATCCTTGTTCCCCGTGCCCCGCACAACGCCATATGCAATGGACAGCCAGGGAGGCAACGTCCTCTTTATAGGTTGTTCCGTGCACAAACCGTGATGAACAGCAGCCATTGCTGGAAAATCAATTGCGCCGCGCCTGGTTTGGTCCGAACTCGCTCAGGGATATTATTTGAATATTGACAGTTGGCGCCCATATCCTGTTGAGACCCCCCCGCGGGTCGGCAACCGATCGGGCGTTCGTTGTAACGGAACCCCCCGCGACTATAATATTTTCCCACCGCTATCGTACTGAACTATGAATGAACCAGAGCAACGCTGTGTTGGTACATCGCTGTCCCCGTGTGTAAACGAGGCGTTTCTGGAAGTCGATTTCGAAAAAAATATTTGAAAATCAATTATTTGCGATTGAACCTTATAGGGGGGTCCCACGCAACGCAGGCTAGCGGCCGCTTCTGCAGGACAACAAGCCCCTCATACGTGTGCTTTCAGGGTTCCGATTGGCGCACGAACAGTGACGACGCAAAGCAAATTTGCGGTTACGTGGCAGTATAAGACAACATAGTTAGGAAGCCTGTCCTTGGAAGTGTCGCCAATCAGCAATGAATGCTAGAAGTAATGTTGTAACCAAACAATCCAATGTCGGACAGGTGAAAATAACAGTATTGTTCGACCCTCGGCGCGGTGAACCCATGCGACAAAACGCACACGTTTGCGATATCGATCTCACAGCTAAAGTGTATCCTCATTTTGTTATAATACTAACCAGCACAAAAGCATACGGCAAAACAGTGGTGTTCTATTGTCCATCTGGTTGACGGTCGCCCCGAGCCTTCAAGACGCAGGCTCTTTGCCGACTTCGAGGCAACAGGCATGAACGTGCTGTTGACCCCCACATGTAGTTGTGACGTAGACTACACCATAGGGTGCTATGGCGGTGTTTGGGCTGATGTTAAAAGGGGTCGAAAGTCTGCCCTCAAGGCTGGGGCGGAAGGTACCGCGGCTTGAGGAGGGGGCGGTAGCACCCATTTGGGGAGGTCATGACGCGGATGGCTGACTGACCTGCGTTCATGTCGCTAGAATGTCGCGAGAAGCACCAGTGCTATTGTGCCATTCTCCGTTCTCTGCACAACGCGTTGGTTGGGGGAATGGAAGCGGGGGAGGGGGGGCGGGGGGGGGGGTGCTTACAAGGTAGGGAGGAAACAGGGGAGGGGAGAGAAGGGGGAGTTGGGTTCGGGGGGGCATCCTACCAACCGTGCTGATTGGTGGGGGGGGGCAGATAGCGTAGTGACGTGTGTTGTTTGCATTTTCATTGTGGTAACTAGGTCGCCTTAGGCCACGCGTACTTGTTCCGCTCGCGCCGTGTTCTTCCATAGTAGCCCTTTCTGCATTTCATGCCCCGATGCGAACAAGGCATATTGCTCGAACAGTTTCCAGGTATCGCTCGTATTACATGTTGCACCCTATCTTTGGTTTCTATACCTTTTTCGCCTTTGCCTCGTTATCATCATTATTTTCTCTATTCTTTCGTTTTTTGTTCCGGCTCTGACTGATACCCGCGCACGTTGGCTAGGCTAGGTGTTAGGTTCTTTTGTTTTCCTTGATGCCCGTCCAATCCCCTGTTGGCGAGGCGACGTCTTCTCCTGTCGACGGATGACAAGGAAATGTATCAGTTTTGTTTGCCTGCGGTGGGTTGTATAGAGATTTTTGTTTTTGGCGGCGTAGCGATGTGTCTGTTGACTTCGCCATAATAACCCCCCCCCCCCCCCCCCCCGCCCGCCTTGCCCCACGCCGTCCTTCAATACATTCCTTGGTTAAGATGTACTCGTGTACACCATTCGAGATTTTATTTCTTGCATGTCGAAATGTTTTCCCTCCCCTTCTCCGATTTGTTTCGTGGCGGATAACTTGGGTTTAACATTTAGTTGACGGCTTACTGCGTGATCGGAGGCAGCTGCGAGCATTGACGACTGACTGCACAATAATATGTAGAAGAGCGGATCATATTTCGGCGGGGCGCGGGGTGTGGTTAAAACGGGGGTATCCCCTGTCCTTATACACACACGATCTTTTTTTCCCGTTTCTTGACCGAGGGTGTGCAAATAAAGGGACCCAAATTTCCTCGGCGGCGTACTTGAAGTTCGTTACGCAAATTACGAAAGGCCAATTTTGTCATATATTATCCTACGACACGGAGGTTGGTCGGCTCGTGTTGGCGTTTTATTCGCGGTTGGCGTCGCCTTTTTTCAACTTGATTTCTTGAGTGTCTCGTAGCGGGGTTCCATACGAGTAGTACTGGCAGGAAATTCCAGCAATTGCTACGTCGACATTGCTATATCATAGCGGCAACCGGCATTCCTCCGCATATTTTCCAAACAATGCTCCAATAGTCCATGTTGTCATCTTTGCCAATATTACAAAAAAACATTGTTATTGTTTGTATGGCGGCAATAGCACTCCAACAGAAACTATAGGGAGATGCACTTCATGCTGCACACAGAAAGTGGGAGAATGGGCCTACGAGGGGTATCATCGGGTCCGTGGTGCGAGATTAGCATGACCGCCAGAGGTAGAGAGACTACCAAACAGTATACTGGTACTAGTACCTAAATCCCTCCCCAATACGTGGAACTCCCGTGCATGAAATGGATCCTAACCGCCGTGTCTGTAAGGAGAACCGACAGGTACGAGTATTCATGTTGGCCTCTGGGGCAGCTGTGCCGCGGAGTTTTGTTTGTTTCAAAATTCGCTACCAATACCAGGTACGAGTATCTCGTGCGCTGCCGCTGCAACTGCTGCTTCTGCTGCCAGTATCCCAGGGTGTTTATATATAGTCTACTATTATAGAAAAGTTACCTCGGGATATCAGCAGCAGCAGAAAAAGCAGCAGCAGCGGCAGCGCATAAGATACTCGTACCTGTCATTCGTAGCAAATGTTTTAGACATCACACTCCGCGGCACAGCTGCCCCAGCGCCCAACATGAATACTCGTACCTGCCGGTTGTCTTAAAAAACACGGCGGTACGGCGGTTAGGATCCATTTTTATGCACGGGAGTTCCACGTATTGGCGAGAGATTTATGTATAGTCTATGGTATGAGAGGATAGTCAGCCGAATGAATGTGACGTATTTTTCACAGATTGCTTCCTTGCATGAATCGCCACGTACGTTCTGTCACTCGGCGGCTGGATGATACAAGAAAGAGAGAGTTCTGTGTCAGGGTCTTGAGTCATCACCATGCATTCCTGCAACAGCTATGTGTACACCTGCAGAGATCTATCAACATATACTCACATTCGTAGCAATTATTATCTCGCCACATAGCAGCATAGCGCGGCAGCGGCAGCGCCGAACATACATACTCGCACTTGGTACTCGCGCAATTTTCCACACTACGCACACATGTATCGTCTGACTGACTTCCGAAGCAGAGTTGACCGGTCTTTGAACAACAATACTTCGGCAGGCTATTTTTTGTAGACGTAATGATTTTGCAGACCCCCATTAGGGGGAAAAGGTGCCGTCATGGGGAAATTAAATTTGGTGTCGATAAAAGGGCGGCCCAAACGGAGATCACACGACACAGAGCACAGCCAGCGAAGCGCCGATGAACAGCGGCACGGGGACATGTGTGCTCTGAGACAAGACATTGATGGGCATTCACTTGCAGCACCTCCAACTCAGGCTCTGTGACCCTTCGGTTTGCGTGTAACCCGCAGGAGGCGCCCGCCCCGCTGTTTTGGGTCGTGTCGAGGACGCCATCGTTTGATCGGCATATAAAACGAGGGGTACACCGGTAGCCCCGGACGGCAACGCCTGGATATTGAAAAATCTTTTGTTATTATTATATTTTTTTCTGTGTTGTGGAACAAACACAACAAATTACCGACGCCAACGTGTTACGAGACAACTACGAAAGCAAGATACCTGGTATATCTTAAATGACAGATCTTCCGCCTTTGTTGCTGGTTTTAACTATCATGCTGACACTCAGGCAGTTTCTTATCGGGTTAGTCTAGTAGTGCGTGTGCCTTTCAGCGAACTGATTCGCTTTGAGTTCTTCTCTGTGACCATATCCCATGCCATTCCGTGCCACCTTCCTTCCTTGGCCGTCATACATGGCGTAGACGAAACACGTGCGTACGAACGATATATATGTTGAATAATTTCACGAAAGACTTCCAATTTCCATTGTTTCTTCCTTTTCTTACTCTCGTCCCCGTATATACGCTCACTACTATTAAAAATTGCGCGATCCGGGGGCGGCTTATGAATATGACGAAACACATAAATCGAAACCCACAGCCCACAACAAACAGCTGACGTGTTTATATGTATTCCATTTATTTTTGAACGGGGTTATACTTTTCGGAAGACTCCAGCGCGTATACGCTTCTGTAAGTCATGGGGTAGATAATTCGAAGATAGTTCCATCGTGTAGATATATGACGTTGACGTCATTCGTCCACACCATACGCACGCGCACATACATGCTCCTCAGACCGTGGGTTAACTGATTCGTGCTGTGGGGGAGAGGTTTATTTCTGGTAAATTTGTGTTTGATTCTGGTACATGTACAACCGTACTCGTACGTATACCTTTTTCAGTACCTGCCTCTGCATGTATATCTTGGTACAAATTTACTTCGCCGAAAGAGGATCGTGAGCGCGAGGTTTTCATCCCGACCGTCATAACGACAATAACCTGGCACTTGAGCAGTGGGCTCTTGTACCCAATCCAGAGTGCAGTATACGCAATTAAGAATCTAAACTCATGACCGACAACAAAATGTCGAATGATGCAGAAGAGCTTGTTGATAGATCTCCAAAGGTGTACACGTAGCTGGCGCAGGAAGGCGTGATAATGACTCAAGACGGTGGCACAGAACTCTTAAATTATCCAGATGTCAAGTGACAGCTCGTGGTGATTCATGCAAGGAAGAAATCGGCGAAATAAACCTCCCATTCCTCCCGCTGACTGTCCCCTTATACCATATACATAAATCCCTCACCAATACGTGGAACTCCCTCATCATATAAAATGGATCCTAACTGCCGTGTTCATAAGGACAACCAACATCCCGCACACGGCGAGCATTCTGAAATCCCCCCTGCTCTGAGTATGACAAGGCACGACGTCTCAGGGTTGATATATCGCAACATCGTAATCAACGCAAATCAATCCAAGACCAAAAATCGAACACCAAAAAAACGCAATATGAAAACTCAACTCGTCCATTCAAAGAAATCAAAGCTCTCAAGTCCTCAAATTCTCAAACGAAATAATAACAGCCTTGCACTGGCAACATTAAACACACATGAAAACAATTACCAGGAAAGCGGCACCATCCTCGAAATTAGCCACAAAAAACGGATTTTTTCTTCGGAATTTATGGCTCAAACAAATTCACTGGTTATTACCAACTCGAAATTAGCCACAGAAAACCGATCGAGTTGTACTCCGCACGCTACACGTTGAACCACACGGAGCGGCAGGACATTTGGCAATACTCAAAAACTCAATTTTGAATAACCAAACAAACAGCTCTTGGAAAGCTGATGATTAAAATAGCACTCTAAAATGAAGATATAACTATCCTCAACCCGAAAAACGCATCAAATGTTCATCTGAAAATCCCGGGTGATAGCAAAAAGTCATGTAGTCGAGCGGCTTTGTCAAGGCGTCTGCATGCTGATCATTTGACTCGACATAAGTAATAACAAACTCTCCTTTGAAAGTAAGCTCCCGCAAAAAGTGGTGTCGTACGTCAATGTAGTTCGAGTTCGATGTGCACACTGGGTTTTGTGCTAGGTTCTTCGCCCCCTCGTTATCCTCGAAAACCGAAATGCACGACGTACCAAACCCCGGAAAAATAAAATTCCACACATACCGTAAGAACACCGTCTCCTTAATGGTGTCTGCCAGTGCTACATACTCGGCCTCAGTGGTCGAAAGTGTGAGGCATTTATTTAAGGGTTCTCGGAAACCAGCAAACACATTTGCCCGCACACATTATAGCTCCACCTGAAGCTGACCTCCTGTCTGCGGCTTTGCTGGCGTCCTCAGCATCTGCAAACGCTACCAGCTCAAGCCAACTACCCTTCTGAAACGTAACACCAAAATCACTTGTTGTAGAAAAGACATACTCTAAAATACTTATCCCTAGGCTGATTCGCGTACCTTGCTACCGCCCTCACCGCGTTTGCAATATCCGGTCGTGTTTGGTTCGCGAGCCACATCAAACATCCTACCAACTCATGAAAAGGCCAATCACCCACAGATTCATTCTTGTCGAACTCCTCGAGTTTCAGACCAGTCGAAAGTGGGGTATTTCTCCCAGAACTAACGTCAAACTTTGCCGCGGTATTTTTAGCGAAAGCTTGTTGCGAAATCGTCAAAGCACCAGCATCCCTATCCCTCGAAAAACGACAACCAGCATACCACCGCAACTCGCCCAGATTGTTGATCGGAACAAGGCGGTTAAGGTCTTCGCAAAACTTGTCGCATCTAGCCGTAAGCCCTACTGCCAAAATATCATCCACATGCACTACTGTTACCATGGAAACAGAGTCCGACTCGACCAATCGCAGGACAAGGGCATCAGCTAGGCTCTGCTCAAATCCAAGACCCTTCATGTGGGTGATAAGATGGTTATGCCACGACCTCGACGCTTGTTTCAAGCCGTAGAGACAGCTATTTAACCTGACTACTTTACCGGTCATTTCGCCACAATCAGGGAGTAGTTGCATAAAAAAATCCCCGTCCAGACTTGACTGAACGAATGCTTGCTCGGCATCAAATTACACAAGTCCAAACCCAACTGACACGCAAAAGCACCCAACAAACGAAAACAAGATTCAGCAGGTGTCGGGGCAAAAGTCTCGAAAAAATCAATACCTTCACGCTGCTTGAAATCTCGCGCCACCAGTCTCGCCTTCGCTGGAACCACATAGCCATGCTCGTTGGACTTCCAGGCAAACACCCATTTTACCGAGATAACGTTCAGTCCGTCTGGTTGCTACATCTCCCCAAATGTCCCCGCGCTCGCCAGTCCACGGTACTCCTTTTCCACCGCCTGCCTCCAAACAGCCGAATACTCATCCGCACATGCTTCAGTATACGAGCTTGGCGTTAGATGCTCGCTCACCGGGCGTGTGGGAAGAGGGGGCTATCGTGCGGCGGGGCTTGGTGGAAAAGCACGTGACCTATCCCTTCTCTCGCTGCCATTAACGACAGCAGCCCATGCCCCGCAGCCTCTCGGTGCCGCGCAGTCTCGCCCCTAGTCCTGCCTAGCTGCACATCGTCACCATCCGGGCCCGATTCAGCCTCTCAGTGTCGCACTGTCTCCCCCCTGGTCGGGGTTGTAACTACCCGGCTCCCGGGCAGCACGTCTTGAAAGCTGTGGCTGCAGTGGCTGTTGCAGCGGTAACGGCGGTGACGACGGCGGCGACGGCAGCGGCGACGGCGGCGGCGGTGACGGTGGCGGTGGCAGCGGCAGTGACGATGACAGCGGCCGTGACGGCGACGGTGACGGCGGCGGCGGTGGCGGCGGCGGCAGCAGCGGCGGTGGCGGCAGCGATTGCGGCGGCAACAGCGAGGACGGTAGTGGTGGCTCAAACACAGCTCTGGCATCTCCCAGCGTCTCCGGCGTACCCGGCGACGGCGGCGGCGACGGTGGCGGGGAAGGGCTCCTCTCCTCCGGAGGCAGTACCCCCGCAAACGATTTCCTCCGGTGTTCCCAAGTAACGTCGCTGGAGTATGACGTACGCCCAGTCATCAGCAGAATTTTTCAACAATCTGCCGATCAGGTAGAAAAATGCCTCCGCTTCGGCTCCGACTTTAGGGTAGTCCTTACGTGGTGAAACCCCGGCTTCAGGAACGAAAGGAGCCACGTAAACGGCGGTCTCCCGTGGAACGTCCGGTATGACGAATGCATATCTGGCTTGTCCCTGACCCTTGCCGTCATGTTGATCACGTCGCTGGCGTACGTACACGCCTCAGCCCATAGAGGCTGCGTCGGCGGCGTCTTCGCGTCGCTAAACAAACGGGGAGCCTACAAGCGGGACGCCATAGGAAGCTCGAGCGTCATGGCTATTCGACGTTCAACCACACCGTCGTGCTTCGGGGAGTTGACAGGCGTGTACTCGCGGCAAATCCCACGGTCGTTGAGTAACGCCACGAACTCCGGCTTAGTAAATTCCGTGCCGTTATCTGATCGAATGCATTCGACGATGGACTGGGTACCCCTGGCGTTAATATCAGCAAGAGAACCAGCAAAGGCCATCGGGACGTCAGACTTCCGTTTAAAAAAATACGGCCATCCCTTCCGCGAGCAGTCATCGACAATCATCATTAGGTACTCCGCACCGACGGCAGATCTAGGCTGTTGCCCCGGTAGATCCACGAAGAGACGCTCAAGACGCTTGGTGGAACGGCACTCCATCGTCCATGGTACCGCCATCCTCCTCCCCTTCGCCTTGGAACACCCAGCACACGGAACCAACTCCCCAAAATCTTTGATTCCCATCTGCCGTGCTGATTCTCGGAAGGTATCAGCGTAAAAATGTGGAAGGGAAACATGTAGGTCGTTAATATCAATCCTCCTCATCCTTCCCGGGGCCAACACGGCGGTAGCAATTGAGGCCTCTACTACTCTAGTGGCCTCTACAAAAGACCCCGCGTCCCCACGCAAGAGCGACCGAACTCTATCCAACATATGAACTCCTTCAGCATCGAGCGAGACGGAGAATTTCGGCACGACGGCATGGAGCGAGAACAAGTTGAATTGTACACCTGGTACATAAGCTACGTTCAAGAGTTTGACCTGGACATCTCCTTGCTTGCAGTGCAATATCATTGGTATTTTCCCAAAACACAGCACCTGCAGCGACCTCATGTCGCCCACTACCAGGGTACTCCTACCAAGAGGGGGGGCTTTCCAACCTACCATGCCGGCGGGGTTACCAGTTACATGAAAGGTAGCCCCCGAATCAGCTATCCACTGTTCTTTCCCATATCCCCCCAAAAATACCGCTGTTACCGCTGTGACGGTCCTTGTCGTTTTGTGTAATCTGCGCGGTACGAAGATGTGGGTTTAACGTAGGCGCACAACTACCGTCGTTCGTCTGCTCGCGGGAAGTGTTCGAAAAGGGCCGTGGTGGGGGAGCTACCGATGTGGTGTACCCGTCACTACCAGGGGGTGTCTCATGTACCCAGTCACTGCAATAGTGCATGGGGTAGGGGTATTGTTGTGGTGTAAGAGGGACAGCCACGTTCATGTGTGCTGGGGAAATCGGGCACTCCGCTACGTGGTGACCCGACTTATGGCATCTGTAACATACCCCTCTCTAACCACGTTGTACTGGGGTCGGTGGGGGACTCTAATACGTAGGATTTCCCACCGGCGGCAGGGGCATCTGCGGCAAAACCCCTGACGGTGGGTCGGTAGGTACCCAACCCATTGCAGGAGCCTGTCCCCCCGTCCCAAATGGATTTGGGCCGGAGTTGTCCCAACAATTTTGCTTTGGGTAACCGTGCTGCTGCTGCTGCTGCCGCTGCTGCTGCTGCTTGTACCATCCCCCTCTCTTGTTCCCCTCTCGACTACCTGAACCTGTGCCTGCTCTACCAGCAGGCTGAACAGTGCCGGCGTACAAGGCGTGCGGATCTACCCCCTCTTTTACTCTCAACGCCTTCATGACCATCTCCTTTTCCAACTTATCGTTCACATATGCATCCCGAATAATCTCGTCAATTTCAGAACGAGGGATTGATGGGCAAGTGAGGATCGATTTGCTTTGGACTGTGTATAATGGTGAAAGGATAGTGACAATATGTCTGTTTACCTCTTCTACACTTTTACCACAACTAAGCATGGCCAATTCACCAGCCGCCTTATCAACTCTACCGAGGAACACAAGGGGGTCCTCTCCCTCCTCCATGTGTACTGCCTCAAATTCTCTCTTCAGCCTGTGCGTTGCTGCTAGGGTTCTCGGCAGGTGATAGTTCTCTAGCTCCCGATATGCGCCACTTGGCGACTTGGCTTGCACCATGCGGATTTCTGCTATGGCATACCCAGTCATTGAGTCCATCAACAATCCATACACCACACGCGCATCAATGGTCTCCTTCGGTGTGTGTCTCTTCTCCAATTCTTCCTGGGACACGTTGTTGTCACCTACCATCACCGGATTATTAGTTGCCTTGAGGACGAACAGGCAAGTAATTGATCACAAAAACGCCTGGAACTTGCTACGCCCCATTCCAAAGTGCGCCTCTACATTATCAAACTTGGGAGGTTTTAGTTGAGACCAATTCATACGAGAAAGAGAAATTTGCGACGTGCCTGATTGGGCTGCGAGCCCAGATGTTGGCACAGCAGGAGACGATGTGGAATCTCTCGCTGTGGTTTCTCTGCTCCTCCACTCCCCGGCCCCCCTAGCGACCTCAGCGTGCAGCGCGTCCCTCTCGGCACGCAGGTTCTGCTCCTCCATTTTCCGTCGCAGGACCTCGATGTCATGTTTCATCTCTCTTATCTCTCTCTGCTCTCTCTCTGATCTCTCTCTCTCTCTGCTCTCTCTCTGCTGACACGCTCGCCTCAAAGTTCTGACCATCGTGATCTGACATGTTTGGCTTTTTCCCACCTCTATAGGCTGGCCTTGGCTGCGCTTACCAGTAGAGATCAACCGGCTCACTAGTGTGTTGATATATCTATAAAGGTGTACACGTAGCTGGCGCGGGAAGGCGTGATAATGACTCAAGACGGTGACACAGAACTCTTATATTATCCAGCCGTCGAGTGACGGCTCGTGGTGATTCATGC
This sequence comes from Undaria pinnatifida, assembly GCA_012845835.1. Taxonomy (NCBI): domain Eukaryota; class Phaeophyceae; order Laminariales; family Alariaceae; genus Undaria; species Undaria pinnatifida. The sequence continues at coordinate 3,185,446 of JABAKD010000002.1, read as the reverse complement.
AAAGAAGCAATCGGCGAAATAAACCTCTCATTCCTCCGGCTGACTGTCCCCTTATACCATATACATAAATTCCTCACCAATACGTGGAACTCCCTCATCATATAAAATGGATCCTAACTGCCGTGTTCATAAGGACAACCAACAAAGTGCAGCCCTGCCCTACCCAAAACATGGGTGCCAGCATTGTATAAAAGCTTAAATGAAAACCTGTTGATGATGTGTTGTCACGGCGCTGCGTTGTTTCTTGGTTGGAACCAAAACTTTGGAGCGCGTCACGTAGCACGATGGGGCGCCGCAGCGTCATCACCCTCTGTGCATGGGTTAGGTTGACGTTTTACGGCCAACGGCAGCCATCAGGCTGGACCGGCAGTTGTTTACGAAATGGCATATATTGTAGCGAAAGGATACCACCAGAGTTTATTATTTCATCCACCAGAGTTAAAGGTCAGTTTCTTAAGGTGCGCGCCGCACGGTAGGGAATAAACGACGATAAATTAACGGCAAGAAAACGAATCGTACGGGGCACACTGCGGCATGTGCTATCGACAGGTGGCTTAGTTGCCCCGTCTGTTGTACCGGGTAGGCTCCAGCAACCCGCGAGAAATGATATAACAAAGGAGGCTGGAAGTAGACAGTGCTGCAAGGCGATGGCCGACGGGTGAACGACGTACGATGTCATCTGCTTGTAAAGTGGACATGCCAAGCAGTAAGGGCTTCAAAGGAGGGGGAGAGGGTGTTGGTATGGCATGGTTGCACCGTAGGTCTACCGAATTAAAATATGAGCATATCGGAAGAGTTTATCCCATTAACGCACAAGGAATTATCAGACAGAATAGCCAAAACTCATCAAAACGTAAATACCCATGTGTTGTGTCGTGGGGAAATATTTCCTCGTCGTTGAGTACCCGGGTAGTTATCCGGCCACACCCTTCAAGCGATATCCGCAAATCGCTCTCCTTCGGTGTATTGAAGCCAGCGTCATGAAGCAAGGCGTCTACGTACACGCCCCATGAGCGCGTACGATTGTGGCCTCGTCGATGGTGGATGCGAGGGCGCCAATGTGAGAGGGACAATGTATTTTCACGGTAAGTGTCTCGTCGGTAGCTGCCCATAGGCTAGATTTTCAGTACCCTAGCGCGCAACACCTTCACGTGTTTAACAATAAGCAACAAAATAAAATGGTTACGATTATGTGTGACATTAATAATTCCATGGTCGTGAATAACATGTCTTCTGATGAATACCTACGTGCGGTGGGTTCATCGGCGGGATTTGGAATATGCAACGCCCTGTAGGTAAGCGTAGTGTATTGTAGGATTAGCGGCTGTTAATGACACTGGCCACCCTGTTGCAGGTTCTTCTACTAGGTAGGTTCAACGGTGGTTACTCACTTGAATTATGTAAGCTCTTGTATTAGTCTCACAAGCCATGGACCAAACGAAACGCCCAAGGCGTTCCTAGTCCTAAGAGCAAATACGTAATCCCATTTTTCCTATTCGCATATGCCTTCAACGACATGTTCGAAACCCATTATATTGTTTCCATATGCTAGAGCTTACATATATTTAGGTTCCAAGGGAAAACCTATAACACTAGCCTACCCTGATGCACCAAATATGCAGAAATGCGTCTTTTTCGGGGAATCCCCGGTTAGTTCCAGGGTCTAGAACATGACTCAAAGTTGCGGCTTTTCAAAACCCACTTCGACACATCTCCCCTGCGAGGCTACGTAGCCTCAGGAATGCGAAGTTAGGAAACCAAAATCCATGCCGACACGATATCAATATGCCATGATTTTTTGCTTCTGGCCGTCAGCCCGTTGCACAGTCGTAGCACACTATCGTTACAATATTATATCTTACATCTAGTACTTCTCTCAACAGCACCCATATCGAATGAATGAGGCATGTAGTATCAAACCGATATCATGACTATGACAAATCTCCATATGCCAGGAACCTCACCGTATGCCATACATTCACACCCAAGGATCAAAATCCAGTGAAAAGACAAGATAGCCGAATATATAGGCTACCTAATGATCCGGCGGTACCCAATTTTTCAAAAAACAAAACAAAATACCCAATAAATAACGGAACCGGCACCAATACATCCATCAAATATCTTAGTGTCCAATGACCTCCTGACCTCGATCCCACCGGAGCCCGTCCATGCAAAAAAAAACTGTATGATCTTCTGCTCCAAACAACGGAGTTCTTGTCTTCGTGTTGGACTCTTGCATAAACATAGGTCCTTCCATTTGCGCCTGATCTTCCCATATACATGGGATGGCTCCAAACAGAGTGCACATCGTCCCTTACATCATTTATACCATGGGGTGTAGTTATTATTGCCCATATTCGTCGGCGTTCCTATAGTAAACCAGGCACAGCCTCAAACACCTGTCGTCCATACACACGCTTCTTGTATTAGACAGTATGGCCTTTGAACTCGGCAATAAACTGCCCAGACCAGGAGTTTATTTGAAAAATAATGCTTTTGATATGACACCAAATCGAATTGACGTCGTTGCTTACGTTCCTTTTGCATTCACAGATGCGACAGCGCTCCTATAGTAGACCAGCTACAGCCTCGACAGAGCTGTATGGTCAATACTTAAGCTGCTTGCTTTACATTGTGCGACCGTCTTTCGCCGAATTTGATGCAAACTGCGTTCATGCAATTAGTATTACAAATAGTGATCTTTTCCATATTCCTTACTCAATTGTGCCTCCATACACGTTTCAACCCTCGTTCAGCAAACTGAGATTGTCCATGCGTGTTGCATTTGATGCCAGGGTACACATTAATTCCCAAAATCAACCAAAGGCGAGCATCAAATTCACAAGAGTCCAAGGCGAATTATTTCAAGTCGTCCGTCCGGCGATATCAGTCAAACATGCCTGAATTGCATGGTACTTAAGGACAACTCAGCTACCCTGCCGCCGCCACCACTTCTGCAATTGGAACAAGATATCGAGATATTGCCCGCATCCAGCATCAATCCAGACCCAGCTTTCATGGTGGACGGGCTAAGCATATGCGAATAACTCCCGCAACGATGGTCATCTACAGCTCTTGACAAACGCAACTGCTCTAACCAATCAACTCGGAGACGTTTAATACGTGGGAATGCAGAGAGGGAGGAGGCACTAACGAGGACACATACGGGGGGGTGTTAGCTGGCGTCGTTATTCTTCGGCTAGATAAAATACACGTTTTGGTTGCCTTCACCCTCGTGTACTGCCGAAGAGTCCGGTTTAACAACAATATACGGTAACACTCCAGCGTCAACCATTGGGTGATCGTGCTTGCCATTAACACGGCATTATTGCTGCTGTCGAGGCTAACGTTCCTATTAATGAATAAGACCAGATCCGAAATACAGTAAAAAGGCACACTTGAGTCCCGTATCTATGCCAGCCGTCTCTCCTCTCGATATGAATAGAGGCACAATCTCTCCTGACGTATTGACAAACATATATGAATAACAAGGATCAAATTCTTCACAAAGCAGATATCACGTGGATGCCTGCATTTTCTGGATGGTTTCAAGCGTACTTTCAACCATTGAGCATTGCCACTGCTGGGGATGGGTGGGTCAGAGGTGGTGGTGATATCCTCGTATTTATGCAGTCTTGGTTAACTGCCTGACCCTGCCCGGCATCATATCACCATGGGTGGTATTTCCTACACAACAGACTTGACGACGTTTACAAGTTGGAGAGAATCCAGGCGTGGATCCTTAGTCAACAGCATGCGCCCTTTCTTGCATTCCGATCTCGAGCGCAGATACGATAGCGGCCCACCGTCGAAGCTACGGTCGATCTATAACTGATAAGCGCAAACACATTATATACTGCAATTGGCAGAGAGAAAAGCGCGGGGACATCGTGGATACTAGACCTTCTCGTCTAACGGTATGACAGCAAGGCCTCGCCATTCACGAGGCGTAACACAAGCACATGAAATTACCTCTCAAAAAGCCCTTGTGTAGTAACGGAATAAGAGATCCTCTACTGTTGCCATCCGCGCTACGAGAGGGGAATGTATTGTCGCCTCGATGGCGTCGACAAAGAGAGCGATCTGACGAACTTCGACAGGTCGATTGCGATATTTCATTTTTCGAAACCACACGCGTGCCATGGATCAATGCCCCAGTACCGCTGTAATGGTCCTTCACCATCCAAAAACAAGAAACACACTATATCACAAAGGCATCGCTCGAGACTCACCAAAACCCGCTTCACGTCTCAGGTGAAAAACACCTAAACTTCCAACCGCACATCTTGCTCACGCGCTCAGCGGTTGATGACGACGCCGGGTTCTAGTGACGCTGGGACTAGAGAATGTGAATATGCAGCTATTTCTGAACGATATCAACCACACATTCGCGTCGCTGCCGCTGCCGCATCGACGTGCACTTGATGGACTGGTTGAAAATTATTTGTGGTCTCCTTTGCTGACACCTCACGGGGAAACTACACACACCGGTGGAATGGCCCCAGCGTACCACCTGTTCAATATCAGAGATGGGACTACTGATATGCCCATAGTATTATCAAATGGTGTTCTTTGCTGTTTTCTTTCAACTACAACGGCCGTTTTAAGCGTGTACATCGCTGACGAGTATACTGTAGCTTTCCGATATCGGTTTCCGATGCCTCAAGTGACACGGCAGACCCAGGCTACGGTAGGGGGGTCCGTTTTGAGGCCTTAAATTTCAGTGGCTAGAGGTCACTCGCGCCAGTAACCCCTTTGTTATTTTACGATCCTACGTTTTCTACATGTTTTATACTGACGGAATCAATCCGCCATGCAAAGGTAATCTAAGCTGCTCCAAAACAAGTGCCTAAACCACTTTCACCCGTCCGTGAGGTACAGAGTCACTCGTGCGAGTGGCTCAAACAAACCAGTGAAAACGGGGGTACCCCCCCTACCGTAGCCTTAGTCGGCACAACAGACAACACGAAAACGGGCAGCAGTTGAGACTGTGGGAACAAATGTGCCACGTTTGAGGCCGGACTGGTTACGTCTTAACGTCTATCAACCCAAGGCCTGAACGTCGTGCCTCCGCAACGAACAGCTAGAAGCCGGTCTTCTCCGGCACATGAAGGTTTACCTCCATGACAAGAGCATCCAACCCAAACATTGGAGAGGTTTGATATACACACTATTCCACATACCGATAGCGCGCCAACCATTGCTTCCGAAACGTTGGTGGAACACGTAGCGTATGCCGCGGACGTGGCCACAGAACCCGCAGCAGAAACAACACGGGCAAGGTTGTAACGTGCCTCTCACTGCTTCACGGGATTTACACCAAGAGAGACTTCTTGCGGAGCAGAGCGAAATCCGTCCCCAGAGCATCCACTACCTTGTAGTCTTCAACGGTCCCACGGAATGCGTCATACCCGTCCATCACCTCAGATCCGTTGTCGTCAATGACTGGGCGGGCTGTCTCCCCGAGCAAGCCGGACAAGCTTTCGTGGTGAACAGACAAGCCCTCCAGTCCTATATCCATCTGCCAGAAATCCAGTTCGGGAAGTACACGGCCGTCCGAGTCGAGCTCACCACCACCCTGATGGTTGAGGCCGGCGTTTAGACGCACAAGCACCGTGGGTGTGACTATTTGGAAAACGGCATGAGAGGACTGTACATTGTCGATGCCGTGTAGGTCGATGAATCTGGCGCACCAGTCGAGTGCCGCCATGTTGCCATAGCTGAGAATCCAGTCTTCGAAGCTAGAGTGAGCCAGCTGTCGACGTCCCTGCAGCATTTCATCGTACATGCGGGCCCAGATCTTGTCTCCACCAAACTGCCGGCACTCGGCTGGCAAATTGGAAGCCGACATCGTGATCCCGTCGGTGACATACACATCTCTGCCGGGATGAAGGAGACCATCGGCGTCTTGCCCGTCGACAACCACACTTATTCCTCCGTCGCAAAGACAAGGGGTTTTCCCGTCTTTGCATCCATCGGTATCCACGCTGTACGGGTGATCCACAGCGATGATGACGGAGTGGCCTTCAGATAGAATACTCATACCCGTAATCAGCTGGCGGTTGGGGAAGTCGTCAGGCAACGGTGCGGTTACACGGACATTTATTTGGAGATCGACCTGCTCGTCTTGAACCAGGCTGTACCAGGCGCCGTCCTCTCCAAACCAGTCGATGTTTTGGCCGCGAAGGCCTCGCATGTGCGGGTCTTGACATACGTCGTCACCGTTGATGCATGGCTCTGGTGGTGGCGTTCCTGCAAACCGAGCATACGATCACATTTGTTTTGTCATTTGTTCTGCTAAGCTCACGTTTAACTCCGGTCAGTCACACATCGCATACTTGTCACTCGCGGCCGAAGTCCCAGAGCCTTCCTGCCGAATACAACGATACAGGTACAAAATGACATACACTGTGACATGACTCTGCCCCAATGGCTTTGAAATATATCACATGTATAGACTACTACCTTAAGCCTTCAACTTTTCATTTCCCTCTTTTTCTCTTTTTCGGAGACGACAATATATAGCAAAACTCTATTCATCTTCTGCAGACCGCTTTAAGTTTACGCAAGTCAACAAGTATGGACAACTGATCAAACCTTGTACCACATACGCTCCAGAATTCTAATGACCAGCCTGGTATACCGCATGGACCACGTTCCAGTAAGTACATTTTACAGCGAGCACTCTAAGTACACGTGACGTGTGCTTGTGTAGTTAAGGCACAGGAAACAGTATCCGACCCAACATACTAGTCTATGTGTTTGATGTCAGTGGACAGCCGTCATACGCGCGCAACTTCTAAGGTGTGGTAAAACACCACCGATAGTTACAGAGAAAGTGCAGCAAACAATACTTGTTTCAGATTGCACAAGTTAGTCCTGTTATAACCATCCAAACGCTGGGTGCGATTTTGTAATTTTAGGTACAGGGCGTGTCGCAGTCGGGATGACAACTGCCACAAGATTCCTTACGGTACATCGATCCATGAAACTCGTCAATAACATACCTAGTACAACCTGTAACACGACCGTGCAGGTAGCCGTGTTCCCACGAGCGTCCCTAGCGGTGTAGGTGAATCCTCTCTGCGTACCCGCAACGCCGGTATACGATAAAAACCTCGGCGGGTTAGGCGATATCGTCAATGGCGCTGCTCCACCCGCAGTTGTCACGAAAGGTGCGTTGATCCGGACGGTTCCTCGTGCAAACCGCGTCGGTACGGTGACCTGGGCTTGCTCGCAGTTGATCGACGGAGGCCCCCCTGCACCAATCAGTAATAATATTCAGGACAGCAAGTTTACTACGTGGGTTTCGTATGTACTTGGCAAGGTTCTCGCGGTCAATAGACAGAGGTATAATTTTGCGACCCCACGCAGTATTTTTTTTTGCTATGTACTCTGGCCGTGCTAGGCAATGTGTTATATGTCAAGAACCGTAGGTGTTTTATACTCTACACAATCGGAATGAGGACACTCACCTGACCAATTAATATTCCAAAGCGACTACTACCAGCGATGTCTTCCCTCAGGGGGCACGACCGCAAGAAAGAGTATTTTGGAACACATGCGACGCAAACGGTTTCTGAACTAAAAATATATCGTTCGTTTTGGAAATTGCTAAGGTGTAGGCTAAGCACAATGCTGACGATTGCCCAAGAAGCCAGTTTGGCCTTCGGTTATTGTGTGAAAATGACCTTTGCCGTTGTCCACCGCAAACACGTCCACCTCTGAAAATAAAAAGGAGTACTAAGAAGGGAAAAGCCTACGAACGTTGTTTACCCCATGATGTGCTTGAGTCTGGTGATCGTATGCCACCGTTCCGCGCATCTACTGCCCGCTGCACCACCTTCCGTCTGCCGACTGACAATGAACTACTCCCTTTTGGTCGAACTATGCCACATCTTGGCTCCATCACAAGGCAATTGGGGTGCGGGTTCATCCATGCTCCCGGCGATTCCCACGTCACTTTTTTCAACGCATTGTGTCAGTCATAGTATAGGGGCTGTACACTGTCATCAGTGGATAATATTACCGTGTTCTTATCCGCAAACGAAAATCAGAAGCATGCCTGATAAAAGCAATTGACACAGCCTCAACTACAGCGGTTGCTTCAAGGCCTCCCACAATTCTCCCCGTGGCATCAACGGTGGTTTCTATGCTCTCTGTCCGCCGATTCGACCCTAGCAATGATAAGGGGGGAGATTCTTCCATCGCTTGCCATCAGCATGTATCACCCGTGGTCCAGAAACCACGAGGATTCCGTTTGCGTTTGCGTTGCCTTGGATCTGGTATACATGAAATAGTACACCACGTGCGATGAGAGAGGTTTAGCGCACCCCAAGCAACACCGCCAACGGCATAGGTAGGCCTAACCTTCTTGTTGCCGTCGACTACCGCTGCGATTGATAGGCGACAGCGAAGGTCCTCACCGACCACAGTGCCGTACTTATTTCTGTGACCTTGGGGTGTGATGAGAAGGCGAAGATGGGAACTGGTTATATTTGAAATCTCCATTATGTAGTGCATAGAACACGTGTATGTGGGGCAATGAAACGGACATCTGGCCTCGCTGCACATCTCAACTCGAACACTCCCGATATTCTTAGCACGAGTTACGAGGGCGCTTCATTCCGCTGGCGGCCGACGCCGCCTGCTCCGCTTGCACAAGGAACTCGATGTAAATGCGGAGGAAAGAAGAGGCCTATGATTTAGGGCATCTGGAGATTAGATAATGCCGAGAACTGCTTGCGCCAAGGTAGTTGTTCTGTGCTGTGCTGCGGTATTGATGGCGATGTCACAAGTTCTTGCTGGCAGTAAGAGTGTAATAAGCGCTTGAAAATACCCCAAGAGAACCGACACGGAGGACATGCAACGAAGAAAGCAAAAAGAGGAGCACCAACGTGCGTACCAGTACCTTGTACCTGGTAACTGGTACTTTGCATGGTACCTGTAGTTGTGTGTTTGAAGTAACGCAGACCTCAGCAAGGCACAGCACCGCACGGCGGGGAACGGCAGGGCACTGCACGGCAACGCACGACACAGCACAGCGCTGCGCTGCGCACTTATGAGGCGTAGATGAGTTGAGCTGAGCTGGGAGCATTTGCTGTTATTCGATTGTATGGTACGTACAAATATGGTGTGGCATACCACGGTACTGCTGGGTAATACATCGCTGAAGGAGACCTGGTTTGTACAAAATGTAAGTGCAGTATAGCACACAGCACGGCACAGCATGACAGAGGACGGCACCGCACCGCACAGCACGGCAGGTCAGGACACGGCAGCGCACCGCACCGCGCGTGGCTGCTCTGTTGGGTTAGCGCTGCGGTGCACTCATATTTACTTACTTCATAAACTAAGCAACAAAATAGACGCCAGGTTTCGACGTGCGAGACACGGCCTTGTTCACGTAAGAACCATCTGAAGAGCTCTTTTTCAGGCATCCGAGTCCGCTCAGCTTAACCGGAGAGAAACATATCTCAATTTGGATAAACATTGAGGCCGCTCACGAAATCGACATTTGTAAGTAGTTTTACTTACTTACCCCTGCTACATTCAACACAAACTATGTCATCATGGTTCGCGACTCAGACCGTTCATACATCGTCTTGACGCGCGTATATAGACAGTGGGCGCCGCCGACGTCTGAAAAACTGGGACTCACACCTCGCGAAACTGTAGGCATCGCCTGCGGAGCATTGCCAACAATCTCGAGCCCATCCTATTAATAAAGCCTTGCTTTCCAAAAGATGAGTAGTTAAGCATTGCGACGCTGACCTGAGAGTAGAATAATTGGCTGGCAAGGAACCTGATCGGCCTATTCCAATGGCATGGACCCAGCAGTGTGGCTGGGGTCAAGCCTCGTGAAAGGCTGATGGCCTCTTCTAGGCCCCCGTGTCAGCATGCATCGTGTCAATTATCAAAGTAGGAAAGTTGTCTGTGTTAGGGGCACAGTTCATGGCAAAGACCTTAGAGTTGTCGGAGCTCCCCCCCTGGAAAGGTCTTCATTACTTCTCTCGACGAACCTGCTCGGTTTTTTGTGCTTTCTTCGGCATTTATTTCCTTGTCGTTTGGCTTCGTGCTTCTTGATTATTTCACGTCTTTAGTTTCCATTATATTTGACTGGGCCACCTATGTCTGAAGATTTTGAATGCTTTTTTTCATTCCAATACTCTCGAGATGTAATCGTTTGTTTGTTTGTTTTACCTTTATGCCTCCCACCCCCCACCCCCGTCGCGACGTTCGTAAAACAACTTGAAACAGCCCAGATGACAGCAACTAAAAAGACTCTAGGATGCTCAAGAACAACGAGTAATAACGTATTAAAAGCAGAACTGGGAATGCACCCGCCAAAAATAAACTGGAGACTTGTCTAAAGACAAATTTGAAATGACAATACAACGTAAAGAATGTGCCACAAAAGAGGTCACCAGCCGTAACCAACAGGCATGCATGGGACAATATATCAAATGGGCGAGCTGGAATATTATGAGATAATGTAGTCGGGTAAAAATTGGATGCATTTAGGAGGAGACACGAGGTACTGTCTGTACAAATGCCTGAGGTGTACAAGAAAGAAATATGTCATAGACTATATGTTTGAAGAAAGGGAAAGGCTTGCGCTCAGAAACAACGCGAAATAGGATAATTACTTAAGAGATTTGCGTGGGACGCGTGCTACAATGGATGTATTTAGGTATACCTATGTTTTGTCTGAAATGAGTTCTAAATGAAAGCGCTCCAAAACCCAAAACCGCTGGAAGTAGGTAGGTCATATTTTTGTTTTGCACTCGATTCTCGTTGTATACATTAGGCTGTGGGATTTTCCATCCGCGATAAAGCAGGTTTATTTCTCTCCATATCATTTTTTGCGTTAAGAAGTACGCGTGTTAACCTCCGAAAGTGAGGAACCTCACAAACGAAATGATACATCTCTATACTTGCATCACACGGGGGGCTGAAGGAAGATGTTGGAATGAAAACGTATCTGCACCGCCCAATGGAATACGCGAAAACGCTTAAACTGCGATTTTGTGTAGGGAACCTGGACCTACCAAAAGGCAGTACAGTAAGAGATAAACTACAGCCGGGTGGAAGAAGACCTAGTTACGCATAAGTACCCGTGTAGCACAACGATAGAGAGTGGGGCTCACATAGAAAGAGTACGTGAAATAGCCAAGGAGGAACAGGGTGTGTTGACGGAGGAGAATAACAAATTAAACGTTTGTGGCATGGAAGAGTTTGGTACGCTGGAGAGTAGCCAATGAACGATATCTATTTATCATGGGAGATAGATGGTGTCCGCAGACGGCGGAACAGCAGGGGGATGAGGTAGCAAACGGTTATCTTATGAAATATATCGAAGAAGCGTAATAAGCGCACAGATGTTAGAGGTCTCTCGATTTGGAGTAGGAATATGGTGCTCCGGCACGAAAGGGATGCGTGGTCACTGGTCACATGACCAATGAGGCAAGCAGAAATTGTGTTCGCCGCTATCATATCCTCCCAGGGTAAATGTGGAAAGAGGCCGCCCGGCAAGTATGCAAGTTCGTTTTTTTCTGTAGCCATCGTCGTTGTCGGCACTGCTGCAAGTACTGCTGCTCCAAAAGATCCTCCTCTAAGCATGAGAGTGTACTTCATACGCTCTCCGCATACAATGCACCTTAATCCACCTTTGCCCCACAGTGTACAAACTACCGCCTAGGTGATACCAAGCCGGGTTGGATTCAGATTCTTGGGTCAAATACACTGCACGGATTTTGTTTCCATACCACGCAAAACCATACCTGGAAGCCGTTTGGTTGGTTGGCCAGCTTAGGTCTACTTTTTTTCCCAATAGCAGGCGGGGGGGGGTCTTAAGAACCTCATCGTCGGGTCTTCTAGTTATTGCTCTACTGCATTCTGACCTTCAAGCACAGGGTGACTTCGCCGACACGAGAAATATGGTGCGGGACCCGCAGCAGGTCGAGGTTCTGTATACCGTACGTTTCAGCGGAGGTCTACACTGTACCTCGACTTTGGCGTGCTGCTTCTGTGATCGAAAGTCGTCGGACTTTGTAAGACCCGAACCAAAACAAAATCTTCACCCCCCAACATAACGTTTTTGCTCTTCTTCACGTGAAAGGGTCCGCATCTCCTCACGAGAGACCATATCCCGCGAAATGGAAGTGCGTGAAGGCGTCGGCTACGGCGGGGACCAGCCGCGGGCAACCAAAGACGACTGACAAGGTGCAGTTTGCAGGTTCAGACAGACGTGTAAATAAATGTGACTTTCAAGTGAAGTGGTACACGGCAACCAAACTCCACCAAACAAAAATGCAATCTACCAAACCTACGGTACTACTTCCACCGACGACGACTACATACCAACAGTTTTCTTACCTCCTTGCACACAGCATCAACGCGAAACTCGAATAAAACCGCAACCGGTCATGGAACACCACAGCAAAGACCGAACTCGAAGCTGCTGCGACCTGTACTGGTCAAACTACCAATTCCCGTGTCATCGTTGGTACTTGATATTTTGTTCGGAATCGAACATAGCGGAGTTATCGCAAAGGGGTGTGTCCCACCATGATGTGAAATGGGATAGTTGAATTCATTTCCCGCACAGGGATCGGTGTCATCGCACATATCGGAGTCATCACCCCTCTGTGCGGTAAAATCAAAGTCATGAGTTATCAACAAATCGACCGCACCCCTGTGCGATGACACGAATGATTAAGTCGTCAAGAAAGTGGTGCAAATTCAGCGATGAGATACGTTTTCGACATGGTATGCACTGACTACGCGACGGCTACTACACGTTCTGGCAGACGGCTTTTACACAACGTTAGCTTGGGGTTTATCGCCTGGATGTAATAAAACACTACTCTGTACGTCTCGCCGTAAAGGTGCAAGCAGGGAAATTTTGACCCCGTTTTTGAGGTAGCCAATGTTTGGGGTGCACCAAAGAAGGGCAAAAAAGGGCGGAGCAATCCCATGCATCGTAAGGGGTGCAGCAGAATATATTACTTTTCTGAGCTTATCTCATTAGACTACATGACAAACATAAACGGAAACATGGATGACTTCGAAGGCACTCGTTCATGCAAAGCGACCAAGCTTCTATTTCCTAGCCATGGAACAAAGTCTACATGAAAGCAACATTAATAATTTAGGCCAACTATTAGTTTTTTAAACTTGAGCATTAAACGCAACAGCCGGCGAAAAGCGATTTTGCTAAAAAAAGTGCAACCCTTGCTGTGCGATGACTCGGCGAAAAATCTCATTTTGATTTTTCAGCGTGAGCGTTTTTGATCCAAGTAGACACGTCGATCTTTTTTGTAAAGCTCTAAAAAAACTCCACCACACGAATCAGGTGTTTAAACATTTCGTCTGGGCATTTTTTTTTTTCGCAAAACACCTAGTCTAGTCTACTGTACTTAGTTTTTGTATAGCAAAACAGCCCTAAATTATTCTTGTTTAAACAGTGGGTCCTATTATTAGTTAGTTGCCAACTTGTTGAATATATGTATCCCTCACCGACCTATCTGCAATTTTCGGCGTATCAGCCCTAAAACACCTAAACAAACTGTAAATGTACAAGAAACGCCTCCATGATAGACCCACTCTGATTGAAGGCTTTGAACCCGTATCAGGTTACACGTATAGTCTATAGTCTATACATGTTATCTCGCGACAACAATGCCTACTATCATTGCAGTGGCGAACGCTTACCTCTCTCTTACCTTGCCCGTTGACGCTGTGGGCGACGAGCACCAAACCGGCTGCATATAGGCCCAATGCCTTCAACACGCGAGACATCGTAGAGATGGCGACGTTTCACGCGAATGGCACAGTAGGGAGGTGACAGAGTGAAATAGGGTCAAGAATCGTGTAAATCACAGACTTAGGGCACGGTCGCTACGTATGCGCCGGCACTAATACCATCTGCTACTGTTCACCACACACATACATGCTGCATCGATTCGAAGGAATCTACGCGCAGGAAACGAAACGAACCATCTTGCGCCAGAACCTAAGCCGTCTTTTTGCTTACCATGTCGTACCGGCGCGAAATGTACATTGTCTTTAGTTTAGCTTTTGTGACATCTATAAGATTAAGATACATTATCGTCACATAGATCACAACATGACCTAGCTAGGTCAAAGATGAAACTACTGTTGGCGTCCGATTTTTTTCTTCTTTCAATTTCAGAGAGCGGCGATCAAATACCACGACACGTCCTGTGCATCCATGGACTTGGAAGAAATTTAGAAACAAGATTACCGAATGCTAAAAAACGTATCTCACAGATCTAGTGTGATACGTTGTTCAAAACTTTCTCGATACTAGAAGTAAATCTCAAGTCCTCTCGCCACAGCAAGCACACAGGGGAATACTTCTTGGAGCAAATTCGTCTGACGACGGGAACCTCCCGCCCCCAAGCTATTCGCAAGAGAACATCGAAAACGCACCCGTCGCTGTATCGGCAAAAAATGACCACTGCTACTATCATACTGACAATGAAGTTCATACTATTTTCCTACTTTCCGTGGTGGGTTGCCCAGCTACAATTTCAATTCATTGTGCAGTAACATCACGCCCGTCCTAGCTCATAAAAAGAAGACTGGAGTGTTTGTGTTTATCGACGCTGGCATCCGACAGTGCACGGAGAGATGCCGCCGTGCATTCCCCTGCCCTATTCACTGTATGTAGGTGGTAGAGCGCTGTATGTACGTGCTCTGCGTTGTCCCAATACTGCGTAGAGTGTATTATTAGAGCAACCTCCGAGGAGCAGCAATTAATTGTAGGGTAATAATGCTATTTGCGACGACACCGGTGTCGCAAATAAGCCCCTTATTTGCGAAACTCCGCTGCGTTCGCGGCAGACAACGGAGATTGACTCCTAACTCCCAATCAATGGTATGTCGGCATGGCGTAAAGATACCACTGAAGCTATCGCTCAGCCAAAAGGGGCAAGTAGTGGAGGAGATGTGTGGTATGTTGGGGCAACCGAAAAAGTCCAGAATGGTCATGAGCATAATTAGCCTTATTTACGACATCGCACGACGTTCGTCGCGTGCGCCCCGCTTAGACCAGGACAACGACGGAATTGTTAGCGTGGGGTGCGGCTACCAAGTCGCCCTAATTCCACGAGTAGACAGTAGTAGGCAGGTGAACACGTGAGCATAGCCTACACATGCATAAGAGCATCGTAGCTAAAGCTTACCTAGTTATGCGTCATGTAGTCTACGCTGTACGAGTTTTTCCTTACAAAATCGCACCTGTTGTAGCAGCAGCAGTAGTACGAGTACTCAGTATCCGTAATTTAGTTTTGTCATACACCTACCTGGTACTATTATTAATAGTCTAGTCTAGGGCCTTAAAAAAGTTTTTGGTAGGGCCGTATTGTAATGGGTATTGAATCCAATCGAGAGCTGTTCTCGGTTACTTGTGTTTTTTTTGGGCAGTCGCAGTTATTTGGAGTTGGGGCTTGCGGAAGCGAGCAGTCCTATACTCCCCCGCTCGGAACGATATACCTACATCCGTCTCAACATACACTACTGTACGGAGTGCACCTATCTGAGTTTTGTCTGGGTCTTACTTGCTGAGTTCGCGCCGAGTGAATTATGTCAAGTCTTCTCGCACTAAGAGGGCGCGGCGTCCCGTCGTCGTCGACGCTTCTTGTAATTAATAATAGAACAAGGTGTATGACAAAACTAGATTGCGGATACGGAGCACTCGTAGTGCTGCTGGTGCTACAACAGGTGCGATTTTGTCGGGAAAACACTCGTACAGCGTACATGACGCATACCTAGGTAAGATTTAGCTTAGATGCTCTTGTGCATGTGTAGGCTGTGCTCATGTGCTTACCTGCCTACGGTCTATTTGTGGAAGTAGAGCGATTTGGAAGCCGCACCTCACGCTAACAATTCCGTCGTAGTCCCGTCCTGAGCGGGGCGCGCGCGACGAACGTCGTGCGATGTCGTACACAACGCTCATGTTCGCAACCGTTCTGGACTTTTTTCGGTGGCCCCAAGATACGACATATCTCCTCGAGTACTGGCCCCTTCTGGCTGAGCGATAGCTTCAACGGTAGCCGTACGCCATGCCGACATAGGCTTGGTAATTAGGAGTCAATCTGAGTTGTCTGCCGCGAACACAGCGGGGTGTCGCAAATAAGGGGCTTACTTGCGACGCCGTGTCGAATACCTTATTTGCGACACCGGTGTCGCAAACACCATTATTACCCTTAAGCCCTTTACAACTGGACACCCGTCTTTGGGGACAACATTACTTGGATAAAGTATAGGGAAGGGTTCGGGGGCCCTGAAGGGGTTAATTGTATGGTGATTCCCCCAAATAAAAACGGTGGTGACGGCACACGTGCCAGCGGGAAAAAAACGCAAATCCTACACCAGCAGTGATTGACGAGCTACGTCATGTACTGCTACTATAACAACTTGTTCTCGTCTACCTGACGCCACTACTCAGGCGCTTCATCATGCGCAACCGGCATTAATTACTCAGCCGCCAACACAAGGGGACCAGCACGGCACGAACAATGCCACTAAATTTTCTTGTTCAATATTTTCAATCCCCGCAAAATAGTATGCACGCCTAGGTGCGCATGTATGCCATACACACCTACCTACCTATCTTACTCTCGCACACGTGTGCAAGGTTGACTTGTTGCGCGGTCTGCCAACAGGGAAAAAGGTGACTACGTGATCGCTTTCAGGGCGAAATATATGTTCACACTTCTTAGCGACCCTTCGCCGTCATGCACCCCTACCCATACTGAATATTTTATGTGCACACCCTGATCCCACCCCCTATGATATTCGGGGTAGGTAATGGCTTGGGCTTCTGGTCTGGATGATACCTTATACCAGGTGCATATCGGTACGCTACCACTACCGCTGGAGTAGTACGCTAAGTAGCGGTGCATATATTTCTTCAAAGAAAAAAACTACTACGTACAGCAGCAGCAGTAGTTAGTGGTGCCTGGTACCAAGCCCCAACCCGCCTGAAGTTCAACAATAATAAAAAAACTAGTTTTGTTACTATTATAATAATAGTCTAATTTTGTGTTTTTTTAAAATAATTTTTTGGCCTTCTTTTCTATCCTTTCCAAGAGAATTTTGCTGAAGCCTAGGCCCTAACCAAGCCCGAATATTATAGGAGGTGGGATCAGGGTGCATACATATAATTTCAGATCATTTGTTAGCGGTGCATGGGTTATGGTGGACACCGACCCGCTAAGGGTGTAGACTATATATATATATATATATATTTGCGCTGAAGCGGTCACCTTTTCACCATTTTCCTTTTTGCTGGACCGCACAACCAGTCACCCTTGCGCACGACTGTGAGGAGAGTAAGATAGGTAGGTGTGCATTGATGACCTACATGCGCACCTATACTATGTGTGCATACATACATGTTGTTCGTTTTTTCCTCGCATAGTGCTGAGAGTTACGACGTCAGAGCGTATCGCGATAAAACGACGACATGCATGGATGAAAGCATGGTTAATGTTGTGCTGACTCTCTTACGCAACCGGAGTGCAAGGTTAAAATCAGAGTATCACACAAAAAAATATTGGGTATCGCAAACCAGGTGTGATGAAATGATGCGGAGGCAGTGGCGTCAAAATGCTGTAGACTCGTTCAATTGATGTCATCGTAAAATTGTAGTACCACGAATTAATGCATCGATTGTCTAATGAAAAACTGTTTCGGTAGAACTAACAGGTGAATGCTGCGGATAGGTTTAAAACAAATGTTGAGGTGGTCCACACAAACGAACGATAGAAATTACCTTGAACGCGTCGTCAAATAGCGCAGACGTACTTTCAAACTAATTTAAACCATCATCTAACACCGAAGGTAATGCACGCCCTAATTTAATACGAAATGCGAAACGAAGATGTTGTGGAAACCCAGCAGGACGCACGCGGCAGCGGCCTCCGGGTTTAACTCGTCGATATATCTTCCATAGAACAAGACTCTGGATGGTAGTGTTTGCACGACGTCTCTGGTTTCGCTTTGTCTGGACTAGGGTAGGCATCGGGTTGAAGGTTCGCCTAGGGAGGCATATAGTACCCCGCGGGCTATACTAGGGCTTGCATCGTTAGTGGCGATGGGTTCGATCAAAAGAGTCGACACTCTAAGCCCTTGCCTTCCTTCAAATCATTTGTGCTCGCGTGGGCATGTGATGTTATTCATGTAGGTTAAGCCGTAATGCCCATTACACCAACGCCAAATGTCTTCAGGATAGACTATACTCTAGTGTGGCAAAATCATCAACCTGCGAAACTATACGTAGTCCTGGTCTGTCTGCATCAACGGAAGCGGCTGCTGCTGTCGCTTCCACCAAGCTTGCCTTTCACAAACGTGTGCCATATCGATGCGCTGTATGACGTCTCTTTCGAGTATAGTGTTTGTGTTCAATAGACTTGCAGTTTAGCCGTTGACCTCGTATGTGTTTGGTCGTGTCCTACACGAAGTACCACCACCGAAGGGCTGGAAATAGACGCCGTGGTTGGGTATGGACACTGTGTTCCGACGGTGGGGCTGCGTGCTCATCCGTATTTATTGGCATGGGTTTTCTTCTGTGTGTACTAGGCATGGTAAATAATTCCAACAGCAACGTGGCCACTTTCTTTATCGGCCAGCCTGTAACCGCAAGCATTGACGTGGGATAAGATCAGAACAACAATATGTATGTGAGTTCTAACCTGTTCCGTGTGGCCATTCGCTACGTACGGCGTTGAGCGGCTGACACAAGCAACCGGGGCAGCGCTAAGACGCTCACCTGACACTGTTGTACTCGATGGTTAGGCGCCTGAACCACCGGGAAAAATTGAGTGGCAGAATGTCTTGTGCTTCCTTGGTAAAGTGTGTGTGTTGTTATCGGTGGATGGGCGGGTGAACGCGAGATGGACGCGGGATAGAAAAATGTCGTGTAGGCTGCCTGTGCTCCATCCGACGATCGATGAGGTCTGGATTTAGCAATTTTCAACAATTTTTTTTCCAGCAAAATTCGTTGTGCCTGCATCGTGACACTATATATATTCTACTACTACTGTTGAGATGTGTACTTTGGGTAGAAAGAAATTGGTTGACTTCTTGCAAATGTCGTCAAACGGACTAATACTCACTAATCGTCGTCATCAGACCATCCATGGATTTTGGGGTCGTGAGTTCGAATCTCACCATCAGCAAACAATGAAAATACTTTTACAACTTTCTCCATGTCCAACTTGAAGATTTATCTCCCCGGTATACCCAGGAAGTGAAACCGCTCGGATATTGACGCGCTTGCCCGTGTGTATCTGACGGACCTGCTATTCCGCCGTTTAGGCTGGGGAAAAAGGCATAGTTTGCGTAGCGCCAACCGGTTGACCTTTTACTAGCAAATATGGCAGGAGACGCGCGTGACTAGCGGGAATTTCACGATGATTCGTTTCGTCTGTCGCCAAACAACAACGTTTTAGCATACAGAAGTATCGTTTTTTGAAAAATATTTTTTTGGACGTCAGCCGTGAGTTCGACGAAGTTTTGTTTGACACCCATGATCGTTGGACGTTCTCCCATTGCTGGCCGCCTCCTGATATCTTGGTTTTCAAGTGGTCAAATGCACTAATACTCTCATATTCCTCGTCACCTGGTGGTGGCAATTCAAGGAAGAATATATATGACGCCGCATAGATAGGGCGGTGGTCTGACCCACAGCTTACTACTAACCGCTCACTCCAGTGTTCAATACCCCGTTCGTTGTTGTTTCCTTTCGAAGGGGGAGGGGGGTACTGCCAATATACTTTCAGTACGAGCTGTCGAGACGTACGTTGGGTAATATCCGCACTACCGAACACAACGAAACACCTGTCGAGTACACAGGCAGTGTCCGCAGCACATAAAGATAATAACTAGACCATATACTCTCAAGCTAGGCCGGCCAAGAAACCCATACTATCCGTCAGTCGGACATACTTTTTGAACGACAGTGACCCACTGCAAACTGAACATATCCTCGTAATCAGGTAGATACGGTGGTCATTTTTAGCCCTCCAACTTGAGAATCTGCCAAGTTGGTTCCGAAATAAGTGGTTGCTACTCACGTCTCCTAGTTTGAGCATTTTTTTCATAATATTTTTGTGTTGCTTTTTCTAAAAATGCTCGAAATACAACGTGGATGGAATTTGGCTCAGTTTTTGTGGGCATGTACATCTTGGACCAGGATTAGGGACATATATCGGCTTTTCAATTCATAGGTCACTTTCGTTCCAAAGCGATGGATGAATCCCTAAAAAAAAATGTAAATTTGTATGCAGAGGTCCTTCGGTGGAAACTTGGCCATGCACCTCTCATTTTTTCAAGGTAGGACCTGAAATTTTGACAAATGATTTGGACGAAGCTCATCAAAACAGTACTTGGCGAACGAAAAGAAAAAAAAAAAAACGACATATGGCCGGCCAAAAGATTTTTTTAAGTTCTTAAACTGATGAAAAGGCAATGATTTTTTTTTTTTCTGGGTTCGCCAAGTACTGCTTTGGTGAGCTTGGTCCAAATCACGTGTCAAAATTTCAGGTCCGAACTCGAGAACATGAGCGCAGCACAGCGATATTGGCTTGTTTTGAGCGTCTTGGCCGGCCCAGCTTGTACGAAAATCGAGCCATATATATATGTAGGCCGTCACCAAATATATACCTGGTAGATAATGTTCTAAAAACTGCCAAAACTGCCAATGTTTAGTCTAGTTTTACAAGAACACAAAATCACGCTGGCTGACGTAGAGCAAGGCGAAGTACCCGAAATTCTTCCATTTTGTCGAGGTAAAGGATCGCCGTTAAGAAAGCTATAATAGTCCATATATATTAAAAAAATATAATTCCACTCCAGCTGTGAGATCGAAGATTTTGTCGAAACTCATCTGTGCAAGCTGTGCGTGTGATACTCCAATCGCGCGATTTACGGGTTGTGCGTGTCCTCATTATGGATAAAGGTCCAGACTCCCCTTGCAACTACAGTGTAGCTATCAGGGTCAACAGGGTGATGTTAGGCAGTCTGTGCGCGGAAAAAATAAAACCCGTTTGCGAGGGGGACAAAATCTCACAGCTGTGGAAAGAAATGCATCAGGTCAAGTGAATACTGTGAGTCGAATTACCGGTGAGGGGAGGGCAGAGTTTTTAAGGACGTGGGGGCCTGATTCTGGTCAACAGGGGGGCGGGAGGGGCGGGGGGGCGGGGGGGGAGGGGCTTTGGCTCGCATAGATGTAGGGGTTTGCTATAGGCGTTGTGCTACGTCTAGGCGAAGGTGCGGGTGGGGGGTGTTAGGGCGGGGGGGGGTGGAAATTGCAGCAGCGGCATGGACGGCTCTAAAACGATAATGAGGCGATATCCAGAGCGTGGAAGTGTTTATTTCTCTGGCGGATTTCGATATTAATTAGGTGGGGCGTTTAAGCAAGAGGGAGCGAGGAAAAAAAATTGTAAAAGAGCGGGGGAGGGGGGCGGGAAGGGGTTTCAATAGTTTTAGGTCACATTTGATATCAAAATACACTCTAGTTATGAGCGCAAGGATTTGGTCGACACTGATCTTCGCAACATTGTGTGTGATCCTCCGATCGCGCGAATCAATCATACATTCAGGGGCTTGCTATTCGCGCGGTGCTAGGTCTAGGCGATCCTGCGGGGTGTGGGGAAAGACGGGGCGTTGAAGGGGGGGAGGGGGGATATATGAAAGCTACGTCATGGATGGCTAGAGACATGAAGACGTGATATCACTTGCTTAGACGTGTTTATTGCTCCGGACTATTTAGATTGTAAGTGGGGCGATTGAACGAGCTGGGCGGGGAACAAAAGGGGGGGGGGGAGGGGGGGGGGGGGGGGGAGCGGAGATGAGCTGGAGCTACGGCATGGATGGCTGTAATGATTAACGAGATGATATCAGCTGGCTGGTAGTGTTTACTACTCTGGTAGATTTTGATTTTAAGTGGGGCGATTGAATAAGAGGGGTCGGGGGCGGGAGGGGTGACGGACATTTCTATATGTGCGCGGGAACTATATACCCTTCAAGGGGACGAATCTGACGGTTGCAGGAAGACACCTCCTTCATGTAGTACCCGCCTGATAATGTTTTTTTTCTAGAAGGTTTGATGTTACATGTAGTATGCAACCCAGTTTTCAGGTGTAGTAAACAACGCGTTAAAAGATTAATAAGTTGTTATTGTACATGGATCGAATATAGGAATATTTCAATCGATAGATGCAATCATGTAGATACCATTTTTTTCTGACATTGCTTATTTTATGAAACAGATACATATATATATATTTATATATATATATTGATAAATACAACAGACGAGGTGATGTGGTCATGCAATGTCACCGCCATTGAAGCAAAAGAGAGAAATGCGAATCGTTATTGTTTTGAAAAGGAACGCTTAGTGTACACGCGCTCAATTACCTTACATCGATAGTTATACTTCGCTTGGCATAGGTTGGGAGTCGATCATGCAGACGGTATATTCGGAAAACCCTACGCAATATGTTGGTAGTGCGGTTTACCGCAATTTTAAAATATATATCTGTCTGTAGCTCCTTTTCACGTTATTATTGTCTCACATATATATATATACGATTTTACGCCTATCAAATTAACCGCGCCGATGTGGGGCTCTGAGGTCGCCAACTCTATGACAGAGATGCATCTTCAAAATACGCCACGCGAGGGGACGTGGGCATGCGATGTCACCACTATTGAAGGCGAGGGTGACTTTTCTTTGTTAGGCATACGCTACTGCGTCTGGTAGAGGTTGTCAGGCGACCATGCAAACGGCCGGAGAAACGAAGTGTCTTGCGAAATAGGTTGAAACGAAGTATCCTGCGTAATAGGTTGGTAGTGAAGTCTACCGCAGAGTTAACATATCTGTCTGTACTTCTTTTTCACATTTTTATTGTCTAGTGTACAATTATACGCCCTGTTTTTTCCCCACTCACTGTCGTCGAAGATGTTGTGGTCCTGTAGATGTCGCGTCCATGCTTGGTGCTCTTGTTAGTGGTGCTAATGAAAACATGCCATACCGCGTAGATGATCGCTGAGTGGTGTTCCTTTCCTTTACATCGAGCCATGTCGTATATGTCAGCGCAACCGCTTGCTTGAAAACGACAAATGAAATTCATCACGCACCTGATACAGAGGAGGCACGGCTCGAAGATTGTTTAGTATACCGACGGTCAGGAACAGGTTATCTAGCAGCGCAGCACTTGATTTTTACTACCGCTCCTCACTCCACCTAAGACACAACGGGCATGCGTTGGACCCAGTTCGCTGATGCCCAAAACCAATTGCAAAGAATGTGAGGTGGTGGGCGAATGCTATAATGATGAGGGGGCTTCTACGATTACCCCGTCTCTTGTTCTGTTTGTTCTTGCGTTCTTGATTAACCTGTTATTTGGCAACGAGCAGTGTTGACGCATTTTAGGTGTGTGTAAAGACTCTATGTAGACTTTGCGATGTTTCTGAGTCGTAGGGACCTTTGGAATCTATGGTACATCTGTTCTCTCTTTTGACTTGGTTTCGTGTGTAGAAGTGTAGACTATGTGATTTTAGTGTGTGGGTATCCTTGGTTGATGTTCCCGACTTCGCTATCGTGTTGTTTCAGAGTGGTGGTTTCGAAAACATACAATTAATATGACCTCACAAACTCTCGCTATCAGGGTTGATTCTGCACGGCGAGCCTGAAGGAAACGTTGGTCCACGAGAAGCTAGGTAGGTTTCCAACTGAAAACGAACTATTTTTCAACCGGGAGCAAGGTAAAATTGGATCGGCTGTTGTTATCGTTCGAATTGTAGTGTTGTTGTTCGACTTTCTCTGAAGCGCGGGGGGGCCATCTCGCTGACTTCAGATGCTACCCACGGCAATGTCGGCAACCCTATGTCTCCACCAGAGATGGACAACGGATGGCGTTTACGGAAAACCGAAAAGCCGATAAGAGGCCTTATTATAAAGTAAATGCGGTTTAACCGGTTCTTTTCAGACCGTTGTAACCGTTCAACAGAGAAGCGGCTAAATCGGGTGTAGTTTTTAAGGCATCCATAATGTTGAAAACCACGTTGATGTTTCAGTGAGTGGCACCTTTTATATAAATTCACAAGCGCGTGTTTGGTTCTGTTCGAAAATAATGCGTCTCCTCGATATGTATTATCTCAACTTTTTGATACGTATGCTGAGAACCATGCATGTTTTGGTAACGCACGACGTCAGGCACCAAAAAATATAAACAGCACAACCGGCGGACTCGCACACCTTACCATGCTTCCGAAGCTCCTTGAATTACCGTCACGGCCACCATCGTGCGAGAACATCAAGCAACAGTCGCTCTGCTTGTTAGTCCTCGTTACACTTCTATAACACCCCGCTGAAGTTTGAATTATCGATCCTTCGTACTGTGAATGCAAGCTTGCACCCGGGTGAGAACGAAACCTACCTTGGGAGACAGGTCGTGTTCAGAGGAAAAACGTTGAGTGTAAACTAACCTCTGCCAGTTGAGTTAGAAAGGAGACGGTACAAAATATTATATGTACTTCAAACTGCATTGTACGAATTCTTTCACTCGTTGTTTATATCAGATAACTCCGAGACGAATACGCAACAGAATTATAATGTAAACGAAGAAAGTACTCAGGAACCACACTCTAGAAACCTTCGCCATTTCCAACGACAACGTAAGCAATGCCCTGCACCGATGATGTGACCAGCATTGACGAAACTCACCCAGCTGTGCAACGGCTATACTCCTGTATGCCGGTATTTCAGCCTCCAGTATTAACGTCAAAACAGCGACCACACTGACACTGTTATATTTTGTGGTATGACTAGGCCGGGATAGCTTCGGGTTGCGGGTGTTTACAGCATAATAGTATCAATTAAAGGAGTACAGGAGGGGGCTTCACCAACGGATAAAAGGGGAGACAACCCCGACGCCAAGGCCCACAGGCAACGGCAGAAAAGCTCAAGCCACCAACCCCGCAACGGCAAACGATGATGGATGATGCAAAGGGTCTGTTACAACTTTTTGTCGGATCCATGACGCAATGTCCGAAGAACTCCTGACGATACAGGCATATGTCACGGTTGTGGTACATACATGCCTGTTTTTGAGGCTTCCTCGAATCGAGAGCCTGAAAACTTCCTCTCCCGAAAACTGATTTAGAGAGAAAAAAGCTGACACCGGATGGAAAATCCCATGGCCTAGGTATACAACATGAGTTCGAAGAACAATATTGCAAAATTCATTCGATTTTGGGTCAAGGATGCCTGCCATTCATAAATCGTTTCAGGCCAAACGTGCTACTCCTACGGTTGCACGCGTCTAGAGGTTAACCATCGCCTGCGAGAGGTGCACAATGCGTGGCTTCCATTGACAAAAGCGGTAGCGATGCCAAATGCAACGGCAGTGGAAAAGGTCAATAATACCGTACGGCACCTGCAGGACACGTCTCGGAATTTTCCACTTAAACGTCAATGTGGGCGAGGGCAACACAGGGGTGTATAAAACATCAGGCCCCATCGTCTGAGACTAAGGGCTACAGCAGGGGGATCCCTTTCGGGACTTTGTTGATTTTGCAGAGGATAAGGATTACTTGCGCGAGCGATCCACCGGGCACTCTTGGGGTCTTAAGCTTTTGTGCTGATTATGGTTTTCGACATGAATCCAAAAAAAAATGGTACGCTACGCTGCGCCAAACAGTTCCCCTAACACGGTTCTGTTGTCGGCGAGATACAGAGTCACCCGTGCGAGTAGCTCATACCCGATATTGCAAACGGAGGTGTCCCCCCGAAGTTCGCCTTGCGTGTGCTGTGCTGGATATTGCATCATTTTTGCCCGCGTGTTCAATACGGTTCATCGCTGCGTGGTTAAACCACCTTTCTCTGTCTTATCGTTTGTGTCATCTATCTATGAGGCAACGACAAGGACACTTCCTGTGGTTGAGCTCGATGTTGACGGGTGGAAGGTCAGTTTATCTTGAAGGACACACACATCACACACGGTGGTTCTACTGGTTAACCTCGAACATCATAAAGATTCATGGTCACACCACCTTTCGGAAATTATTTGAACGTTGTATGTTTGTTTCGTGGTTCGCGACCACCGCATTCGTCTCCCTAAGAGGCATCTTCACGGACACTCTGGTTGTGGTGGCGTATCGGGTTGTCCACGAGCCTGGTATAGATCGGTTTCGTGCGTTCGAATCCACCCGAGTGCACATTCGTACAAATTCGTGGGGACTTTGTCTTGTGCACAAGTTAACTTGCGTACAAAACGCGAGAAGAGCGTGAGTTAGCAACACCCGACGAAAAATCCACGAGCAGTGGGATTGCTGAACACTATGCGCGCGAAAAAAAATGAGGGGAAGAACCGGAGGGGAGAAAGGGCTGCTCCTGTGACCACGGCGTGTCCAGAAGCCGGAAAGTAAAAGTCTGCGAAAAATAAAAAATCAAGAACGCGATAAAACCGTTGATGAAATATCAAGTAAAACGCAACTGTGTTGAAATATATATGCTTCCACCTCACGTTCCGTCCACTATCCGATGCAGTTGTTGTCATATGCAGTACCGTGTTGCGATGTGGACGGGCATGCAAAAACGTCCGAACGCGGGCGTAGGCAGCAATCGATGTTTGATGGCTGATATAAACATAGTTGTTCCTTGGTACCTCGCCTAAGGAGACAATGTGCAGTCGAAATACTGTGCCGACGTCTGCGACCCGAGCTCATGTTTCGATGATGATGTTCGAAACACATTGTTTTCGTCAGATACCGCTGCCCGCTCCAGGACCGTTTCCACCGTCTAAGGCTGAGACGAGCCCCACAAGGAAAACAATATTGTCGGTATATATGCCACTGGCGACAAGGTTTACACGAAAAAAACAGGTACACGCAATGCTTTACGTTACAACATGAAAACATATAGACTATCTTTGTATCGAGAATCCGAATATCCAATCGGAATGGAGACTGTATAACCACGTAAGGTTTACATTAAAATGTCGAGACACCCCGGATGTGAAGCAAGGTGTGCGATTAGCATGCCTATGACGGCCTTGCTCTCTCTGACGGTGGGTTTCAAACAGACACCAACGTGATGAACATGTAACCCGGGTATGGCACAGCATGCTGCCTGGTATGATAGATGAAGCACGTTTTCACTGAGGAACGGTTTCACAACGACGGAGCTCCTCAACACAAATTTGTCGGGATTTCAATACTCGTTAAGGCCCAACTTCGTTGTGTACTTCGGCCATGCGATGTGCCGTCTGATATTTGTATTTGTTTTTTTCATCACGTAACGTTTTGGTAGAGGTATAGACTACACCTACCTCCTCATGTAACGTAAGGAGTCTCACGAGCAAAACGAAAAACGGTGTACCTTTTCCGTAACTACAACTCTATATAAATATGCATTGCGTCGTACATGTTGTGACACGCGATGACGACAACTCCCTTATGGATGTGTTGTTCGGCATATAAAAAGTACTGTCAAATGTGTCGACTTCTGCTCTGTGCCAGTATTTCTAGAACGTGCAATGGCCGCTTCGTTGACATGCAGATCTATCAGCCAGATGTAATAAAACACGCGACGAGATACCTACATGCGCAGATAACTAGATACACAAACTCGAGTTGCAATGTTGGCTGCGAATGGCGGCCGATTCACTTCATTGACATCAAAATAGAAACTTACACGCTATTGTCTTGAAATATGCTCAATGTGCCCACAACATATATGTTGGTTTCCTTAACAAGTTGAAATATATGCGTCGCTCGTCCCAGACAATGTCGTTTCACTCGACTTTTAGTCCAACTATACTATTAAGGGGAGAGGGATCCGTGCGCCTTCAGCGGCACGTGAAACCCTTGATACCCTTTCAATGTCCTAGATCTTACACATTTTTAGGCTCTCAGGGAAATAAAATAACACTAGCCCACCCTGAAGGGCCAAGTGCGCGCAAAAATACGCTATGCTCGGGGAAGCACCAGTTCCACGGTCTAGAACATGACTCGAAGATGCGGCTGTTCAAGGCCCGCTCCCACATCTCTACCCTGCGAGGCTACGTAGCCCCAGGAAAAGGAGAAAGCAGAAAACCACAAGCCAGGGCAATACCATGACAATATGCCAAACTTTTGCTGCTGACCGTCGGCCTGTTGTACAGTCGTAACGCAACCGTTACAACATCGCATCGTACATCTAGTACTCTCAACAGCACCCATATCGGATGAATGACAAATGCAGTATAAACTGTTATCGTGACTCCGACGTGTCTGCATATACCAGGAATCTCAACATGTTCCATCCACTCATACTCAAGAACAAACGACGAGTGAACAAGACAGGAAGCCCAAACGAATACATTACCTAACGATCCGGCCGTGACCTACTATTTAACAACTGAAGCTAATACCCAATACCGGAACTAGCACAAAACAGTCCAGCATACAACTCGTGTCCAATGAACTTTGACCCCCCAAAGCTAGTGCACACGAAAACAAAACTATCCTGTCGCCAGTGTTGTGTTGGCGTTTTGCATGAAAATAAGCCCTTTCGATTTACGCCATTGTCAAATGTACACGGGATTACATCAAGCTAATATACACACCATCCCTTTTACCACGGTAAGTGTTTACTAGCCACGTCCGCCAGCCTTTCGAGAGTAAACCAGGCACAGCCTCGAAAATACAGTGACCATATATGCTTAC
This sequence comes from Undaria pinnatifida, assembly GCA_012845835.1. NCBI lineage: Eukaryota > Phaeophyceae > Laminariales > Alariaceae > Undaria > Undaria pinnatifida. Next base: position 3,156,694 of record JABAKD010000002.1, on the reverse strand, counting down.
CGTTTTTTATGGTACGACCTTCGAACTCAGCAAAACACTGCCCACCAAGCACTGATATTTCAAATACTGCTCTGGGAATGACACGAAACTGAATATACGTCATTCCTTACACTTCCGACCGCCCTCCCATAAAAAACCAGCCACAGCCTCAACATCTATCACCCATACAAAGAAAAAATACTTTTTTTTTTGTTGCACGACTTTCTTTCGTCGAAACTCGATACAAACTGCGTATATGGACTTAGAACTACAAACGCTGCTCTCTCCCGTGTTCCAGACTCAAGTATGCCTCCATACATGTTTCAGCCCAAGTAAGTGCAGCAGGCTGGGACTGCTGATATATGTCGAATGTATATTTCATGTGGTGTTCCTCGGTGTTCAACTGCAGCAGCTAATTTTAGTGTTTATATCGCCGACGAGTATGCTGTAGCCTTCTTACTACCTTGGTCTCCAACGCTTCAAGTGACACGGCACAACCAACGACAAACGGCAGACGTTGAGATTGTAGGAACAAATTTGCCGCGTGTAAAAGGTGACTTGGTCTGACTTGACGACTACAACCCAAGTGTGCTTGAACGCCGTACCGTGACATTGAACAATCTAGAAGCCAGTTTTGTCCGGCACGTGGAGGAATATGCCCTTTGCAAGAGCATGGTACCAAACATTCGCTAAGTCTGACAAAATACACACGGTTCCACATACCGAAAACGCGCGAACCAATGTTTCCGTAAATATATATGTGGAACACACGGCATATGCCGTGGATAAGGCCATGACACTCACATCGGAAACATGCTAGGGATTTAATTGCTATGTGCCTCCCAAAGCCGCACGGGAACTAAACTAGGAACGCCTTCTTGCGGAGCAGAGCGAAGTCCGTCCCCAGAGCATCCACTACCTTGTAGTCCTCAACAGTCCCACGGAATGCGTCATACCCATCCATCACCTCCGATCCGTTGTCGTTAATGACAGGGCGGGCTGTCTCCCCGAGCAAGCCGGACAAGCTTTCGTGATCAACAGACAAGCCGTCCAGTCCTATATCCATCTGCCAGAAATCCAGCTCGGGAAGTACCCGTCCGTCCGAGTCGAGCTCACCACCACCCTGATGGTTCAGGCCGGCGTTCAGACGCACAAGCACCGTGGGTGTGACTATTTGGAAAACGGCATGGGAGGACTGTACATTGTCGATGCCGTGTAGTTCGATGAATCTGGCGCACCAGTCGGGTGCCGCCATGTTGCCATAGCTGAGAATCCAGTCTTCGAAGCTAGACCGAGCCAGCTGTCGACGGTCCTGAAGCATTTCATCGTACATGCGGGCCCAGATCTTCTCTCCACCAAACTGCCGGCACTCGACCGGCAAATTGGAAGCCGACATCGTGATCCCGTCGGTGACATACACATCTCTGCTGGGATGAAGGAGACCATCGACGTCTTGTCCATCGACAACCACACTTATTCCTCCGTCGCAAAGGCAAGGTGTTTTCACGTTTTTGCATCCATCGGTATCGACGCTGTACGGGTCATCCACAGCGATGATGACGGAGTGGCCTTCAGATAAAATACTCATACCCGTAATCAGCTGGCGGTTGGGGAAGTCGTCGGGCAATGGTGCGGTTACACGGACATTTATTTGGAGGTCGACCTGCTCGTCTTGAATCAGGCTGTACCAGGCGCCGTCCTCTCCAGACCAGTCGATGTTTTGGCCGCGAAGGCCTCGCATGTGCGGGTCTTGACATACGTCGTCACCGTTGAGGCATGGTTCTGGTGGTGGCGTTCCTGCAAACCGAGCATACGATCACGTTTGTTTTTCATTTTAACTGCTAATCTCACGTTTAACTCCGGTCAGTAACACACCGCCTACTTGTCATTCGCAACCAAAGTCCCAGAGCCTTCCCTATGAATACTGGTACGATACAGGTGCAAAATAACATACACTGCGACATGTCTCTGCTCCAATGGCTTTAAAAGATGTCACATGTATAGTCTAGACTACCACCTCAAGACTTGAACTTTTCAGTTTCGACCTGTTTTCCTCTTATTCTCTTTTTCGGAGACGACAAAGCGAAATTCTTCATCTTTTGCAGATTGCAATAAGCTATGAATGATATCAAATATGGAAAACTGATCAAAACCTTTACCACATACGCTCCGAAATTCTAATGGCCAGCCATGTAAACCGCATGGACATCGTTTAGTAGTATATACTGCAAGCACTTCAAGTATAAAGTATGTGTGTGCTTGTGTACTTAAGGCACAGGAAACAATATCCGACCTAACATACTAGTGGACAACCGTCATACGCGGGAAAGTTGTACAAGGTGTGGTAAGACACCACCAATAGTTACAGAGTAAGAGCAGCAAACAACACTTGTTTGAGATTGCACATGTTGGTCCTGTTATAACCATCCAAACGCTTGGTGCGAATTTGTAATTTTAGGTACAGGGCGTGTCGCAGTCGGGATGACAACTGCCACAAGATTCCTTACGGTACATCGATCCACAAAACTCGTCCAAAACATACCTAGTACAACCTGTAACACGACCGTGCAGGTAGCCGTGTTCCCACGAGCGTCCCTAGCGGTGTAGGTGAATCCTCTCTGCGTACCCGCAACGCCGGTATACGACAAAAACCTCGGCGGGTTAGGCGATATCGTCACTGGCGCTGCTCCACCCGCAGTTTTCACGAAAGGTGCGTTAATACGGACGGTTCCTCTTGCAACCCGCGTCGGTACGGTGACCTGGGCTTGCTCGCAGTTGATCGACGGAGGTCCCCCTGCGTCGATCGGCAGTAGGCATCAAAACAGCAAAATTACGACGTTGGTTTGGAGTGTATTTGGCAAGGTTCTCGCGGTCGACATAGATCGGGAAAAAATTATGACCATCGCAGTTTTTTTTTCTATAACTTCGGCAGTGCTAGGGACTGTGTGATACGTCAAGAACCGTAGGTATTTCATACTCTACAAATCGGAATGACAGCACTCACCCGTCCAATGAATATTTCACAGCGATTACGACCAGCGATATCTTCTCTCAGGGGGCGCGACCGCTAGAAAGAGTACTTTGGAACACGTGCGACGCAAACGATTTCTGAACTAAAGACATACCGTTCGTTTTGGGAACTGCTAAGGTCTAGGCTAAGCACAATACCGGCGATCGCATAGGCCAGGTTGGCTTTCGGGTATTGGGTGAAAATGAGGGTATTGTGTGAAAATGACCTTCGCCGTTGGCCACCGCAAACAAGTCCACCTGACAGTCTGTGCAAAAACAATAGGAGTACTAATAAGGGGAAACCTACGAACGTTGTCTACCTCATATGATGTACCTAAATATGTATATGGTGTTCTTATGTCACCGTTCCGCGCGACTACTTCCCGCTGCACCACTTTCCGTCTGCCGACTGATCACGAACTATTCCCTTTGGATCGAACTACGCGATATATTGGCTCCATCACAACGTAATGGGTGCGAGTTCATCAATGTTTCCGGTGATCCCTACGTCTTTGTTTTCATAGCATTGTTTTTGTCATATTAGGGAGCCGTACACTGTCATCAATGGAGAATAGAACCGTGTTGTTATCCGCGACCGAAAATCAGAAGCTTGCCCGATAAAAGCGATTGACACAGCTTCAACTACATCGGTGGCTCAAGGCCTCCCACATTTGTTCCTGTGGCATCAACGGTGGTGTTGATGTTCTTTGTCCGCCCATTCGGCCCTAATGGTGCTCCTCAACGGAGGGGGGAGCTTCTTCTATCGCGTGCCATCGATTTTGTTCGTTTGCCTCATCACCATGTATCACCCGTGGTGAAAAAACAACGAGGCTTCCGTTTGTGTTTGCATTACGATGGATCTGGTACATATGAAATAGTACACCACGTGCGAGAGAGATGTAGCGCACCCCAACCGACACCGCCAAAGTCATTACATGGGACTAAACTTATTGTTTCATTCGACAATCGCTGCGCTGAATATCCAAACCGATTGTCCGTACCGACCACAGTGCCGTACCTATTTCTGTGACTTCGAGGTGTAATGAGGAGGCGAAAATGGGAACTGATTTGTTTGAAATCTACATTGTGTAGTGCAGAGAACACGTGTAAGTGGGGCAGTTAAACGGACATCTCTCCTCGCTGCACATTTCAACCCGAATACTCCCCATGTTCCTGGTACGAGTTACAAGGGCGCTCCACTCCGCTGGTGGCCGACGCCGCCAGCTTCGCTCGCACAAGGAACTCGATGTAACTTCGGAGGAAAGAAGAGGCCTATGATTCAGTGCATTCAGCGATTGGATAATGCCGAGACATATTTGCACCAAGTGTGTTGTGCTGCGTTACTTTCTGCAATGTCACACGTTCTTATCGGCAGCACGAGTGTAATCGGCGATTGATAATAAGCGAAGAAGACCGAAACGGAGGGTATTCAAGGAAGAAAGCATATAGTGAAGTACCCCCGTCGTACCAGTATCTGGTACCAACCTGGTACCTGGTGATTCGCATGATGCCTATTATTGTGTGTTCTAAAGGAAGCAGACCTCAGCAAGGCACAGCACCGCACCGCAGGGCAAGGAACGGCACTGCACGCCACCGCACGGCAACTCACGACACCCCTCGGCACCGCGCGGCACTGCACAGTGCTGCGCTGTATACTCATGAGGTGTAGATGAGTTGAGCGGAGTTGGAGTCATATGTTGTTTTTTTAATGTGTGGTAGGTACAAATATTGTCGATACTGCTGGATGATGCTTGGTCGAGTTATATGCCTGGTATATTGTACAAAATGTAAGTACAGTTATAACACGCAGCACGGCACAGCATGACAAAGCACCGCACAGCACAGGATCGCACGGCAGGGCAAGGCACGGTACCGCACTGCACCGCACGTGGCTGCTCTGTTGGGTCTTCGCTGTGGTGCGCTGATATATAATTACTTCATAAACAAAGAAATAACAAAATAGACGTCAGGTTTCGACGTGCAAAACATGGCGTTGTTCAGGTGAGAACGCTCTCTCAGAAGTTTTTTCGGGCATCTTAGCCTGCTCCGCTTACCGGAGAGAAAAATATCGTAAGTCGGGTAAACATTGAGGCCGCTTACGAAATCGACAATTGTATGTATTTTGTACTTACGGCCGTTCTTATCGGAAACCTTAGTTTGTTTTGATTTTTCTAAATATCAAATTTCCACATTTGGGAAATGTGTTTTAAAATATATATGGCGGCGTTCTGTCACAACTTGTCAACTTCTTCGACACAAAAAAATATGCAAAAATTAACAAATACGAAGTATAAATTTGGAAATACTGTCGTCGATTTTCATATTATTTCGAAGGCAGTGCTCCGACAAGCGCCGTGGCTCAACGCTGGGACAGTCGGGTAGCTCTATAAGTTGACCAGGGTGGGCCAACATTATGGCCGATGGAAAAACGCGGCCTGGGCTTCCCGAGGACACATCCTTGAGTCGGACGAAACAACGATACAGCCTTCCCAATGATCTAGACACGAGGCGCACAAACATATAAAAAAAGGCTATCGCTGGCGTCCTCGTCGTGCGCGAAGTATTCTTGACACCAGCTGCTGCCGTCGCCGGATTGAACAAACCTACTTGCCTACTTGGTCCAGTTTGCTTTCCTCTGCGGTCTTCCGGGACGTTCGCTATTGCTCGCTGTGTGATGACGAGCGTGACTGCTGGTGTGGGTGGTAGCGGTCTTGCCTTATGCCCGGCTTTCAAAATGCAAAAAATGAAAAAAATAGCCGCGCTCGATAACAATGCAGACGATTTTCAATGGAAATACTGCAAAAAAATAGAAATTAGTGATTTACATCTCAGATAAGTACGGTCTTTACGCAGGGCTTCCTTATTCAATACAAACTATGTCATCATGGTTTGGCGTCTCAGAGCGTTCAAGCACCGTCGTTGAGCACGGATAAAGACGGTGGGCGACGCCGACGTCAAATAAACTGGGTCTCACGCCTCGCCAGGTCGTAGGCATCGCCTGCCGAGTATTGTCCACGATCTCGAGCCCATTTTAAGGCCTTGCGTTCCACAAAATGGGAGTATATCGTAAGCATCGTGACGCTGACCTGACTATAGCATTTGCTGGTAAGAGACCTGATCGGCAAGGCCTATTCCAACGACGCAACCCGTCGGTGTGGCTGGAGTCAAGTCACGTGACAGGCTGCTGGCCTCATCTAGGCCCCCGTGTCATCATGCTTTGTTTCAGTTATAATAGTAAGAAAGTTGTCTGTGTTCGGGGAAAACTTGATGGCGACGCCCTTACTTAGTGCGGTCAGAGCTCCCTTCATGGAAAAGCCTTTATGATTTCTCGCGACGAACACTCCTGGTTTTGTGTGTTTTCTTGATCATTTCACGTCTTTAGTTCCCATTATGGTCGACCACCTGTGTATATTTGGAATAATTTCTTCCATCCCAATACTCTTCAGATACAATCGTTTGTTTGTTTGTTTTCCCTTTTGCGCCCCCGCCCCCCCCCCCCCCCCCTCCGTCGCGACGTTCGTAAAACAGCTGGAAACAGCCCAGATGACAGCAACTAAATAGACTCTATGATGCTCAAGTACGACGAGTCACACATTATTAAGAGCAGAACTAGGGATGCACTCACCAAACAAAATGGAGACAAGACAAATTTGAAATGACAATACAACGTAGAGAATATGCCACAAAAGAGGTCGCCAGCCGTAGCTTACAGGCCTGCATGGGACAATAGAACAAATGGCCGAGCTGGAATATGATGGGATAACGTAGTCGGGTAAACATAGAATGGATTAAGGGGGGAGACAAGAGGTACTGTCTGTACAGGTGGTCAGGGGGTACAAGTCAGAAACACAATATATATAGACTATATTTATATATAGCAAAAGATAGGGACATGCTTGCGCTAGGAAACCACACGAAGTATATGAGAAGCACTCATTGGATATGCGTGGGACGCGTGCTGCGATAGATGTATTTAGGTATACCTCTGTTGTGCCTTAAATGAGTTCTGAACGACAACGCTCTCTTCAAAACCCCAAATCGTTGGAAATAGGTAGGTTATTTTTGTTTTTCGCTCGATTCTCGCTGGATTCATTAGGCTATTTATGGGATTTTCCATCCGCGATAAAGCTGGTTTATTTATCTCCCAAAACAAATTAGTTTTGGGGTCACGAAGTACGTGTTTTAACCTCCGGAAGCGACGTTCCAACCTCGGAAAAAAATGGTACACCTCCATTGTAGCATACCATGGGCGGTTGAAGGAAGATGTTGGAATGAAAACGTAACTGCACTGGCGAATGGACTACGCGAAAAAGCTTAAACTGGGATTTTGAGTAGGGGACATGTACCAAAAGTGGTGCACCCCTATAGTATATGTAGCACGCGTTGCAGTCACCGAAACACCCATTGCTCAAGGTCGGCTTGCTCGTGTGGCCCACCTCGTGAGGGAGCCTTGGTCGCGCGGTAGCTACCAGAAGGTAGTAAGATATCGACTAGTAGCCGGGAGGAAGAAGACCTAGGTTCGCATAAGTATCCGTGTAGCACAACGACAAAGAGTAGGACTCACATAGAAATATGATGTAAAATAGATAAGAAAGAACGGGGTGTGTTAACGGAGGGGTTGGGGAAACAAAACGTTTGTGACATGCAAGAGTTTGGTACGCTAGAGAGTAGCCATGAACGATATCTATCTATCGTGGGAGATAGATGGTGACCGCAGACGGCGAAACAGCAGGAGGATATGATAGCAAACGGTTTTCTTATGTAATATGTAGAAGAAGCGTAATTCGCGCCAAAATGATAGAGATGTCTAAATTAGGAGTAGGGATGATGCCTCGACACGAAAAGAATGCGTGGCCACTGGTCACATGACTAAGAAGGCAAGCAACAAAGGAGTACTCTGCTCTTGAACCCCCCCCCGCTGAAGGTAAACAAAGGCCGCGCCGAAAGTATGAGAGTTGAATCATTTCCTGTAGCCATCGTCGTTGCCGGCCCTGCTGCAAGTACCGCTGCATGAACGATCCTCCTCCAAACATGAGAGTGTACTTCATACGCTCTCCGCATACAATGAACCGTATTCCACGTTTGCCCCACAGTGTACTAACTACCGCCTAGGTGATACCAAGCCGTATTGGATTGAGATGCTTGGGTTACATACACTGAGGAGATTTTTTCTTCCATTGCACGCAAAGCCATACCTACCTGGTAGACGTTTGGTTGGGTGGCCAGCTGAGGTCTACTTTTCCCGATAGCAGGGGGCGGGGGATCTTAAGAACCTCGTCGTCGGGTCTTCTAGTTATTGCTTTACTGCATTCTGACCTTCAACCACAGGGTATCTTAGCAGACACGAGACATGTTGCATCCGCAGCAGGTCGCGTTAATGTCCACTACTATGCGTTTCACAGGAGGTATATACCTCGACTTTGGAGTGCTGCTCCTGGGGTCGAAAGTCGTCGAAATTTGTAACACCCGAACGGGAACAAAATCTCCACTCCCAAACTTAACGTTAAGGGCTTTTCATGTGAAGGGGTCCGCATCTCCTCACGAGAGACCACATCCCGCGGAATCGAATTGGGTGAAGGCGTCGGCTACGGCGGGAACCAGTCGCGGGCAACCAGAGATGACTCACAAGGTGTGGTTTGATTTAATGAAATAAGCGTTGTTGTCAGTCAGCATAATCAAGAATGCGTAACCAGGCGATTTTTCGCGCGTATATATCTGAGTCGTAGCACCCCTGTGCGACAGAAAATATCTAGTTTGTGAACACTTGAAAACATTTTCGGCACAGGCATTAGAGTCATCGCACGTGACTCCGACGTCGGTGCCAGTTTCGGGCGCGAGGTTGCATGCTATCGTGTTTGCCCCCGGGATAGGGACGCTGCCACAGTCACAGGTCATTTCTCTTGCCGTTTATCACCGCTCGGGGCTCCCCCTCTGGGTGTTGCAGGTTCAGACAGATAGATGTGTAAATGAAGTTTTCAAGTGCAGTCGTTCACGGCGATCGAACTCAGCCAAACAAGCAGATGCAATCTACCAAACCTACGGTACTGCTTCTACCGTCTACGAGTACATACCAGCGCGTATTTATTACCTCCTTGCACACAGCATCAACGCAAAACTCGAATAATACCGCAACCGGTCATGGCACACCACAGCAAAAACCGAACTCGAAGCTGCTACGACCTCTACTGGTCCAAACTACCAATCAATTCCCGTGCCATCGGAATGTTGGTGCTTGATATTTTGTTCGGAATCGAACATAGCGGAATTATCCCACAGGGGTGTGCCCCATGATGATGTGAAATGGGATAGTTTAATTCATTTCGCGCACAGGGATCGGTGTCATGGCACATAATGGAGTCATCGCGCCTCTGTGAGATAAAATCCAAGTCATGAGTTATCAGTAAATCGACCGCACCCCTGCGCGATGACTCGAATGATTACGTTGTCGGAAAAGTGCTGCAAATTCAGCGATGTGATACGTTTTCGAGAGAGTGTGCACTGACTACACGACGGCTACTACACGTTCGGACAGACATCTTTCTCAAAACGTTAGCTTGGGGTATATCGCCTGGATGTTTCGAAACACTATACTAAGCTGTACGTCTAGCCGTAAATGTGCCAACGAGGAATTTTTCATTCATGCTGTTCGAGGTAGCCAAGGTGTCGGGTGCACCAAGGAAGGTCGAAACATGGTGGAGCAATCCCATGCATGGTAAGGGGTGCAGCAGATTCTGTATTTTTATGAGCTCATCTCATTAGTCTACATGACAAATCTAAACGGAAACATGGATGACTTCGAAGGCACTCGTTCATGCAACCCGACCGAACTTCTATTTTCTAGTCATGAGACAAAGTTTTCAAAAAAAAATATTAGGCAAACAACAGTTAGTTCTTTAAATTAGAGCATTAAACTCCACAGCCGGCGAAAAACTGTTTTGCTCAAATAGTGCCACCCTTGCCGTGCGATGCCTCAGCGAAAAATCTCAATTTTGTTTTTTTAGCGTAGTGAGCGTTTTCGATCCGAGACACGTCGACCTTTTTTGTAAAGCTCTAAAAAAACTCCACACAAACCAGTTGTTTAAATTTTTCGTCTGGGCACCTTTTCTTTTTTTGCAAACCACCTAGTCTATTGTACTTAGTGTTTCCATAGCAAAACAGCTATTATATTATTATTATTATTTTTGTTCAACATTGGGCCCTAGTTGCCAACTTGTTGTATATATATGTATCCCCACCGACCTATCTGCAATTTTCGGCGTATCAACCCTGATGCCCCTAAACAAACTGCAAATCTCTACAAGAAATGACTCCATGCTAGACCCACTACGATGGAAGGCTTTGAACCCGTACCAGGTTACACGTAAATATACATATTTTCTAGCGACAACAGTGCCTACTATCATTGCAGTGGCGAACGCTTGATTCTCTCTTACCTTGCCCGTTGACGCTGTGGGCGACGAGCACCAAACCGGCTGCATATAGGCCCAATGCCTTCAACACGCGAGACATCGTAGAGATGGCGCCCTTTCACGCGAATGGTACAGTTGGGAGGTGTTGGAGTGAAATAGGGTCAAGAATCGTGTCAATCACAGACCTACGGCACGGTCGCTCCGTATGCGCCGGCACTAATACCATCTGCTACTGTTCACCACACAAATACATGCTGCATCGATTCGAAGGAACCGACGCGCAGGAAACGAAACGAACCATCTTGCGGCAGAACCTAAGCAGTTTTTTTGCTCCTCGTGTCGTACCGGCGCGAAATGTACATCGTCTTTATTCAACTGTTGTGACATCTATGATAAAATATACGTTATCGTTACATAGATCACAACATGACCTAGCTAGGTCAAAGATGAAACTGTTGGCGTCCCGATATTTTTTACTTCTTTCAATCTCAGAGAGCTGCTCAAAAACCACGACACCTCCATGTGCACCCATGGACTTGAAAGAAATTTAGAAACAAGGTTACCGGAAGAATGCTAAAAATAGTATCTCACAACTCTAGTACGTTGTTCAATGCATTCTCTATACTGCAAATCTCAAGTCATCTCGCCACAGCAAGCATACAGAGAAGTACTTATTGGAGCAAATTCGTGGAACGGCGGCCACCTCCCGCTCCCAAGCTATTAGCAAGGAACATCGAAAACGCACCCGTCGCTGTATGGGCAAAAATGACCACCACTACTACTTAGACTACATACAACAAAGTTCATGCTATTTCCCTACCTTCCGTGGTAGGTTGCAGCTACAATTACAATTTATAGGGCAGTGACATCGCGCCCGTCCTAGGTCATAACAAGAAGACTGGAGTTTTTGTGTTTGTCGATGCTGGCATCCGACAGCGCGGAGAAATGCCGCCGTGCATTCCCTTGCTCTATTCACAGTAGGTGGTAGGGCGTTGTACGTGCTATGCGCTGTCCCAATACCGCATAGGGTGCATTATTAGAGCAACCTCCGAGGAGCAGCAATTGTATGGTGATTCCCCTAAAATGGTGGTGACCGCACATGTATGTGCCAGCCGGAAATGCAGATCTCATACCAGCACGATTGAAGAGCTACATCATGTACTGCCAAGACACAACAACTTGATCCCAACTACGTTAAGTCACTACTCGGGCGCTTCATCATCCGCGACCGGCATTAATTACTCAACCGCCAACACAGGGGGACCACCACGACACTAAAAATGCCACTACATTCCTGTACAATATTTTCGATTCCCGAAAAATAGTATGCACACCTAGGTGCACATGTATGTCATGCACACCAGGTCCTACCTATCCTACACTCGCACACGTGTGCAAGATTGATTTGTTGCGCGGTCTGCCAAGAGTAAAAGGGTGACTACGTGACCTCTTCAGGGCGAAATATATGTTCACACTTATCGACCATTCGCGGTCATGCACCCCTACCCATACGGAATATTATATGTGCACGCTTTGATCCCACCCCCTATGGTATTCGGGCTAGGTTATGGCTTGGGCTTCTGATCTGGATAACCCTTTGGACCAGGTATATATCGGTAAACTACCCCTACGGCCGGAGTAGTACGTTAAATAGCGGTGCATATACGTTTCTTCAAAAAAAAATACTACAGCAGCAGTAGTCTAGTTAGTGGTACCTGGAACCAAGCCCCAACCCGACCGAAATTCAACAATAAAACATCTACTTTTGTTACTACAATATGTAAATCAAAGGCGTAAAATCGTTTATGTGAGACAATAATAATGTGAAAAGGAGATAAAGAGAGGTATGCTAAAATTGCGTAAACCGCACTACCAACTCATGACGTAAGATATTCCGTACATACCGCCTGCATGATGGCCTCCCAACCTATGCCAAGGGAAGTATGATTAACGAAGTAACGTAATTGAGCGCGTGTACACTAAGCGTTTGTTTCAAAACAAAAACGATTCGAATCTCTCCCTGTCGTTCTCAATGGCGGCGACATTGCATGACCATCACTTCGCCTGTTGTATGAAGAGGCAATATGCATTTTATAATATGCGATGTCAGAAAACAATGGTATCTACATGATTGTACCTATCGATTGAAATATTTTATCTTTCGATACATGTACAATAACAAATTATGAAGCTTTTAACACGTTGTTTACTACACATAAGAACTGGGTTGCATACTGCATGTAACATCAAACCTCGGAGAAAAAAAAACATTACCAGGCGGGTGATTTAAAATGGGGTGTCTTCTTGATGCAACCGTCAGATTCGTCCCCTTCAAGGGTTTATAGTTTCCGCGCACATATTGAAATGCCCCCCCCCCCCCGCTCGATCCCTCTTGTTTAAACGCACCACCTGAAATCAAACTCTGCCAGAGTAGTAAACATTACCAGCCAGCTGGTATCATCTCATTTTCCATCTAGCCATCCATGCCGTAGCTCCAACTCATCTCCCCCCCCCCCCCCCTTTGTTCCCCGCCCAGTTCGTTCATACGCCCCACTTACAATCGAAATCGGCCAGAGTAATCAACAATAATAAGCCATTGATATAACGTCATTATCTTTCTAGCCATCAATGACGTATCTTTCATTCATCCCCCCTCCCCCCCCTCCAACGCCCCTTCTTTCCCCACACCCCGCACGATCGCCTAGACCCAGCACCGCGCGTACAGTAGGCCCCTACATATATTAATGATACGGGCGATCAAAAGATCACACACAATGTTGCGAACATCAGCAGTGTCGACCAAATGCTTGATTTTAATATTATATGTGACCTAAACTTTTCGAAAACCCTTCCCCCCCCCCCCTTCGCCGCCCTTTATTTATATTTTTTGTTCCCATCGTTTCCTCCTGCATAAACGCCCCACCTGCTATCGAAATCCGCCAGATTAGTAAACGCTTCCTCGCCCTGGACATCGCCTCGTTATCGTTTCGGAGCCGTCCATGCCGCTGCTGCAATTCCCTCCCACCCCCGTCCCCAAAGCCCACTCCTTCCCCACCACCCGCACCATCGCCTAGACCTAGCACCCCGCATATAGCCAACCCCTACATCTATGCGACCTAAAACCCTACCCCCCCGCCCCCGGCCCCCCCCCCGCCACATTCCCCCTATACATTTATAGTTTCCACGCACAAATAGACCTGCCCAACCCGTGCCCTTCCCCCCTTCCCCCCCCTCCCGCCCCCCTTTGGATTAAAATCAGGCCCCCATGTCCATAAAAACTCCGCCCTCCCCTCACAGGATATTCGACTTACAGGATTTACTTGATAAACTGATGCATTTCCTTCCACAGCTGTCAGATTTTGTCCCCCTCAGAAACAGGTTTTGTAGTTTCCGCGCACAGACTGCCTAACATCACCCTGTTGAGCCAGGTAGCTACACTGTAGTTGCAAGGGGAGTCGCCGACCTATATCCTTAATGAGGACACACAACCCGGAATACGCGCGATCGGAGTATCACACACAGCTTGCAATGATGAATTTAGACAAAATATTCGATCTCACAGCTGGAGTGTATGTTGATTTTTATAATATAGTCTAGTTATCTTTGTATATTTTTGTGGCGTTCTTTTATTTTTTTTCAAAGGAACTTTTTGAAGCCTAGGCCTCAACCTAGCCCGAATATCACAGGGGGTACTATCAGGGCGTATAAATCTAAATTTCAGATTATTGGTTATGTGTGATTGGGTTATTGTGGACACCGCCAAGAGTGTATAGTCCATACATTTTTCGCGCTGAAGCGGTCACCTTTTCACTTTTTCTTTTTGGTAGACCGCGCAACCAGTCACCCTTGCGCACGACTGTGAGGGGAGTAAGATAGGTAGATGTGCATGAATGACCTACATGCGCACCTATACTATGTGTGCATACATACATTGTTTTCGTTTGTTCCTGGCATGGTGCTGAGAGTTACGACGTCATAGCGTATGACGACAAAATGACGAATGGATGAGAGCATGGACGGTTAAATTAAATGTTGTGCTGAGTCCCGTACGCAAATGGAGTGCAAGGTTAACATCAGTGTATAACAAAAATGAGTATTTTGAATCGCAAACCAGGTGTGATTATATGATGCGGACTCAGTGGCGTCAAAATGCTGTAAACTCGTGCAATCTGTGTGTCGCCGTGAAATTGTAGCACCACGAATTATGCATTATTGATTGTCAAATAATGCTGTTTCGGAACCAACAGGTGAATGCTGCAGATAGGTCCAAAACAAATGTTGAGGTGGTCGACACAAACGAACTCCGCGAAATTACCTTTGAACGCGTCGTCAAATAGAGCAGACGTACACTAAACTAATTCAAACCATCATTCAACACCGAAGGTAAAGCCCTGTTCATAATAGTCTTTTCGGAAAGTGGAAAGTATAATTTTTCGATTGGAACGTGGAATCGGTAATCTCGCCGCCCCTTTGGGGGCGGCGAGATTATAAAAACGGAATCTAGATGCATGAACTACTTCCAATTCCGTTTTTTATAAAGGGGCGGCGAGATTACCGATTCCACGTTCCAATTAAAAAATTCTACTTTCCACTTTCCGAAAAGACTATTATGAGCAGGCGCACGCCCTAGTAGTACGAAATGCGAAACGAAGATATTCTGGAAACCCAGCAGGACGCACGCGGCACCGGCCTCCGGGTAAACTCGTCGATATATTTCCCACAGAACAAGACTTTGGATGGTAGTGTTTGCACGACGTCTCTGGTTTGGCTTTGTCTGGACTAGGGTAGGCATCGGGTTGAAGGTTTACCTGGGGAGGCATATAGTACCCCGCGGGCTATACTAGGGCTTGCATCGTTAGTGGTGATGGGTTCCATCGATGGAAAGAGTCGACACTCTAAGCCCTTGCCTTCCTTTCAATCCTTTGCGCTCGCGTGGGCATGTGATGTTATTTATGTATGTAAAGCCACATTCCCCTATACGCCAACGCCAGATCCCGTCAGCATATATATAGTGTGGCAAAATCATCAACTTGCGAAATTATACGTAGTTTTAGTCTGTCTGCATCAACGCCAGCTGCTGCTGCCGTCGTTTCCATCAAGCTTGCCTTTCAAAAACCTGTGCCATATCGATGGGCCATATGACATTTCATTCGAGTATAGTGTTTGCGTTCAATAGACTCGCAGTTTAGCCGTTGACCTCGTATGGATTTGGTCGTGTCCCACATGAAGTACCACCACCCGAGGACGGGAAGTAGATACCGTGGTTCGGTATGGACACTGTGTTCCGACGGTTGGGCTGCTTGCCCACCAGTATATATCAGAATGGTTTTGTTTTTTACATAATAGACTAGTGTACAATTCCAATAGCAACGAGACCACCTTGCTCTTAGACCACCCTGTAACAGCAAGCATTAGCGTGGGATATCGATCAGAATAACAACATGGGGGTGCTAACCTGTTCGATGTGGCCATTCGCTATGTACAGCATTGAGCGGCTGGCACAAGCAACGGGGGTAGGACTGAGATGCTCACCGGACACGGTTGTACTCGATTGCTGGGCGCCTGAACCACCGGGAGGACTAGAGGGGCAGAATGTGTTGTGCTTTCTTGGTAAATTGGGTGTGTTGTGAGCGGTGGGTGGGTGGGTGGGTGCGAGATAGACGCGGGAGAGACAAATGTCGTGTACGCTGCCTGTGCTCCATCCGACGACCGATGAGGTCTGGATCAAGCTTTTGCCACCTATTTTTTTCCAGCAAAATACGTTGTGCCTGCATCGTAACAGTTGAGTACCATAAATAAGCTACTACTGTTAAGAGTTTTACTTTGGGTAGAAAGAAATTGGATGACTTCTTGCAAATGTCGTCAAACGGACTAATATCCACTAGTCGTCGTCATCAGACCATGGGGTTTGGGGTCGTGAGTTCGAATCTCACCAACCAAAAATAAAAATCTTTTACGACTTTCTTCACATGTGCGACGTGAAGAATATTCTCCCCGGCATACACCCAGGAATTGAAACAGCTTGGATATCGACACGCTTGCCCGTGTGTATTCGGCGGACCTGCTATCCCGCCGTTTAGGCCGGGGAATAAGGCTTAGTTTGGGTAGAGCCAATCGGTTAACCTTTTGCAAGCAAATATATCAGGAGACGCGCGTGGCTGACATCAATTTTACGATGATTCGTTTCGTCTGTCGGCAAACAACAACGTTTTAGCATAGTCTATAGAAGTATAGATTTGATACCCATGATTGCTGGACGTTTTCCCATTCATTACTGGCCGCCTCCTGACATCTTGGTGTTCAAGTGGTCCAAAGGACCAATACTCTCTAATTCCTCGACGCCTTATTATAGCAATCCATAAAATATGATGACGCCGCACAGAGAGGGCGGTCGTGCGACCCACAGCATACTAACCGCTTACTCCGGTGTTCAATAACGCGTTGTTGTTTCCTTTTGAAGGGGTGCCAGTGTACTTGCAGTACCAGCTGTTGAGACGTGCTTTGGGTAGTATCTGCACTACCAAACACCCTGAAGCATCCGTCGAGCACACTGGCAGTGTCCGCAGCACATAAAAATAACTAGAGCATATACTCCCAAAGTACTACCAGCAGCATTATATAGTCGGCGCTGGACAACTTGTCCACTGCTGTGTTCTCGGCTAATATTATTTTGTACGAGGTACGTGTCCAATTGAAAAAAAAACGGCCTTGGCCGTGATCACCAAGAAAAAGGGAATCATGTACGAACTGTCGAGAAAACAAAGACCCGCCTGGATACGAAAATCAAGTCATATAGACTATGTGGGTCAATCTAACAAAAATATACAGTTGTTGTCTAAAAGCTGCCAAAATGGACGAAAATCGTGAACCTAACATATCCCGAATTTAGGTGTTACAGAAACCCAAACCGTTGCTTGACCTTGAGCAAGGTGAAGTACACGATATTCTTCCATTTTGTCGAGGTAATGGATCGCCGTAAAGAAGGCTAGGCTATTATATTGTAAAAATACACTCCAGCTGTAAGATCGAATATTTTATTGAAAATTATCTTTGCAAGCTGTGTGTGATACTCCGATCGCGCGTATTACGAGTTGTGTGTCCTCATTAAGGATATAGGTCGGCGACTCCCCTTACAACTACAGTGTAGCTATCAGGGTCAACAGGGTGATGTTAGGCAGTCTGTGCGCGGAATATTTTAAAAAGGCTTCTGAGGGGGACAAAATCTGACAGCTGTAAAAGGAAATGCACCAGTTTATCAAGTGAATCCTGTAAGTCGAATAACCGTTGAGGGGGGGACGGAGTTTGTAAGGACGTGGGAGCCTGATTTAATCTATTTATATGACCTCACAAAAACCTCGCCATCAGGGTTGCTTCTGCACAGCGAGCCTGAAGGAAACGGTGGTCCACCAGAAGAAGCTATGTAATTTTCCAACAGGAATCTAAATATTTTCCGACCTGGAGCAAGGTAAAAAGTAATCCTCCGTTGTTATCGTTGGCGTTGTAGTGTTGTTGTTCGATTCGTTGAGGGGCGGGGGCAGGGAGTTCTCGCTGACTTCAGATGCTACCGACGGCACTGTCGGAGACCCCATGTCCCCACCAGAGATGGACACCGGACGGCGTTTACGAAATCGAATACCCGATAAGAGGCGTTAGAATAGAACAATTGCGGCTTAACCGGTTCCTTTGAGGCGGTTTTCACCCGTTTAACCGAGAAGCGGCTAAACCTGTCGTAGGTGGTAAGGCATCCATAATATTGAAAACCAAGTTGGTTTTTCAGTAAGTGGCACCTTGTGGTGTACTCACAAGTGCGTGGTTGGGTCCGTTCGAAAATAATGCGTCTTTTCGAGATGCATTATCTTGAGTTTTTGATATATATATTTTGACTAACCATGCTTGGTTGGGTAACGCACGACGTAAGGCACCACCAAACCGACCACACCGGCAGACTCGCACACCTCACCATGCTTCGGAAGCTCCTCTAATGACCGCCACGGCTACCATCGTGCGAGGACCTCAAGCAACAGTCGCCCTGCTTGTTAGTCCTTTTAAACCGCCACTAAAGATTAAACTATCGATCCTTCGTACTGTGACTGGAGGCATGCACCCGGGGGAGAACGAAAACTACCTTTGGAGACAGGTTGTGTCCAGAAGAAAACCGTTCAGTGTAAACTAACCTCTGCCAGTTGAGCTGGAAAGGAAATGAGGAAACACAACCCGTAATACGCGCGATCAGAGTATCACACACAGCTTGCAAATAAATATGAGTTTCTGGACAAAATCTTCGATCTCACAGCTGGAATGTATTTTCATTTTCATAATGTAAAAAACATTCAAGCTGCGCTGTACTAATTTTTACCTGACGTTTCGGGGTTGGTGGCTTAAGCTTACGTGCTTTTGCCTGCGGGCCTTAGCTTCGATGCGTCTCTAATTTAGCCGATGGTTACGCCCCCTCATGCACCCCTTCAAGAAATAGCTACTATCTATGCCTTCAACCACCCTGCAACCCGGTGCTTCACCGGCTTACTCATACTACAAATGTAACAGTGTCGTCGCCGTTTTATCGTTCATACTAGAGGGGGTGAAAAACCGGCTTACAGGAGAATAGCCCTTGCACAGCTGTAGTGAGTTACGTCAATGCTGGTCACTTCATAGGTGAAGGGTATTGCTGACGTTATCGTTGGCGAGTCCGAATGCGTTTAGAGTGTGTTTCTGGATTACTTACGGCGTTTACGTAATCCTGTTGCGTGTTCGCGTCTTGGAGTTATTTGTTCTAAACAAGTGTGGCAAGGGTTTGTGACAAATCATCGTCAGATCCATGACGCAATGATGGCCGATGAACTCCTGATAATACGGACGCATGTCACGGTGGTTGTGCACGCTTTGTTTGCTGAGGTTCTCTCGTGTTAGGAGCTAAAGACTTCACCTCCGAAAACCGATTTGGAGAGAAAAAATAATTGCTACCGGATGAAAAACTCCATGGCCTAGGTGTACAACAAGAATTTTCTAAAACGAAATTGCAAAGTTCGGACGATATGAGTGTAAGGATCCCCGCTATTCAAAAATCGTTTCAGACAGAAAGTGCTACATCTATCGTAGCACACTCCTAGGTTAACCATTGCCTGCGAGAGATGCAGAATAAGTGGCTTCCGTTAAGTGAAGCGGTAGCGATGCCAAAAGCAAACAGCAGTGGAAAAGATCCATACCGTACGGCGCCTCCATTACAGATCCCGGAAAATTTCACAATTAATTAAATGTCGGCAAGGCAACGCAGGGGTGTATAGCACCAGCAGGTACATCGCCTGAGACCAAGGGCTACATCAGAGGATCCATTTTGCGTCCTTGAGTTTTTGCAGAGGGCAGGGGTTACTCGCGCGAGCTATCCCCCGCGTCATCTGGGGGGTCTTGTAGTCGTTCGTGCTGATTTGATTCTACCACATGAATCTTAAATTGAATGGGGGGCTAGGCTGCGCCAAACAGTTTGATTAACGCGGTTTAGTAAGCGAGATACGGAGTCACTCGTGCGAGTGGCTTATACCCGGTACTGAAATATGAGGTATCCCCCCGACCTTTGCTATACGTGTGCTGTGTTAGGTATTGCATCTGTTTTGCTCTCGTGTTCATTGCGGTTTACAACTGCGTGGATAAATCACCTCGCTGTATTTGCAACGTGCATCTCTGTCTTATCGTTTGTGAGCATAGAGCTCATCTATCTAAGAAGCAAAGACAAGGGCTCTTCCTGTGGATTATGATCGATGTTGATGGGTTACGCGGTCAGTTTAGCGTGAAGGACACACACATCGCCCCGGTGGTCTAGTGGTTAGTATAGGAGGGTATAAAGATTCATGGTTAAACCACCTTCCGGAAATTATAATGAATGTTGTACATCTGTTTCGTAATTATCGACCAAGGCACTCGTCTCCCCAGAAGATATCGTCACGGACACTCTGGTTGTGGTGGCGTATCAGGTTATCCTCAAGCCTGGTATAGGTCAGTTTCGTGAGTTCGAACCCCCCCGAGTGCATACTCGTGCAAAACTGTGGGGACTTTGTCTTGTGCACAAATTTACTTGCGGAAAACGCGAGAGCGCGAGGTAGCAACGCTCGATGATAAATCGACGAGCAGTGGCATTGCTGAACCCTATGTTCGTGTTAAAAAAATGAAGGCCAGAACCGGATGGGGGGGGAGGGGGAAGACGACACCTGTGACCACGGCTTGTTCGGAAGCTGGAAAGTAAAAGCGTGCGAAAAATAAATGAAACGCTACAAAAAAGTTGCCGAAATATCAAGTAAGACACGACTCTGTTGAAATGTTCCTCCGGCTCATGTTCCGTCCACAATCCGATGAAGCTGTTGTCATATGCAGTTGCGATGTGTACAAAAACTTCCGAACGCGCACGTAGGCAGTACACGACTTGTGCTGGCTGACATGGACATAGTCGCTCCTTGCTACCTAACCTAAAGCGATAATGTGCAATCAATCGTACTGTGCCGATGTGTTCGACCCGAGCCCATGTGTCGATGATGATATTTATTAGCAAGACATTGTTTGCGTCACAGACCGCAGGCCGTTCCAGGTGGTCTCTGCAGGGTTTCCACCGACTGAGGCTGAGAAAAGTGCCACAAGAAAAACAAGATTGTCCGTATATGCGCCACTGCGGACACTATTCACACGAAAATGACAGGTACACATTATTCTACGTGAAAATATGAAAAGATAGACTATATCTTTATATCGAGAATTCAAATAACCAATCGCATTGGGAACTGTGAAACCACGCTTGTTTCACAGTACTAATGTCGAGACACACCGAAGGTGAAGCACATGGTGCGATCAACGTGCCTATGACTGCCTTGCTCTCTCTGAGGGTAGGTTCAAGCCGACACTAACGTGATCAACATGGCAACCTGGGTCTGGCGCAGCATGCTGCCTGGCACAATAGATGAAGCACGTCTTCACTGAGACACGGTTTCGGAACGACGGAGCCCCTAAAGCTAAATTTGTCTGCATTTCAATAATCGTTAGGGCCGATTTTCGTGCTTTACTTCGACCATGCGATGTCCCGTCTGATGCCGCTCTTGCATCTAACATCACGTACCGAGGTAAGTTTTTGGGAGAGGTATTCACCTCCTTAAGTGAGGAGTCTCAAGAAAAAAAAACCAAGGTGTATCTTTTCCGTAACTACAACTGAATATACATATGCGTTGTACATGTTGTGACACGTGATTTACGACAACTCCCTATTGGATGGGGCTCTCGCCGTAAGAAAAAACACTGTCCAATGTGTCGACTTCTGGTCTCTGTCACAGTATTTCGGAAACTTGCAATGGTCGCTTCGTTGGCACGCGGATCTAATACCCAGATGTAATCAAACACGCGACGATTTCACTAGATGCGGAGATACCTAGATACTCAAACTCGAGAGTTGGAATGTTGAATATCTAGGGCTGTGAATGGCGGCCGATTCACTTCACTGGCATCTAAATCGTAACTAAAACGCCATTTTTTTTACATGTGTCCAATGTGCCCCTGACAGCTATGTTGGTCTCCTTAACAACTAGTAGTATATGCGTCGCACTTGCCCAAACAATATGTTTCACTCGAAAATTGATCATCCTAGTCTATATTATTGAGGGGAGAAAGATTCATGCGCCTCCATGATTACTTGTTTTAAGGATGCCTCCGGGCGCACTTTAGCCGAATGCGCTCTCCCAAATATATAACATGCCATTTCACCTCGAGCGATCACGGCGATCCGAGGATCTGGAGCTGCTTCAAGGGTATATGCGGCATCTAGTGCCGCCGTGGGCACGACAGGCTTTTGACGTTGGCTTCAATATCCCCCCCAAAAAAATATCGAAAAAAAAATCAACCAGCTCTGCACCAGTGGTGGGACCCTATCCTCCCCATGTGGAACCGGCTCAATGTACTAGCCCCACTCAATCAACGATCGACCAGTAGGGTTACACTTTCTACACCGTGCGCGAAGATACCAAGCCGAGTGACATCTGTGTTCGTACCCGGATTGTCGGATTTGTGGATGTGTGGTTGGATTGTGATCTCGGGATGGAACCCCATCGTCCCCACGCTTGCTTTGTGTGTTGGTTTGTACGAGCCTCGATCGATGGGCAAGTACACCCCAAAGCCCTGGTTTGGTTTCGTCTAAACCTCGAGTCTGAACGTCTTCACCGTTGCCGAAATCTTAATCGCTGTCAAGTACTGCCTACAAACGTAAGCTTTAGATCATCGTCAACAAGCACCAAAGTTTTTTAAGCATTCGGAGAGTTGAATGACGAAGAAGGCAAAGGCACCGTGTTTCCCGCCTGGAACACCGTCAGCACGTCTCTTTACGACCAGACTACACACAGGACACAAGCAACCGGTCTGCGAGGCTTATACTAGATGTAGACTACCATGCATGATATATCAAAAGCGGGCTCGGTGCGCGTCTCTGTGGCTACGAAGAGAACATGCAGCAAACATGGCCAGTCCTCTTACTTGGACCCGATGCTTCATTCAGTCAATACATCATAGTAAACGAACACGACACGTTTTCTCGTGGCCAGACCAAAAGGTAGGCCGTCGTGTGGTCGGAATTTTCCTATCTAGATTTAGGAAAGCTCTGATCGGATTAACTTTAGAAACGGCAGACGTAGCGCCTTGTTAGTGTCTATCAAACACGTGGGACCACCTTACGTACTGCACTGTTCTTGTGTAGAGTGGTGTACTGGTGTTTTTTTCTCTAGCAAATGATGAATAAAAAAAAGTCGAAGTGCAGCCCTGGCTTACCCGAAACATCGGTGTCGGCATTGTATTGAGTAAATATGAATACATGTTAATGCGTTGTCACGTCGAAGTTTTTTTTGCTGATGGTTATCAAAATCGTCTCGTTGCAGCTCATCACGTAGCACGTGCGGGCGACGTATCGTTGTCAGCCATTTCACATGTGTTAGGTTACCATGATACGGGTAATGAAATACATCCGAGAAGACAGGCGGCTTTGTTTTTTCACAATGGCGTAGGTCGCAGCGGAATGATACCAGGAATGTATTGATGCATTCATCACCAGAGGTCACAAAGTCAGTTTCCTGCAGTGCACCGCGCACGCCCGAGAACAAATGACAACTAAAAGAGCACAATGAAAACTAATCATACGGTATACACTAACAGACTGCAGTACGTGCTATTCGCTCGTGACTCAAGTCCCTTGGTCTTTCGTTGGCTCCAGTAACCGCACACAATAATCAGACGTCGACATTGCTAGAAAGAAACCGAGCTGCAAGAAGAGTGTAACATGGGATTAAGGAACCGTTACAGAAACAGGCCACCCTCAGGTGCCTCTACTACGTACGTTCAACGTTGGTTGTTCAGTTGCATTAGGTAAGCTCTTGTATTAGCCCCACAAGCCACGGACTTAACTAAGCGCCCAGAGCATTACTAATCCAAGGAGCAAATGTTCCATCCCACTTTTCTAATGCACGCATGCCTTCAGCGGCATGTGAGACCCTTCGTACCGTTTCCGTGTCTTAGATCTTACACCACATTGATAGGCTCGCAGGGCAATGAATTGACACTAGCCTACGCTAAAGAGCCAAGTGCGCAGAAATACGCTTTTCATGGGGCAACACTGGTTTCACGATATAGAACATGACTCGAAGATGCGGCTGTTCAAACCCCGCTCCCACACCTCTACACTCCAAGGCTACGTAGCCCCAGGAAAGAGCGAAAGCAGAAAACCACAAGCCAAGCCAGGCATTACCATGACAATATGCCAAACTGTTGCTGCTGACCGACGGCCTGTTCCACAGTCGAAACACAACCGTTACAACATCGCATTGTACATCTAGTACTATTGACAGCATCAATATCGGATGAATGACAAATGTAGTATAAAGTGTTATCGTGACTCCGACGTGTCTCCATATACCAGGAATCTCAACATATTTGTGCCATCCACTCATACTCAAGAGCAAACGACGGGAACCCCAAATGAATACGTTACCTAACGATCCGGCCGTGATGTACAATTATATAACCGAAAGCTGATACCCAATGCCGGAACTAGCACAAAAATATCCAGCACACAACTCGTGTTCAATGAACTGTGACCCCCCAAAGCTAGTGCATACGAAAACGAAGCCATCCTCTCGCCAGTGCAAGTGTTGGCTTCGTGCATGAAAATAAGCCCTTTCGATTTGCGCCATTGTCAAAATGTACACGAGATTACATCAAACTGAATATACACCATCCCTTACACCACGATGAGTGTTTACTTCCCACGTCTGCCAGCCTTCCGAGAATAAACTAGGCACAGTGTCGAAAACACAGTGAGCATATAGAAGTCTATATGTTTATCGTTTTTTATGGTGCGACCTTCAAACTCGGCAAACCACGGCCCACCAGGCATTGATATTTTAAATACTGCTCTGGGAATGACACGAAACCGAATATACGTCGCTCCTTACACGTCCGACAGCCCTCCCGTAGAAAAACAGCAACAGCCTCAACATCTATCACCCTTACTAAAAAAGCGTCATGTTTTTTGTTGCACGACTCTCTTTCGCCGAAACTTGATACAAACTGCGTACATGGACTTAGAACTAAAACGCTGCTCTTTCCCGTGTTCCAGACTCAAGTATGCCTCCATACATGTTTCCGCTCAAGTCCAGCAGGCTGGGACTCCTGATATATGTCGAATGTATATTTCATGTGGTGTTCCTCGGTGTTCAACTGCAGCAGCCATTTTTAGTGTCTATATCGCCGGCGAGTATGCTGTAGCCTTCTTGCTACCTTGGTTTCCAATGCTTAACGTGACACGGCACAACCAACCACAAAGGGCAGACGCTGAGATTGTACGTACAAGTTTGCCGCGTGTAAAAGATGACTTGGTCTGACTTGACGACTACAACCCAAGCGTGCTTAAACGTCGTACCGTGACAGTGAACAATCTAGAAGCCAGTTTTGTCCGGCACGTGGAGGAATATGCCCTTTGCAGGAGCATGAAACCAAATATTCGCTAAGTCTGACACAATACACACGGTTCCACATACCGAAAACGCGCCAACCATTGTTTCCGTAGAATATGTGGAACACACGCCATATGCCGTGGAAGTGTGGATGTGGTCATGACACTCACATCGGAAACATGCTAGGGATTTGATTGTTATGTGCCTGATAAAGCTGCACGGGAACTAAACTAGGAGCTCCTTCTTGCGGAGCAGAGCGAAGTCCGTCCCCAGAGCATCCACTACTTTGTAGTCCTCAACGGTCCCACGGAATGCGTCATACCCATGCATCACCTCAGATCCGTTGTCGTCAATGACTGGGCGAGCTGTCTCCCCGAGCAAGCCAGACAAGCTTTCGTGATCAACAAACAAGCCGTCCAGTCCTATATCCATCTGCCAGAAATCCAATTCGGGAAGTACACGCCCGTCCGAGTCAAGCTCACCACCACTCTGGTAGTTTAGGCCGGCGTTCAGACGCACAAGCACCGTGGGTGTGACTATTTGGAAAACGGCATGAGAGGACTGTACATTGTCGATGCCGTGTAGGTCGATGAATCTGGCGCACCAGTCGGGTGCCGCCATGTTGCCATAGCTGAGAATCCAGTCTTCGAAGCTAGACGGAGCCAGCTGTCGACGTCCCTGCAGCATTTCATCGTACATGCGGGCCCAGATCTTGTCTCCACCAAACTGCCGGCACTCGACCGGCAAATTGGAAGCCGACATCGTGATCCCGTCGGTGACATACGCGTCTCTGCCGGGATGAAGGAGACCATCGACGTCTTGTCCGTCGACAACCACACTTATTCCTCCGTCACAAAGGCAAGGGGTTTTCCCGTTTTTGCATCCATCGGTGTCCACGCTGTACGGGTCATCCACAGCGATGATGACGGAGTGGCCTTCAGATAAAATACTCATACCCGTAATCAGCTGGCGGTTGGGGAAGTCGTCGGGCAACGGTGCGGTTACACGGACGTTTATTTGGAGGCCGACCTGCTCGTCTTGAATCAGGCTGTACCAGGCGCCGTCCTCTCCAGACCAATCTATGTTTTGGCCGCGAAGGCCTCGCATGTGGGGGTCTTGACATACGTCGTCACCGTTGAGGCATGGCTCTGGTGGTGGCGTTCCTGCAAACCGAGCATACGATCACGTTTGTTTTTCATTTTAACTGCTAATCTCACGTTTAACTCCGGTCAGTCACACACCGCATACTTGTCATTCGCGGCCGAAGTCCCAAAGCCTTCCTGCCGAATACTGGTACGATACAGGTGCAAAATGATATACACTGCGACATGTCTCTGCTCCAATGGCTTTAAAAGTTATCACATGTATAGTCTAGACTACCACCTTGAGACTTGAACTTTTCAGTTTCGACTTGTTGTCCTCTTTTTCTCTTTTTCAGAGACGACAAAGCGAAATTCTTCATATTTCGCAGATTGCATTAAGTTTATGAATAATAACAAGTAAGTATGGAAAACTGATAAAAACCTTTACCACATACGCTCCGATATTCTAATGGCCAGCCATGTAAACCGCATGGACATCAGCTAGTAGTATATACTGCAAGCACTTCAAGTATAAGCGATGTATGCTTGTGCAGACAAGGCACAGGAAACTAATTATCCGACCCAACATACTAGTCTAAGTGTTTAATGTCAGTGGACAGCCGTCATACGCGGGAAAGGTCTAAGGTGTGGTAAGACACCACCAAGAGTTACAGAGTAATTGCAGCAAACAATACTTGTTTCAGATTACACATGTTAGTCCTGTAATAACTAGCTGAACGATGGGTGCGATTGTGTAAGTTTAAATACAGGGCGTGTGGCAATCCGGATGACCACTGCTTTTGTTCCTTACGGTACATCATCGATCCACAAAACTCGTCCAAAACATACCTAGTACAACCCGTAACACGACCGTGCAGGTAGCCGTGTTCCCACGAGCGTCCCTAGCGGTGTAGGTGAACCCTCTCTGCGTACCCGCAACGCCGGTATACGACAAAAACCTCGGCGGGTTAGGCGATATCGTCACCGGCGCTGCTCCACCCGCAGTTGTCACGAAAGGTGCGTTAATCCGGACTGTCCCTCTTTCAAACCGCGTCGGTACGGCGACCTGAGCTTGCTCGCAATTGATCGACGGAGGTCCCCCTGCGTCGATCGGCAGTAGGCATCAAAACAGCAAGTATACGACGTCGGTTTGGTGTGTATGAGGCAAGGTTGTCGCGGTCAACAGAGATCAGTACAAATTTGGGACCAACGCAGTCTTTTTTTCGCTATGTACACCGGCAGTGTTAGTCGCTGTGTGATACGTCAAGAACCGTAGGCGTTTCATACTCTACACAATCGAAACAAGAACACTCACCCGTCAAATGAATGTTCCAAAGCGACTACTACCAGCGATGTCTTCCCTCAGGTGGCACGACCGAAAAAAGGAGTATTTTAGGAAGACATGCGACCCAAACGGTTGCTGAACTGAAAATATGTCATTCGTTGTGTAAACTGCTAAGGTCTAGGCGAAGCACAATACCGACGATCGCATGGGCCAGGTTGGCTTTCGGGTATTGTGTGAAAATGACGTTCGCCGTTGGCCACCGCGAAAACGGCCACATTTGATAATAAGTAGGAGTGCTAAGAAGGGAAAAACCTACGAACGTTGTCTGCCTCATAATGTACTTAATCTGGTGTTCGCATGTCACCGTTCCGCGCGTCTACTGCCGGCTGTACCACTTTCCGTCTGCCGACTGACCATGAACTACTCCCTTTCGGTCGAACTACACGCGATATAAAGGCTCCATTACAACGTAATGGGTGCGCGTTCCTCCATGTTCCCGGCGATCCCTAGGTCTTTGCTTTCAAGGCATTGTTTTTGTCATATTAAGGCAGTCGTACACTGCCATCTGTGAAGAATATAACCGTGTTGTTGTCCGCGAACGAAAATCAGAAGCTTGCCTGATAAAAGCGAATAACACAGCCTCAACTACAGCAGTTTCTTCAAGGCCTCCCACATTTTCTCCCGTGGCATCAACGGTGGTGTTGATGTTCTTTGGTTGCCCATTCGGCCCTAATGGTGCTCCTCATCTGAGGGGGGAGCTTCTTCTATCGCCTGCCATCGGTTTTGTTCGTTTGCCTCATCACCATGTATTACCCGTGGTGAAAAAACAACGAGGTTTCCGTTTGCGTTTGCGTTGCCTTGGATCTGGTATACATGAAATTGTACACCACGTGCGTGAGAGATGTAGCGCACCCCAATCAACACCGCCAAAGTCATTAGATGGGCCTTAACTTCTTGTTGCCGTCGACTACCGCTGCGATGGGTGGCGACAGCGAAGGTCTGCACCGACCACAGTGCAGTACATATTTCTGTGACTTCGAGGTGTGAAGAGGAGGCGGAGATGGGAACGGGTTTGAAATCTACATTATGTAGTGCAGAGAACACGTGGTAGTGGGGCAATGAAACGGACATCTGGCCTCGCTGCACATCTCAACCCGAACACTCCCCATGTTCCCGGTACGAGTTGGGTGGGCGCTCCACTCCGCTGGTGGCTGACGCCCCCAGCTACGCTCGCACAAATAACTCGACTGAAAATGCGGAGGAAAAAGAGGCCTATGATTTAGTCCATTCAGCGACTAGACGATGCCGAGAGCTACTTGTACCAAGTGTGGTGTGCTGCGTTATTGTTGCAATGTCACACGTTCTTATCGGCAGCACGAGTCTAACAGGCAATTGAAAATTAGCCAAGAAGACCGAACCAGAGGATACTCAACGAAGAAAGCAAAAAAGGGAGTACCCACGTCGTAGCAGTATCTGATACCTGGTATCTGGTACTTCGCATGATACCTGTTATTGTGTGTTCGAAAGGAAGCAGACCTCAGCAAGGCACAGAACCGCACCGCAGGGCAAGGCACGGCACTGCACGACACCCCACGGCACCGCGCGACACCGCACAGAGCTTCTCTGTACACTCATGAAGTGTAGATGAGTTGAGCGGAGTTGGGATTATTTATTGTTTTTCGATTGTGTGGTAGGTACAAATATGGTCGATACTGCTGGATCGTGCTTCGTCGAATTATACCTGGTTTATTGTACAAAATGTAAGTACAGTTATAGCACGCAGCACGGCACAGCATGACAACGCACCGCACAACACAGCATGGAAGGGCACGGTACCGCACGGCACCGCACGTGGCTTCTCTGTTGAGTTAGCACTGTGGTGCGCTAATGTTTAAATCACAAGCAAAACAATAACAAAAGCGCCAGGTTTCGACGTTCAAAAGATGGCGTTGTTGAGTGAGAACGCTCTGGTCAGTTTATTTTTCAAGAAACTTAGCCTGCTCAACTTACCGGACAGAAATATGTCAACGGTAGGGTAAACATTGAGGCCGCTTACAAAATCGACATTTGTGAGTAGCCTTACTTACGGCTGTTGTTACCAAAAACCTTAGTTTCCTTTTTTTTCAAAATTTCAAAATTTCCATATTTGGGAATTGTGTGTTTATAATACGGAGGCGTTCTGTCACAATTTGTCAACTTCTTCGGGCCCAAACAATATGCAAAGTTAACAACCATAAATAAGGAAATACTGTCGTCGATTTCCATATACCGAAGGCAGTGCTCTGACAAGCGCCGTGGCTCAACGCTGGGACCGTCGGGTAGCTCTATATGTTGACCAGGGTGGTCCAACATTATGGTCGATGGAAAAATGCGGCCTGGGCATCCGGAGGACTCATCCTTGAGACGGGCGAAACAACGATACAGCCTTCCCAAGGACCTAGATATGAGGCGCTGAAACATGGAGAAGACTTTCGCTTGCGTCCTCGTCGTGCTCGACATGTTTTGGACGCCAGCGGCTGCTGTCGCCGGATTGCACGAACCTACTTGGTCCGGGTGCTTTCCTCTGCGGTCTTCCGGGACGGTCGCTCATGCTCGCTGTGTGATGAAGCGCGTGACTGCTGGTGTGGGTGGTGGCGGTCTTGCCTTATAGCTCGGCTTTCGGAAATCAGGAAAAATAGACAAAAAACCGGCGCTCGATAATCATGCAGACGTTTTTCAATGAAAGTACTGGGAAAAAATGAGGAAATTGAAATTCACATGTCCGATAAGAACGGAGCTTACCTAGGGCTGCTATATTCAATACAAGCTATGTCATCATGGCGTGGCAACTCAGAGCCCTTAAGCACCGTCTTGACGCACGGATAAAGACGGTTGGCGACGCCGACTTCTAAAAAACTGGGTCTCCCCCCTCGCCAAGTTGTACGCGTCGCCTGCCGAGTTTTGCCGACGATCTCGAGCCCATCCTAAGGCCTTGCGTTCTTCAAAATATTTGGTAAGCATTGTGACCGTGGCCTGACTCTAGAATTGCTGTGATCGGCCTATTCCAATGACGTAACCCGTCGGTGTGGCTGGAGTAAAGTCACGTGACAGGCTGCTGGCCTCATCTGCGCCCCCGTGTCATCATGCGTTGTTTCAGTAATAATAGTAGCAAAGTTGTCTGTGTTCGGGGCAAACTTGATGGCAAAGCCCTTAGTACTGTCAGAGATCCCCTCATGGAAAAGCCTTCATGATTTCTCTTAACGAACGTTCCTGTTTTTGTGTGCTTTCTTGATCGTTTCACGTCTTTAGTTTCCCTTTTGATGGTTGATGGACCACCTTTGAATATTTTAAATAATTTCTTCCATCCCAATATTCTTCAGATACAATCCTTTGTTTGTTTGTTATCCCTTCTGCCTCCCCCCCCCCCCCCCCCCCCAACCATCGCGACGTTCGTAAAACAACTGGAAACAGCCCAGATGACAGCAACTTAAAGAGACTTGAATGCTCAAGTACGACGAGTAATACAGTATTAAGAGCAGAACTAGGAATGCACCCACCAAAACAAATTAGAGGCAAGACAAGCTTGAACTGACAATACAACGTAAATAATATGCCATAAAAGAGGTCGCCAGCCGTAGCTAACAGGCCTGCTTGAAAAATATAACAAATGGGCTAGCTGGAACAATACGTGATACTGTAGTCGAGTGAACATAGGGGGGAGACAAGAGGTACTGTCTGTACAGGTGCTCGGGGGGTACAAGTCGGAAACAATATATATATATATATATATATATATAATATGGTGCACTTCTATTGTAGTATGACACGGGGGATTGAAGGAAGATGTTGGAATGAAAACGTAACTGCACCGCCCAATGGACTACGCCAAAAAGCTTAAACTGGAATTTTGAGTAGAGGACCTGGACCTAGAAGAAGGCAGTACGAGATCGACTAGTAACCGGGAGGAAGAAGACCTGGTTACGCGTAAGTACCCGTGTAGCACAGCGATAGAGAGTAGGATTCACATGAAAGAGCACGTGAAATAGATAAGGAGGAACGGGGTGTGTTAACGGAGGAGATGAGGAAATTAAACGTTTCTGACATGGAAGAGTTTGATACGCTAGAGTGTAGTAGCCAATATACGATATCTGTCTATCGTGGGAGATAGATGGTGTCCGCAGACGGCGAAACAGCAGGGAGGGGGAAAGGATAGTAACAAGGTTCCTTATGTGATATGTAGAAGAAGCTTAATCAGCGCACATATGTTAGAGGTGTCTCGATTTGGAGTAGGAATATGGTGCTCCGGCGCGAAAGGGATGCGTTGTCACTGGTCACATGACTATGAAGGCAAGCATTAAATGAGTACTCCGCTATCGTATCCCCCCCGGCCAAAGGTAAATAAAGGCCGCCCAAGAAGTATGCGAGTTGAATCATCTTCTGTAGATATCGTCGATGCCGGCCCTGCTGCCAGTACACTTGCTCCGAACGATCCTCCTCCAAGCAAGGGAGTGTACTTCATGCGCTCTCCGTGTACAATGCACCTTATCCCGCCTTTGCCCGCACAGTGTACAAACTACCGCCTAGGTGGTACCAAGCCTGGTTGGATTCAGATGCTTGGGTTAAATACACTGAACAGATTTTTTTCATATACGCAAAACCGTACCTGGTAGCCGTTCGGTTCGTTTGCCAGCTTAGGTCTACTTTTCCTAATAGCAGGCGGCGGGGGATCTTGAGGACCTCGTCGTCGGGACTTGTAGTTATTGCTTTGATTGCAGTCAATGTCGTCGCATATTTATCTAGGTGCATTCTGACTTTCAACCACAGACAGGGTGTCTCCGCCGACACGAGAAATATGTTGCACCCGCAGCAGGTCGAGGTTCTATCCAGCGTACGTTTCAACGGAGGTCTATACTGTAACTCGACTTTGGCGTGCTGCTTCTGTGGTCGAAAGTTGTCGAAGTTCGAAAGAGCCGAACCGAAACAAACTCTCCACCCGCCAACTCAACGTTTTTGCCCTTCGCGTGAAGGGGTCCGCATCTATCTCCTCACGAGAGACCACATCCCGCGAAATGTAAGTGCGTGAAGGCGTCGGCTACAGCAGGAACCGGTCGCGGGCAACCAGAGACGACTGACAAGGTATAGTTTGATTTAATTAAATATGCGTCGTTGTCAGTCAGCGTAATCAGAATTGCGGAACCATGGGAGTCATCGGGCATATCGGAGTCGTAGCACCCCTGTGCGAAAAACAAGCCAATTTGCGAACACTTGAAATCAATATCCGCACAGGCATATGAGTCATCGCACGTGACTCCGACGTCGGTGCCAGTTTCGTGCGCGAGGTTTCATGCTATCACGTTTGGCCCCGGGATCGAAACGCTGCCACAGGTCGTTTGTCTGTCGGTTAATCACCGCTCGGGGCTCCACCTCGGGGTTTTTTAGGTTCAGACAGATGTGTAAATAATGTATTCAAGTGAAGTGAGTGGTAAACGGCGATCTAACTCAACCAAACACAGATGCAACCTACCACACTTACGGCTATGCTTCCTCCGTCTACGAGTACATACCAGAGCGTTTTTTTTACCTCCCTGCACACAGCATCCACAAGAAACTCAATTGTTACTGTAAACGGTCATGGGACACCACAGCAAAAAACGAACGAAGATTTCACCACCTATCCTGGCCCAAGCTACTAATTCCCGTGTCATCCTGGGTGTTTGTTATGTTGTTCGTAATCAAACACAGCGGATTTAACGCACGTGGGTGTGCCCCATGATGTGGAATGGAATAGTTTAATTCAATTTCTGCACAGGGATCGGCGTCATCGCACATACCGGAGTCATCGCGCCGCTGTGCGATAAAATCCAAGTCATGAGTCATGAATAAATTGACCGCACCCCCTGTGCGATGACTCGAATGATTACGTTGTCAGGAAAGTGCTGCAAATTTAATGATGTGATACCTTTTCGAGATAGTGTGCACCGACTACACGACGGCTACAACACGTTCGAACCGACAGCTTCCACAACAGGTTAGCTTGGGGTATATCGTGGATGTTTTGAAACATTAATCTGTATGTCTAGCCGTCAAGGTGCAAACAGGGAAATATTGACCCCGTTTCGAGGTAGGCATGGTTTGGGGTGCACCAAGTGCGAAAAAGCAGGGAGCGATCCCTTGCATGGTAAGGGGTGCACGACGCGTATGAAAATACGTGGAAGTTTAGTGAGCTAAAGCTTTATTTTACCTATCCGCCGGAGGATAAGAAAAAAAAAATATGGTAAGGGGTGCAGCAGATTCCAAGATATTCCTGGGCTCCTATCGTTTCATGACTAGCTCAGCATCTCAACCGAACCATCGATGACTTCGAAGGCACTACTACTTCAAGCAACCCGACCAAGCTTCTATTTATTTCCTAGTCATGAGACAAAGTTTACATGAAAGCAATATTAGGCCAACAGTTAGTTTCTTTAAACTTGAGTATAGCTCAACGGCCGGCAAAAAACGATTTTGCTCAAAACGTGCAACCCTTGCCGTGAAATGACTCGGTGCATAATCTCAATTTGATTTTTTGAGCGTGGGTGCTTTCGATCCCAGACACACCGATCTTTATTGTATTACTACAAAAAAACTCTACGAACCACGTGATTCTACTTTTCGTCTGAGGATTTTTTTTTTGCAAAACAACTATTAATAGTCTAGTCTATTGTACTTAGTTTTTCTACAGCAAAACAGCTATGATTATTTTTCTTGTTTAAACATTGGGCCCTAGTTGCCAACCTCTTTACATGTATCCCCCGCAGTGCTATCTGCAATTTTCGGCGTATCAGCCCTAATCCACCTAATCAAATGTAAACGTACAAAAAACGACTCCATGCTAGACCCACTCCGATAGAAGGCTTCGAACCCGTACCAGGTTACACGTGTATATAGTCTACATCTATAGTCTATACATATTATCAAAAGCAGCAGTGCCTACTACCATTTCAGTGGCTAGATTTCGTTTCGCTCTTACCTTGCCCGTTGACATTGTGGGCGACGAACACCAAACTGGCTGCAGATAGGCCCAAAGCCTTGAACACGCGAGTCATCGTTGAGATAGCGACCTTTTACGAAAATAGCACAGTAGGGAGGTGACGGAGTGAAATAGGGTCAAGAATTGTGTCAATGACAGAATTAGGGCACGGTCCCTCCGTATGCGGCGACACTACTACTAGCAACCGTTCAGCACATACATCGCGCTTCGATTAGAAGGAACCGGCGCTTCGATTCAAAGGAACCGACGAGCAGGAAACGAAACGAACCATCTTGCGCCAGAACCTGAGAAGTGTTATCATTGCTTTTCATGTTGTACCGGCGCGAAATGTACATGGTCTTTAGCTTTTGTGACATCTACAAGATACATTGTCGTCACATATATCACAACATGAGCTAGCTAGGTCAAAGATGTAACAGTTGGCGTCCGATTTTTTTTTCTGTTTTCAGAGAGCTGCCCAACTACCACGACACCTCCAGTGCATCTATGGACTTCGAAAAAAAAAAAGAAACGAGGTTACCGAAAGAATGCTAAAAACAGTATCTCTCAATAATTCCAGTACGTTACAAGTTGAAAACTTTCTCTAGACTATACTACGAATCTCAAGTCCTCTCGCCACAGCAAGCATACAGAGAAGTACTTCTTGGATCATATTCGCCTAACGACGGCCACCTCCCGCCCCCAAGCTATTCGCAAGGAACATCGAAAACGCACCACCTGTCGTTGTATCGGCAAAAATGATCACCAGTACTACTTTCAATGAAGTTATTACTAGTTTTCGTGGTCGATTGCAGCTACAATTACTATCCATAGTGCAGTAACCTCGAGCCCGTCCTAGCTCACAAGAAGAAGTCTGTTGTTGGTGTCTATCAATCAATGCTGGCATCCAACAGCACGGAGAGATGTCCCCGTGCATTCCCTTGCTCTACTCACCGTTGGGGGTTGAGCGCTGTACGCGCCATGCGTTGTCCCAATGCTGCAAAAAGGGCATTATTATTAAAGCAACCTCCGAGGAGCAGAAATTAATTGTATGGTGATTCCCCTAAAAATGGTGGTGACCGCACATACATACATGTATGTTCCAGCCGGGAATAAATGCAGATACTACGACAGCACGATTGAAGAGATACGCAATGTACTGCCAATACAACAACTTGTTCCCAACTACGTCAAGCCACTACTCAGGCGCTTCATCATGCGCAACTGGCATTACTCAACCGCCAACGCAGGGGGACCACGACACTAATAATGCCACTAGTCTACATACCTGTACAATATTTTCAATCCTCGAAATAATAGTATGCAAACATAGGTGCGCATGTTTGTCATGCACTCCTACCTACATTACTCTCGCACACGTGTGCAAGGTTGACTTGTTGCGCGGTCTGTCAAGAGGAAAAGGGTGACTACGTGACCGCCTCGGGGCGAAATATATGTTCACACTTCTTAGCGACTCTTCGCGGTGTACAGAATCGATGCACCCTTAACCATACTGAATGCTCTACATGTGCACACCCCGATCCCACCCCCTATCTATGATGTTTGGGCTAGGTTATGGCTCGGGCTTCTCGTCTGGATGATACCTTGTTGTACCAGGAGTATATCGGTACACTACCATTACGGCTGGAGTAGTATATTGAATAATAATAGCGGTGCATACATGTTTTTTTCGAAAAAAATCATACTAATAATACAGCTGCGGTAGTGGTACCTGCTACCAAGGCCCCGATCCGACAAAATTTCAATGTTGAAAACAATATTTTTTTATACTACAACTCACTTATCTTTCAAGACTACTATATATTTTTTGCTTTCTTTTCTATTTTTTTGAAGGGAATTTATGTTGAAGCCTAGGCCCTAACCTACCCCGAATATCATATGCGGTGGAATCAGGGTGTTTGAATTGAAATATTAGATGTTCTGGTTAGGGGTGCATGAGTTGTGGTGGAAACCGGTAACTTAAGGGTGTATTTTTTTTTTCACACTGAAGCGGTCATCTTTTCACCCTTGTTCTTTGGTACACCGCACAATCGGTCAACTTTGCGCACGACTGTGACAGCATTGATGATAGGTAGGTAGGTGTGCACGACTGTGACAGCATTGATGATAGGTAGGTAGGTGTGCACGAATGACTTACATGCGCACCTATCTATGTGTACATACATGTTTTTCGTTCATTCCTTGCAGAGTGCTGAGAGTTACGTCGCCTGATCGTATCGCGAAAAAAATGACAAACTGATTAATGCATGGTTGATGTTCTGCTCAGTCCCTTACGCAAACAAACGGCGTGCAAGGAGAAAATAGGCATATTACACAACAAATTATCAGGTACCGCAAACGAGGAATGATTAAATGATGCGGAGTCAGTGGCGTCAAAATGCTGTAGTAGTCTAAACTCGTAGAACCGGTGTCGTCGCACAATAACTGGCAGTACCACGAATACATGCGTTATCAGGTAAAGTTGTTGTTTTGGAACTAACAGCGGAATGCTGCGAATCGGCCCAAAACAAATGTTGAGGTCGACACACATCGAACGGATGCCGCCAAATTGCATGGAACGGGTCGGTCGGCATATACTCCGGAGTATATAATAATAGAGCAAACGTACTTTTGAACAAAGTTACCCCTTTCACCACAAAAGGTAGCACACGCCTTAATACGAAATAAATGCTAAACCAAGATGTTCTGGAAACCCAGCAGGACGCACGCAGCACCAACCTTACTTGGAAAAAACAGTCTATATATTTTCCATTCAATAAGCCCCTGCTGAATGGCAGTGTTTGCACGACATCTGTTTTCACTCGGTCTGTTCTAGGGTGTGCATCGGGTTTAATGTTTGCTCGAGGAGGCGCAATACCCCGCGGCCGAGAGTAGGGCTTGCATCGTTGGTGATGATGGGTTCGGTCAATGGAAGGAGACAACGCTCTACTCCCCTGCCTTCGTTACAATCATTGGCGCTCGCTTGGGCGCATGGTGGTATCTATGAAGGTTTAGCCATATGCCCTATTACGCCAACGGGAAATCCCCCCACGTGGCACTACTAATGGTGAAATCGTCAACCTGCGAAACTATCCGTGATTGTGGTCTGTCTGCATCAACGCGAGCGGCTGCTGCTGTCGCTTCCACCAAGCTTGCCGTTCACAAACGAGTGCCATATCGATGCGCCGTATGACATTTCCTTCGAGTAGACTATATATAGTGTTTGCGTTCAATATACTTGCACTTTAGCCGTCGGCCTCGTATGCATTTGGTCGTGTCCCACACGAAGTACCACCACCCAAGGTCGGGAAATAGATGCCATCGTTCGTTATGGACATTGTGTTCCGACGGTTGGGCTGCGTGCCCACCTGAATATATCGGCATGTGATTCATTTCGTGGTATAATATATCATTCTAATAGCAACATGACCTCCTTTCTTTTTCGGCCAGCCTGTACCAGCAAGCATTGGCGTGGGATTCGATCAGAATAACAACATGTGTATGGGAGTTCTAACCTGTTCCATGTGGCCATTCGCTACGTACGGCATTAAGCGGCTGGCACAAGAACCGAGGTAGGGCTAATGTGTTCACCTGACACTGTTGTTGTACTCGATGGTTGGGCGCCTGAATTACCAGGAAGAATAGAGAGGCAGAATGTCTTGTGCTTCCTTGGTAAAGTGGGTGTGTTGTGAGCGGTGGGTGGGTAGGTGGGCGCAAGATAGACGCGGGAGAAAAAATGTCGCGTAGGCTGCCTTTGCTCCATCCGACGATCGATGAGGTCTGTATTAAGCATTTTCCACCTATTTTTTTCCAGCAAAATACGTTGTGCCTGCATCGTAACAGCTGGGTACCGTAAATGAGCTACTGCTGTTAAGAGTTTTACATTGGGTAGAAAGAAATTGGTCGACTTCTTGCAAATGTCGTCAAACGGACTAATATCCACTAATCGTCGTCATCAGACCATGGGTTTTGGGGTCGTGGGTTGGAATCTCACCATCCACAAATGAAAATATTTTTACGACTTTCTTCCATGTCCAACTTGAAGAATATTCTCCCCGGTACACCCAGGAATAAAAACAGCTCGGAGTTTGACACGCTTGCCAGTGTGTATGCGGCCAACCTGCTATCCCGCCGTTTAGGCCGGGTAATAAGGCTTAGTTTGGGTGGAGCCAATCGGTTAACCTTTTGCAAGCAAATATGGCAGGAGACCCGCGTGGCTGACATCAATTTTACGATGATGATTCGTTTCGTCTGTCGCCAAACAACAACGCTTTAGCATGCAGAAGTATCGATTATATAAAAATATTTGAAGGACGTCAGCCGTGAGTTCTCGACGAATTTCTATTTCACACCCATGATCGTTGGACGTTTTGCCATTACTGGCCGCCTGACATCGTTGTTTTCAAGTGGACAAACGCACTAATACCCTCTAATTCCTCGACGCCTGGTGGTGGCAATCCAGGAAATATGATGACGCCGCATAGATAGGGCTGTGGTGTGACCCACACTATACTAACCGCTTACTCCGTTGTTCAATACCCCGTTGCTGTTTCCTCTCGAAGGGGGGGGGTACTGCTAACGTGTTTGCAGTACCACCTGTTGAGCCGTGAATTGGGTAGTATCCGCAGTAGTACCGAACACCCCGAAATATCTGTCGAGTACACAGTCAGTGTCCGCAGAACAAAAAAATATCGCGAGTATATTTTCCCAAAGTCATACCAGCAGCATTATGTGTAGTCCGTGCAGGGCAATTTGTCCACTGCTGTGTTCTCAGCATATTTGTACAACTTATCGAGTTGAAAAGTAAAACGACTTCAGTCGTGATCACCAACAATGCTGCAGGGAATCATATAGGTACAACAGTAAGAACAAATGACTTCTCTACACGAAAACCGAGTGATATAGTCTATGTAGGCCGTCACAAAATACATAGATACTAGTCTAACCACAACTGCCAAAATGGACAAAAGTCATTAACCGAACGTATCCCGAAGTTTAGTTTCACAAGAACCCAAAACGTTGGCTGACCCGAAGCAAGGCGAAGCACACGGTGTTCGTCCTTGTTAGTGAGGTAGAGGATCGACGTAAATAATGCTATCGTACGTTTTTGTTTCCTCGCTCTCCTTTGCTCAACGCCTCACCGAATATCGAAATCCGCCAAGAGAGTAATAAACACTTCCACGCGCTAGATATCAAATCATTAACATTTTAGAGCCGTCCATGCCGCTGCTGCAGTTCCCATCTTCCCCCGCCCCCAAAGCCCACGCCTTGCCCACCACCCGCACCATCGCCTAGACCTGGCACCAGGCGTATACCAAACCCCTATATCTGTGCGACCTAAAGCCCTCTCCCCCGGCCCCCGCCAACCCCCCCACACAAACCTTTTCCCCCGTCCCACCCCACAAGAAGAAATTATAGTTTCCACGAAAAAAATAAGCTGCCCCACCTGTCCCTCCCCCCCTCCCCCCGTCCCGCCCTCTTTTTGACCAAAATCTGGCCCCCACGTCCTTATGAACTCCGCCCTCCCCTCCCCGGTTGTTCGACTTACAGGATTCACTTGATAAGCTGATGCTTTTCTTTCCACAGCTGTCAGATTTTGTCCCCTCAGAAACGGGTTTTATATTTTCTGCGCACAGACATGCTGCCTAACATCACCCTGTTGACCCTGATAGCTACACTGTAGTTGCAAGGGGAGTCGCCGACTGGTATCCTCAATGAGGACACACAACCCGTAAATCGCGCGATTGGAGTATCACACACAGCTTTCAAAGATGAGTTTCGACAAAATATTCGATCTCACAGCTGGAGTGTATATTAATTTTTAAAATATATAGACTACAGCTGTCTTATCGGCGATCCTTCACCTCGACAAAATGGAAGGATTTCGTGTATTTCGCCATGCTCCAGGTCAGCCAACGTTTTGTGTTCTTGTAAAATTAGACTTCGGTATAATATGTTCGGATCACGATTTCCGTCCATTTTGACAGTTTTTAGAATATCATATTTTTTATTGTGACGGCCTACATATACGACTCGATATTCGTACAAGCTGGGCCGGCCAAGACGCTCAAAACAAGCCAATATCGCTGTGCTGCGCTCATTTTTTCGAGTTCGGACCTGAAATTTTGACACGTGTTTTGGACCAAGCTCATTGAAACAGTACTTACTTGGCTAACTCAAAAAAGAAAAAATAATAATCCATTGATTGTCTTTTTATCAATTTTATGATTTTGAAAATCTTTTGGCCGGCCATATAGATATATGTCGGCCATTTATTTTTATTTTTCCGGAGTTCGCCAAGTACTGTTTTGGTGAGCTTGGTCTAAATCACGTGTCAAAATTTTAAGTCCTAACCTTAAAAATTGATAAGTGCATGGCAAAGTTTCCACCGAAGGACCTCTGCATACAAATTTTCAGATATTTTTAGGGATTCATCCATCGCTTTCGAACGAAAGTGACCTATGAATTGAAACCCATATATATATATATATGTCCTTACTCCTCGTTCCAAGATGTACATGCCCAGAAAAACTGAGCTAAATTCCATCCACGTTGTATTTCGTTATTTTTTAGAAAACGCAACACAAAAATATCATGAATAAAATGCTCAAACTAGGAGACGTGAGTAGCAACCACTTATTATTTCGGCACCAACTTGGCAGATTTCCAAGTTGGAGAGGTTAAAATGACAACCGCCTCTACCTGATTACGAGTATATGCTAAGTTCGCAATGGGTCACTGTGGTTCAAAAAATATGCCCGACTGACGGATTATCGGTTTCTTGGCCGGCCCAGCTTGAGAGTATATGGTCTAATTATTTTTTTCTTTGTGTGCTGCGGACACTGCCTGTGTGCTCGACAGGTGTTTCGGTGTGTCAGATAGTGCGGATACTACCCAACGTACGTCTGAACAGCTCGTATTGCAAGTACATTGGCAGTACCCTTTCCCCCCCCCCTTCGAAAGGAAGCAACAACGAACGGGGTATTGAACACCGGAGAAAGCGGTTAGTAGTAAGCTGTGGGTCAGACCACCGCCTTATCTATCTATCCGGCGTCATATATATATATAAATATTCTTCCTTGGATTGCCAGCACCAGGTGACCAGGAATACAAGGGTATTAGTGCATTTGACCACTTGAAAACCAAGATATCAGGAGGCGGCCAGTAATGGGAGAACGTCCAACGACCATGGGTGTCAAA
Source organism: Undaria pinnatifida (assembly GCA_012845835.1). Taxonomy (NCBI): domain Eukaryota; class Phaeophyceae; order Laminariales; family Alariaceae; genus Undaria; species Undaria pinnatifida. The sequence goes on along the minus strand of JABAKD010000002.1, from coordinate 3,114,779 downwards.
TCGAACTTCGTCGAACTCACGGCTGACGTCCTTGAAATATATTTTTAAAATCGATACTTCTGTATGCCAAAACGTTGTTGTTTGGCGGCAGACGAAACGAATCATCGTAAAATTCCCGCTAGTCACGCGCTTCTCCTGCCATATTTGCTTGTAAAAGGTCAACCGGTTAGCTGTACCTAAAGTATGCCTTTTTCCCCAGCCTAAACGGCGGGATAGCAGGTCCGTCAGATTCACACGGGCAAGCGCGTCAATATCCAAGCGGTTTCACTTCCTGGGTATACCGGGGGGATAAATCTTCAAGTTGGACATGGAGAAAGTTGTAAAAGTATTTTCATTTGCGGATGGTGAGGTTCGAACTCACGACCCCTAAACCCATGGATGGTCTGATGACGACGATTAGTGGGTATTAGTCCGTTTGACGACATTTGCAAGAAGTCAACCAATTCATTTCTACCCAAAGTAAAACTCTCAACAGTAGTAGAATATTTATAGTACTCAGCCGTTACAATGCAGGCACAACGAATTTTGCTGGAACAAGTTTTGTTGAAAACTAATTGCTTAATCCAGACCTCATCGATCGTCGGATGGAGCACAGGCAGCCTACACGACACTTTTTTCCCCCGCGTCCATCTCGCGCCCACCCGCCCACGCACCACTCACAACACACACACTTTACCAAGGAAGCACAACACATTCTGCCTCTCTCTTCTTCCTGGTGGTTCAGGCGCCCAATCATCGAGTACAACAGTGTCAGGTGAGCATCACAGCCCTGCCCCGGTTGCTTGTGCCGGCCGCTCAACAACGTACGTAGCGAATGGCCGGCCACATGTAACAGGTTAGAACTCACATACATGTAGTTGTTCTGATCGAATCCCGGGTCAATGCTTGCTGTTACAGGAAACTGGCTGGTCGAAAAGAATGGTGGTCTCGTTGCAATGGGAAATATTTATTATACCGTGAAAAAAATACCATGTCGATAAAAACATATGGGCACGCAACCCAACGGTCGCAACACAGTGTCCATACCGAACGATGGCGCCCATTTCCCGCTCTTTCTTTGGGCGTTGGTACTTCATGTGGGACACGACCAAGAACGGCGGCAGCGGCGAAACACCAAGTCTTTTGAACGTAAACACTATTCTCGAAGGAACCGTCATACGGCATTGATATGGCACACGTTTGTGGAAGGCAAGCTTCGTGGAAACGACGGCAGCAGCAGCTGGTGATGATGCAGGCAGACCCAAACTCCGGATAGTTTTGCAGGTTGATGACTTTGCCACCATTTGGTGAGGGGATTTCTCGTGGGTGTAATGGGGAATATGGCTTAACCTACATGAATAACATCACGCGCCCACGCGAGCGCAAAGGATTGCTGCGAAGGCAACGGATTAGATCGCCCACTATTTCCATTTATCGAACCCATCGTCACTAACGATGCAAGGCCTACTATACCCCGCGGAGTATTACGCCCGCCCGCGCAAACATTAAACCTTCTGTATACCCTAGATCAGACAAACTGAACCCAGACGTGATGCAAACACTACAACCCAGGGTCTTATTCTATATAAAAAACATCGACGATATTATCGTAAGGCCGGTGCTGCGTACGTCCTGCTGGGTTTCCACGACATCTTCGTTTGGCATTTCGTAAGAGGGCGTGCGTTATCTTCGGTATAGGAGGGTCTTGTTTAGTTTAAAAGCACGTTTTTGCTCTATTTGACGACCCGTTCAAAGAAATTTCGTGGAATTCGTTTGTGTCGACCACCTGTTCAAACATTTGTTTTGGGCCTATCCGCAGCATTCACCTGTTAGTTCTACCGAAACAAATATTCATTCGACAATCAATGCATTAATTCGCACTACAATTTCGGACGACACAGATTGAACGAGTTTACAAAATTTTGACGCCACTGACTCCGCATCATTTAATCACACCTGGTTTGCGATACCTAATTCGTATTTGTGTGATACTCTATGATTTTAACCTTGCACTCCGCTTGTTTGGGTAAGAGACTCAGCACGACATCAACCATGCATTCATTCATTGATCATTTTATCGCGATACAATACGCTCTGACGACGTGACTCTCAGCACTATGCGAGGAATAAACGAAAAACATGTATGTATGCACACAAAGTATAGGTGCGCATGTAGGTCATTCCTGCACACCCCCCTCGTACCTATCTTACTCTCACAGTCGTGCGCAAGGGCCGACTTGTTGTGCGGTCTACCAAACAAAGGAAAAAGGTGAAAAGGTGACCGCTCTAGAGAATATATATATAGTCTACACCCTTAGCGGTGTCCACAATAATAACCCATGCACCCCTAACCAATGATCTGAAATTATATTTATGCACCCTGATCCCACCTTCTATAATATTCGCGGGCTAGGTTAGGGCCTAGGCTTCAACACAATTCTCTTGACAAGGATAGAAAAGAAAGCCAAAAAAAGATAAAAAAAAAATAACAAAAAAATTAGACTATATTAGTCGTAACAAAAATAGTTTTTTTCATTATTGAATTTCGGTCGGGTTGGGTCTTGGTACCTGGTACCACTAACTACTCCTGCTGCTGTAGTAGTTTTTTCTTTGAAGAAATTTATATGCACCGCTATTTAACGTACTACTCCAGTCGTGGTGGTCGTCTGCCGATATACACCTGGTACAAGGTATCAACCAGACCAGAAGCCCAAGCCACAACCTAGCCCGAATGAATATCAAAATAGGGGGCGGGATCAAAGCGTGCACATACAATATTCCGTATGGATGGGTGGGGGTGCATGACGGCGAAGGGTCGCTAAGCGTGAACATGTATTCCCCCCTGCAGCGGTCACGTAGTCACCCTTTTCCTCTTGGCAGACCGCGCAGCAAGTCAACCTTGCACACGTACGTCTACGAGAGTAAGAAAGGTAGGTAGTTGTGAATGACATACATACATGCGCACCTAGGTGTGCATACTATTTTTCATTGATTGAAAATATTGTACAGGTATGTAGTGGCAATATTAGTGTCGTGGTGGTCCCCCTGTGTTGGCGGTTGAGTAATGCCAGTTGCGCATGATGAAGCGCCTGAGTAGTGGCTTTACGTAGTGGGGAACAACTTGTTGTATTGGCAGTACATGACGTAGCTCTTCAATCGTGCTGGTGCAGGATCTGCATATATTCCCAGCTGGAACGCACATGTATGTGCCGTCACCACCATTTTAAGGGGAATCACCATACAATTGCTGCTCCTCAGTTGCTCAAATAATGCACTCTATCTATGCAGTATTGATTGGGACAACGCATAGCACGTACATACAGCGTTCTACCACATACAGTGAATTGAGCAATTGAACGCACGGGGGCATCCCTCCGTGCTGTCGGATGCCAGCATCGATGAACACAAACACTCCAGTCTTATTTTTCTGCGCTAGGACGGGCGCGATGTTACTGCACTTTGAATTGTAATTGTAGCTGCAACCTACCACGGAAAGTAAGTAGGAAAATAGTGAGAACTTCATTGTAAGTAGTAGTGGTGGTCATGTTTTGCCGATACAACGACGGGTGGGTGCGTTTTGGATGTTCCTTGCGAATAGCTTGGGGGTGGGAGGTGCCCGTCGTCAGACGAATTTGCTCCAAGAAGTACTTCCCTGTATGTGTATGCTTGCTGTGGCGAGAGGACTTGAGATTTGTAGTATAGAGAAAGTTTTGAACAAAGCACTAGAATTGTGAGATAGATACTGTTTTTAGCATTCGGTAACCTCGTTTCTATTTTTTTTTCCAAGTCCATGGATGCACAGGAGGTGTCGTGGTATTTGGGCAGCTCTCTGAAAACGGAAAATAAATCGGACGCCAACGGTTTCATCTTTGACCTAGTTCATGTTGTGATCTTTGTGACGACAATGTATCTTATATATGTCACCAAATCTAACGACGATGTGCATTTCGCGCCAGTACATGAAAAGCAAAACTACTGCTTAGGTTCTGGCGCAAGATGGTTCGTTTCGTTTCCTGCACGTCGGTTCCTTCGAATCGAAGAAGGATGTAGGTAGTGAACAGTAGCTAGTAGTTGTGCCGGCGCGTACGGAGCGACCGTGCCCTAAGTCTGTTACTGACTCGATTGTTGACCCTATTCCACTTCAACACCTCCCTACTGTGCCATTCGCGTGAAAGGTCGCCATCTCTGCGATGACTCGCGTGTTGAAGGCATTGGGCCTATATGCAGCCGGTTTGGTGCTCGTCGCCCACAGCGTCAACGGGCAAGGTAAGAGAGAATTATGCGTTCGCCACTGCAATGATAGTAGGCACTGCTGTCGCGAGATAATATGTATAATTATATATAAACATTTAACCTGATACGGGTTCAAAGCTATCCATCGGAGTGGGTCTAGCAAGGAGTCGTTTGTTGTAGAGATTTACATCTTGTTTAGGTGGATTAGGGTTGATACGCCGAAAATTGCAGATAGGACGGTGGGAGATACATATGTATGCAACAAGTCGGCAACTAGGGCCCAATCAAAGTTTAACAAAAATATTAATAGCTGTTTTGATAGAGAAAAACTAAGTACAATAAATAGTCTAGGTGTTTTGCAAAAAATAAAAGAGCCCAGACGAAAAGTTTAAACACCTGGTTCGTGTAGAGTTTTTTTTACTTGTAGAGCCTTACAAAAAATATCGACGTGTCTCGGACCGAAAACGCTCACGCTAAAAATATATATATATATATATTTTTCGCCGAGCCATCGCACGGCAAGGGTTGCACGTTTCGAGCAAAATCGTTTTTCGCCGGCTGTTGAGCTATACCCAAGTTTAAAGGAACTAACTACCTTTAGGTGTTTAATTTGTCTCAGGACTCGGGAATAGAAGCTTGGTCGGGTTGCATGTTCAAACTAGTTGTGCCGTCGAAGTCATCGATGGTTCGGGTGATATGCTGACCTCATCATGTAATGATAGGACCTCAGAAAAATCTAAGAATCTGCTGCATCTCTTACCATGCATGGGATTGCTCGGCCGTTTTTCCTCCTTCCTTGGTGCACCCCACGCGTTTGCTACCTCCAACAGCGTCAAAGTTTCCCTGTTTGCACTTTCACCGGTACGAGCAGATTAGTATTTCAAAAATCCACCCGATATACTCCAAGCTAACGTTTTGTAGAAGCTGTCTGTTCGAACGTGTTGCAGCCGTCGTGTAGTCAGTGCACACTCTCCCGAAAACGTATCACATCGTTGAATTTGCAGCACTTTCCCGACAACCTAATCATTCGAGTCATCGCACAGGGGTGCGGTCGATCTATTAATATCTCATTAGTTGGGTTTTATCGCACAGGGGCGCGATGACTCCGGTATGTGCGATGACGCCCATCCCTGTGCGGAAATTGATTGAATTTAACTATTCCATTTCACATCATGGGGCACACCCATGTGCGATAACTCCGCTGTCTTTGAATCCAAAAAATAATCAAACACCCACAATGACACGGGAATTCGTAGCTTGGACCAGTTTAGGTGGTAGCTGCGTCGTTCGGTTTTTGCTGCGTTGTCCCAAGACCGGTTACGGTAACATTCGAGTTTCGTGTTGATGATATGTGCAGGGAGGTAAGAAAAACGCCCTGGTATGTCCTCGTAATCAGTGGAAGCAGAACCGTAGATGTGGTAGATTGCATCTGTGTTCGGTGGAGCTCGGCCACCGTGTATCACTGCACTTGAAGACATCATTTACTCATCTGCCTGAACCTGCGAAACCCCGAGGTGGATCCCCGAGCGGTAGTGAATCGCGAGACAAACAACCTGTGGCAGCGTTTCTATCCCGGGGCCAAATGCCATAGCATGCAACCTCGCACACGAAACTGGCACCGACGTCGGAGACACGTGCGATGACTCATATGCCTGTGCGGATATTGATTTCAAGTGTTCACAAATTGGATCTTGTTTCTTGCACAGGGGTGCTACGATATGCGTGATGACTCCAATGGGTACGCAGTTTTGATCATGCTGACTGACAACAACGCATGTTTCATTAAATCAAACCATACCGTGGGAGTCGTCTTTGGTTGCCCGCGACTCGTTCCCGTCGTAGCCGGCGCCTTCACGCACTTCGATTTCGCGGGATGTGGTCTCTCGTGAGGAAATGCGGATCCCTTCACATGAAGAGCCCTTAACGTATAGTTGGGGGGTGGAGATTTGGTTTCCTTTCGGGTGTTGCAAATTTCGACGACTTTCGACCACAGAAGCAGCACTCTAAAGTCGAGGTATATACCTCCTTTGAAACGTACGGTGGACATAAACGCGACCAGCTGGGGATGCAACATGTCGTCCGTGTCGGCGAAGACAGCCTGTGGTTGAAAGTCAGAATGCAGCAAAACAATAACTAGAAGACCCGACGGACGGTGAGGTCACTAAGATTCCCCCGCCCCTCCTATTGGGAAAAGTAGACCTAAGCTGGCCAACCAAGCAAACGGCTACCAGGTATGGTTTTGCGTGAAATGGATAAAAAATCTGCGCAGTGTATTTAACCCAAGCATCTGAATCCAACCCGGCTTGATATCACCTAGGCGGTAGTTAGTGCACTGTGGGCAAAAATGGAATAATGTGCGTTGTACGCGGAGAGCGCGTGAAGTACACTCTCATACTTGGAGGAGGATCTTTTGGAGCAGGAGTACTGGCAGCAGTGCCGACAACGACGATGTCTACAGAAAAAAATATATCGTGTAAACTTGCTCGGCGGCCTCTATCCACATGTAGCTAGGGGGGATATGATAGCGGCGTAAACATTTGTTGCTTGCTTGCCTTCTTGGTCATGTGACCAGCGACCACGCATTCCTTTCGTGCCGAGGCACTATTCCTATTTCTAATTTTGACACCTCTAATCTTTAGGCGCTAGTTACGCCTCTTCTACACACTCACAAGAAAACTGTTTGCTATTCTATCCTCCTGTTGTTTCGACGTCTGTCTGCGGACACCATCTATCTCTTATGATAGATAGCGATCGTTCATAGGCTACTCTCCATTAATAGCGCGTCAAACTTTTCCGCGACAGAAACGTCTAATTTCCTATTCTCCTCCGATTACCGGCTTTGTCGAGGACGGAAAACCCCATCGCCTAGTACATCTATCGTAGCAGGCGTCCCACGCATATCTCTTGAGTGATTCTCCCATTCCGCGTTGTTCCTTAGCGCAAGCCTTTCCCATTCTGTTTATATGCATATATTATGTTTTTGTCTTGTACCCCCCGAGCACCTGTACAGACAGCACCTCTTGTCTCCCCTTAAATCCATCCTATTTTTACCCGACTACATTATTATCCCTTCATATTCCAGCTCGCCCATTTGTTATATTGTCCCATGCAAGCCTGTCAGCTACGGCTGGCGACCTCAATTTTTTGGCATATTATTATTTACGTTGTATTGTCCTTTCAACTTTGTCTTGTCTCTATTTCATCTGGGCTGTTTCCAGTTGTTTTACGAACGTCGCGACGGGGAAGGGAGGGGGGGGGGGGCAAAAGGGAAACAAGCATTATACCAACAATTAGTCTACATCTGAAGAGTATTGGAATGGAAGAAATCATTCAAAATCTGTAGAGGTGGGCGATCAAAGGGGAATCTAAAGACGTGAAATGATCAAGAAGGCACACAAAACCAGGAGCGTTCGTCCAGAGAAATCATGAAGGTTTCGCTATGAGGGGAGCTCCGACAGCTTAAAGGGCTATGTCATCAAGTGTGCCCCGAACACAGACAAGTTTATAACATTATTACCGAAACAACGCGTGCTGACACAGGGGCCTGAAAGAGGCCAACAGCCTGTTACTTGATATAACTCCAGCCACACTGACGGATAACGTCATGGAGTAGGCCGACAAGGTCCCGTACCAGCTAATTCCAGAATCAGGTCAACGTCACGATGCATTCTACATATTTTGTGGAAAGCAAGGCTTTAGGATGGGCTCGAGATGGTCGGCAATGCTCGGCAAGCGACGCCTATGACTCGGCGAGGCGTGAGACCCAGCTTTTCAGACGTCGGCGTCGCCCACCGTCTTTATCCGTGCGTCATAACGGTGCTTAAGCGCTCAGAGTCGCCAGGCCATTATGACATAGTTTGTATTGAATATAGCAGCCCTAGATAAGGACCGTTCTTGTCGGACATGTGAATTTCAATTTTACATATTTTTCCACAGTATTTCATTGAAAAACGTCTGCACGGTTATCGAGCGCAATTTTTTTTTTTCTTTTCCTGATTTTTGAAAGCGGAGCCATAACACAAGACAGCCACCCTCCACACCAGCAGTCACGCGCGTCATCACACAGCGAGTATGAGCGAACGTCCCGGAAGACCGCAGAGGAAAGCACCCGGACCAAGTAAGTTCGTGCAATCCGGCGACAGCAGCCGCTGGTGTCAGGAACATGTCGAGCAAGACGAGGACGCCAGCGATAGCCTGCTTCATGTTTCTGCGCCTCATGTTTAGATCCTTGGGAAGGCTGTATCGTTGTTTCGTCCGTCTCAAGGATGAGTCCTCCGTATGCCCAGGCCGCATTCTTCCATCGCCCATAATGTTGGACCACCCAGGACAACGGTTAAAGCTACCCGACGGTCCCAACGTTGAGCCACGGCGCTTGTCGGAGCACTGCCTTCGAAATATAGAAATCTACGACAGCATTTCCTAAACTATGGTTGTTAACTTTTGCATATTTTTTGGGTCGGAAGAAGTTGACAAATTGTGACAGAACGCCTCCGTATTTCAAACACACATTTCACAAATATGGAAATTTTGAAACTGGAAAAAAATACACAAATTAAGGTGTCCTATACTCGTATAACCGGCCGTAAGTAAAACTACTTTCAAATGTCGATTTTTTAAGCAGCCTCATTGTTTACCCAACGGTTGACATATTTCTCTCCGGCAAGCTGAGCGGGCTCAGATGCCTGAAAAAAACACTGACCAGAGCGGTCTTACCTGAACATCGCCATGTTTTGCACGTCGAAACCTTGCGTCTATGTTGTTAATGCTTTGTTTATGATGTAATTAAATATCAGCGCACCACAGCGCTGAACCAACAGAGAAGCCACGTGCGGTGCAGTGCGGTACCCTGCCTTGCCCTGCCGTGCGATGTTGTGCTGTGCGGCGCTTTGTCATGCTGTGCCGTGCTGCGTGCTATAACTGTAATTACATTTTGTACAATAAACCAGGACTCGTTCGACGAAGCATCATCCAGCAGTATCGACCATATTCGTACCTACCACACATTCGAAAAACAATAAATGGCCCCAACTCCGCTCAACTCATCTACACCTCATGAGTGTACAGCGCAGCGCTGTGCGGTGTCGCGCGGTGCCGTGGGGTTTCGTGAGGTGCCGTGAGGTGCCGTGAAGTGCCGTGCCGTGCCCGGCAGTGCGGGGCTGTGCCTTGCTGAGGTCTGCTTTCTATCGAACACACAATAACAGATATCATGCGAGGTACCAGGTACCAGGTTCCAGATACTGCTACGACGTGGGTACTCTATTGTTGCTTTCTTCGTTGAATGTCCTCCGTTTTGGTCTTCTTCCGTTATTTTCAATCGCCTACTAGACTCGTGCTGCCGATAAGAACGTGTGACATTGCCAAACAATAACGCAGCACAGCACACTTGGTACAAGTAGCTCTCGGCATTGTCCAATCGCTAGATGCACTAAATCATAGCCCTCTTCTTTCATCCGCATTTCAATCGAGTTCCTTGTGCGAGCGTAGCTGGCGGCGTCGGCCACCAGCGGAGTGCAGCGCCCTTGTAACTCGTACCAGGAACATGGGCAGTGTTCGGGTTGAGATGTGCAGCTAGGCCAGATGTCCGTTTCATTGCCTCACTTGCACGTGTTCTCTGCACTACATAATGTAGATTTCAAACAAACCAGTTCCCATCTTCGCATCCTCATCACATCTCGAAGTCACAGAATTAGGTACAGCACTGTGGTCGGTGCGGACCTTCGCTGTCGCCACCAATCGCAGCGATAGTTGACGGCAACAGGCAGGTTAGGCCTATGCCTTCGGCGGTGTTGCCTGGGGTGCGCTACATCTCTCTCGCTCGTTGTGTACTACTTCATATGTACCAGATCCATCGTATTGCAAACGCAAACGGAAGCCTCGTCGTTTTTTCACCACGGGTGATACATGGTGATGAGACAAACGAACAAAACCGATGGCACGTGATAGAAGAAGCTCCCCCCTCCGTTGAGGAGCACAATTAGGGCGGAATGGGCGGACAAAGAACATCGACACAACCGTTGATGCCACGGGAGGAAATGTGGGAGGCCTTGAAGCAACCGCTGTAGTTTAGGCTGTGTCATCGCTTTTATCACGCAAACATTTAATTTTCGTTCGCGGATAACACGGTTATATTCATTCTACATTTATGACAGTGAACTGCTCTTCTAATATGACAAAGACAATATGCCTTGAAAACAAAGACGTAGAAATCGCCGGGAACCTGGATTGAACTCGCACCCATTACGTTGTAATGGAGCCAATATATCGCGTAGTTCGACCGAAAGGGAGTAGTTCATGGTCAGTCGGCTGACGGAAAGTGGTGCAGAGGGCCGTAGACGCGCGGAACGGTGACATGCGAACACCAGATTGAAGTGCATTATGAGGTAGACAACGTGTGTAGGTTTTTCCCCTCTAAACACTCCTATTTTTTTTCACATGTGGCCGTTTTTGCGGTGGCCAACGGCAAAGGTCATTCTCACACAATACCCGAAAGCCGACGTGGCCTATGCGATCGCCGGTATTGTGCTTAGACTAGACCTTCGCAGTTTCCAAAACGAACGATATACGTTTAGTTCAGAAACTGTTTGCGTCGCATGTGTTCCAGAATACACTTTCTTGCGGTCGTGCCCCCTGAAGGAAGACATCGCTGGTCGTAATCGCTTTGGAATATTCATTGGACGGGTGAGTGTTCTCATTCCGACTGTGTAGAGTATGAAACACCTACGGTTCTTGACGTATCACACAGTGCCTAGCACTGCCGAGTTCATAGCGAAAAAAAAAGTGCGAGAATAATACTGCGTTGGTCACAATTTTTTATCGATCTCTGTTGACCGGGAGAACCTTGCCTAATAAATACCAAACCAACGTTGTAAATTTGCTGTTCTGATGCCTACTGCCGATCGACGCAGGGGGACCTCCGTCGATCAACTGCGAGGAAGCCCAGGTCAACGTACCGTCGCGGGTTGCAAGAGGAACCGTCCGTATTAACGCACCTTTCGTGACAACTGCGGGTGGAGCAGCGCCTGTGACGATATCGCCTAACCCGCCGAGGTTTTTATCGTATACCGGCGTTGCGGGTACACAGAGAGGATTCACCTACACCGCTAGGGACGCTCGTGGGAACACGGCTACCTGCACGGTCGTGTTACGGGTTGTACTAGGTATGTTTTGGACGAGGTTTGTGGATCGATGTACCGTAGGGAATCTTGTGGCAGTTGATGTCCCGACTGCGACACGCCCTGTACCTAAAATTACAAAATCGCACCCAGCGTTTGGATGGATATAACAGGACCAACATGTGCAATCTGAAACAAGTGTTGTTAGCTGCACTTACTCTGTAACTCTTGGTGGTGTCTTACCACACGTTAGAACTTGCTCGCGTATGACGGCTGTCCAGTGACATTAAACACTTAGACTAGTTTTATGTTGGGTCGGATATTGTTTCCTGTGCCTTAACTACACAAGCACACATCACTTATACTTGAAGTGCTTGCAGTATATACTACTAGCTGATGTCCATGCGGTTTACATGGCTGGCCATTGGAATTTCGGAGCGTATGTGGTAAAGGTTTTCATCAGTTGTCCATACTTGTTATCCTTCATAAACTTAATGCAGTCTGCAAAAGATGAAAAAAACCGGTTTGTCGTCTCCGAAAAAGAGAAAAAGAGGACGACAAGTCGAAACTGAAAAGTTGAAGTGTTAAGGTAGTAGTCTATACATGTGATGTCTTTTAAAGCCATTGGAGCAGACACATGTCGCAGTGTATGTCAGTTTGTACCTGTATCGTACCAGTGTTCGGCAGGAAGGCTTTGGGAATTTGCCCCAGAATGACAAGTATGCGATGTGTGACTGACAGGAGTTAAACGTGAGATTAGCAGAAAACATGACAAAAAAAATGTGATTGTATGCTCGGTTTGCAGGAACGCCACCACCAGAGCCATGCCTCAACGGTGACGACGTATGTCAAGACCCGCACATGCGAGGCCTTCGCGGCCAAAACATCGATTGGTCTGGAGAGGACGGCGCCTGGTACAGCCTGATTCAAGACGAGAAGGTCGGCCTCCAAATAAATGTCCGTGTAACCGCACCGTTGCCCGACGACTTCCCCAACCGCCAGCTGATTACGGGTATGAGTATTTTATCTGAAGGCCACTCCGTCATCATCGCTGTGGATGACCCGTACAGCGTGGACACCGATGGATGCAAAAACGTGAAAACCCCTTGTCTTTGTGACGGAGGAATAAGTGTGGCTGTCGACGGACAAGACGTCGATGGTCTCCTTCATCCCAGCAGAGACGTGTATGTCACCGACGGGATCACGATGTCGGCTTCCAATTTGCCGGTCGAGTGCCGCCAGTTTGGTGGAGACAAGATCTGGGCCCGCATGTACGATGAAATGCTGCAGGGACGTCGACAGCTGGCTCCGTCTAGCTTCGAAGACTGGATTCTCAGCTATGGCAACATGGCGGCACCCGACTGGTGCGCCAGATTCATCGACCTACACGGCATCGACAATGTACAGTCCTCTCATGCCGTTTTCCAAATAGTCACACCCACGGTGCTTGTGCGTCTGAACGCCGGCCTAAACCACCAGGGTGGTGGTGAGCTTGACTCGGACGGGCGTGTACTTCCCGAATTGGATTTCTGGCAGATGGATATAGGACTGGAGGGCTTGTCTGTTGACCACGAAAGCTTGTCCGGCTTGCTCGGGGAGACAGCTCGCCCAGTCATTGACGACAACGGATCTGAGGTGATGCATGGGTATGACGCATTCCGTGGGACCGTTGAGGACTACAAGGTGGTGGATGCTCTGGGGACGGACTTCGCTCTTCTCCGCAACAAGAAGCTCCTAGTTTAGTTCCCGTGCAGCTTTGGCAGGCACATAACAATCAAATCCCTAGCATGTTTCCGATGTGAGTGTCATGGCCACATCCACGGCTTATGCGGTGTGTTCCACATACTTTACGAAAACAATGGTTGGCGCGTTTTCCAGATGTGGAACCGTGTGTATTGTGGCAGACTTAGCGAATGTTTAGTTTCATCCTCCTGCAAAGGACATATTCCTCCACGTGCGGATAAGACTGGCATCTAAATTGTTCACTGTCACGGTACGACGTTTAGGGCCACTTGGGTTGCAGTCGTCCAGTCAGACCAAGTCGCCTTTTACAAGCGGCAAATTTGTTCCTACATTCTCAACGTCTGCCCTTTGTGGTTGGTTGTGCCGTGTCACTTAAAGAACTGGAAACCAAGGTGGTAAGAAGGCTACAGCATACTCGTCGGCGATATACACACTATAAATCGCTGCTGCAGCTGCAGTTGAAAGACCAGAACACCGAACACCACATGAAATATACATTTAACATATCAGGAGTACCAGCCTGCTGGACTTGGGCTGAAAGAAGTATGGAGGAATACTTGACTCTGGAACACGGGAGAGAGCAGCGTTGTAGTTTTTAAGTCCATGTACGCAGTTTGTATCAAGTTTCGGCGAAAGAGAGTCGTGCAACAAAAAACATGCCTCTTTTTTGTATGGGTGATAGATGTTGAGGCTGTCTGCAGGTTTTTTATGGGAGGGCTGTCGGGAGTGTAAGGAGTGACGTGTATTCGGTTTCGTGTCATTCCCAGAGCAGTATTTGAAATATCAGTGCTTGGTGGGCAGTGTTTTGCTGAGTTCGAAGGTCGTACCATGAAATACGATAAGCATATAGACTACTATATGGTCACTGTATTTTCGAGACTGTGCCTAGTTTTTCCTCGGAAGGCTGGCAAACGTGGAAAGTAAACACTCATCGTGGTATAAGGGATGGTGTATATTCAGTTTGATGTAATCTCGTGTACATTTTGACAATGGCGCAAATCGAAAGGACTTATTTTCATGCACGAAGCCAACACTTGCACTGGCGAGAGGAGGGCTTCGTTTTCGTATGCACTAGCTTTGGGGGGTCAAAGTTCATTGAACACGAGTTGTGTGCTGGATATTTTTGTGCTAGTTCCGGCATTGGGTGTTAGCTTTCGGTTATATATTTGTAGATCACGGCCGGATCGTTAGGTAACGTATTCTTTTGGGGTTCATGTCTTCTTCACTCGTCGATTGCTCTTGAGTACGAGTGGATGGCATATGTTGGAGACTCTTGAGTACGAGTGGATTCCTGGTATATGGAGACACGTCGGAGTCACGACAACAGTTTTATAATACATTTATCATTCATCCGATATGAGTGCTGTTGAGAGTACTAAATGTACGATCCGATGTTGTAACGGTTGTGCTACGACTGTGCATCAGGCCGACGGTCAGCAGCAACAGTTTGGCATATTGTCATGGTATTGTCCTGGCTTGTGGTTTTCTGCTTTTTCATTTTCCTGGGGCTACGTATCCTCGCAGGGTAGAGGTGTGGGAGCGGGTTTTGAAGAGCCGTAACTTCGAGTCATGTTCTACATCGTGGAACCGGTGCTGCCCCGATATTAGAGTATTTCTGCGCACTTGGCTCTTCAGCGTGGGCTAGTGTTTTTGCATTGCCCTGGAAGCCAAACAATGTGTAAGATCTCGGATATGGAAACGGAATAAAAGGTTTCACATGCCGCTGAAGGCATGCGTGTATTGGAACAGGAGGATGATGCGTTTGCTACTGGGACTAGCGAAACCTTGAGCGTTAGTTACAAATCCCTGGCTTGTGGGGCTAATACAAGAGCTTACCTCATGCAACTGAGTAACCAACTTTAAACGTACAAAGTAGAGGCACCTGAGTGTGGCCTGTGTTTGTAACAGTCCCTTAATCCCATGCTGCACTCTTCTTGCAGCTCGGTTTCTTTCCAACACTGCCGACGTCTGATCCTTGTGTGCGGTTGCCGGAGCCAAGAAAAAAGTGAGGAACTTGAATCACGAGGGAATAGCACGTACTGTAGTCTGCTAGTGTATACCGTATGATTCGTTTTCATTGTACTTCATTAGTTGTCATCTGTTATCTACCATGCGGGGCGCAATGCAGGAAACTGACCTTGTGACCTCTGGTGATGAATGCATGTAAAAATTTCTGGTGTCATTCCGCTGCGACCTAGGCCATTGTGAAAAAACAAAACAGCTGGTCTGCTCGGAAGCCTTTCATTGCCCGTATCATGGTAAATTAACACATGTGTAGTGGCTGATGGCGATTCGTCGCCCGCACGTGCTACGTGATGAGCTGCAATGTAACGATTATGATTACCATCAGGAAACAACACTGCAACGAGACAGCGCATTAACATGTATTTGTTTTTACTTCATGCAATGCCGGCACCGATGTGTCTGGTCAGCTAGGGCTGCACTTCGAGTTTTTTTCATTCGTCATTCGCTAGAGTGTAAAACACTCTACAGAAATACAATGGAGTACGTAAGGTGGTGCTACGCGTTCGATAGAGATTAAAAAGGCGCTGCGTCTGCCGTTTTCAAAGTTAATCCGATCAGAGCTTCCCAAGATCTCGATAGGACAAATACGACCACGCCGACCTACCCTCTCGTCTGGCCACGACGAGACGTGTCGATATGACGTATTGACGGAATGAAGAATTAGGTCCAAGCAAGCGGACTGGCCATGTTGGCTGCATGTTCTCTTCGTAGCCACAGAGGCGCGCACCGAGCCAGCTTCTGTTTTATCATGCATGGTAGTCACTAGATCTGAGCCTCGCAGACCGATTTCTTGTAGTATCCTGTGTGTAGTCTGATCGTAGAGAGACGTGCAGACGATGTTCCGGGCGGAAAACACGGTGCCGTTGCCTTCTTTGTCATTCAGCTCCCCGAATGCTTAAATGCCTCTGCTGCTTGTTGAAGATAATCCAAAGCTTATTTTATTAGGCAGTACTTGACAGCGATTAAGATTTCAGCAACGGTGAAGAATTTCAGCTTTAGGCGAAAACAAACCTGAGCTTTGGTGTCTGACGGCTCATTGGTCGAGGCTCGTACAAACCAATGCACAAAGCAGACGTCACGTGGGGAAGATAGGGTTCCATCCCGGGAACACAATTCAAACACATATCCACAAATCCGACAATCCGGGTATGAAGACAGATGTCACTCGGGTTGATATCTCCCCGTACGGTGTGGAAATTCTAACCCGACGGGCCGATCGTTGATTCGGTGGGGCTCGTATATTTAGCCAGTTCCTCGTGGGGAAGATAGGGTCCCACCACCGGTCCAGAGATTGTTCGATATTTGTTTAAATATTTATGGGGGGGTATTCAAGCCAACGTCACAAGCCTACCGCACTCACGGTGGCACTAGATGCCGCAAGTACCCCTGGAGCAGTTTCAGATTAGAGGATCGCCGTGATCGCTCGGGGTGCAATACCATGCTTTTGTGAGAGGGCATCCGGTTAAAGTGCCCCCGGGGGCGTCGTTAAAACAAGTGCCCATGAAGACGCACGGATTCCTCTCCCCTGAATAATATATAGTTCGACTAAAAGTCGAGTGAAACGCCATTGTATGGGCACGAGCGACGCATATATTACCGCTTGTTAAGGAAACCAACATATCTGTCATAGGCACATTGAACATATAAAATATATTTCGAAAAAACTACGTGTAAGGTTCGATTTTGATGTCGGTGAAGTGAATCGGCCGCCATTCGCAGCCCTAGATATTCAACATTACAACTCGGGTTTGTGTATCTAGTTATCTTCGCATGTAGGTGTCTCGTCGCGTGTTTTATTACATAGCTGATAGATCTGCGTGTCAATGACGGGCCATTCCACGTTCTCGAAATACTGGCACGGAGCAGAAATCGACATATTTGACAGTATGTTTTTCATGCCGAACGACCCATCCATGAGGCAGTTGTCGTCACCGCGTGTCACAAAATGTTCGACGCATATATTTATAGATAGTTGAAAAGTAGTTACGAAAAAGGTTCACGGTTTTCTGTTTTTTCCTGAGACTCCTCATGTTACGTGAGGAGGCAGGTGTAGTCTATACCTCTACCAAAACCTTACGCGATGAAAAAAACAAATACGAATATCAGACGGCACATCGCATGGCCGAAGTACACAACAAAGTGGGGCCCTACCGCGTATTGAAATCCCGACAAATTTGTGTTGAGGAGCTCCGTCGTTCTGAAACCGTTCCTCGGTGAAAACGTGCTTCATCTATCATACCAGGCAGCATGCTGTGCCATACCCCGGTTACATGTTTATCACGTCGGTGTCAATTTGAAACCCACCCTCAGAGAGAGCAAGGCAGTCATAGGCACGCTGATCGCACGACGTGCTTCACGTTCGGGGTGTCTCGACATTTTAATGTAAACCAAGCGTGGTTTTACTGTCTCCATTCCGATTGGTTAATTGGATTCTTGACACAAAGATATAGACTTTGTTTTCATATTTTAACGTAAAGCATTGCGTACCTGTCATTTTCGTGTAAACCTTGTCCCCAGTGGCATATATACCGACAATCTTGTTTTCCTTGTGGGACTCGTCTCAGCCTCAGACGGTGGAAACGGTGCAGAGACCACCTGGAGCGGGCAGCGGTATCTGACGATAAAACAATGTGTTTCGAACATCATCATCGAAACATGAGCTCGGGTCGCAGACGTCGGCACAGTATTACGACTGCACTTTGTCGCCTTAGGCGACGTACCGAGGGACAACTATGTTCATGTCAGCCAGCAAACATCGATTGCTGACTACGCCCGCGTTCGGACGTTTTTGCATGCCCGTCCACATCGCAACAAGGTACTGCACATGACAAGGGCTGCATCGGATAGTGGACGGAACGTGAGGTGGAAGCATATTTCAACACAGTCGCGTTTTACGTGATATTTCATCGACTTTTTTATCGCGGTTCTTCATCTTTTATTTTTCGCAGTCTTTTACTTTCCAGCTTCTGGACACGCCGCGGCACAGGTGCAGTCCTTTATCTCCTCCGGTTCTTCCCCTCACTTTTTTTTCGCGCGCATAGTGTTCAGCAATCCTACTGTTCGTGGGTTTTTCGTCGGGTGTTGCTAACTCACGCTCTTCTCGCGTTTTGTACGCAAGTTCACTTGTGCACAAGACAAAGTCGCCACGAATTTGTACGATTATGCACTCGGGTGGATTCGAACGCACGAAACCGATCTATACCAGGCTCGTGGACAAGCTGATACGCCACGACAACCAGAGTGTCCGTGAGGATGCTTCTTGCGGAGACGAGTGCGGTGGTCGCGAACTACGAAACAGAGATACAACATTCAATATAATTTCCGGAAGTTGGGTTGACCATGAATCTTTATGCTGTTCGAGGTTAACCAGTAAACCACCGTGTGCGATGTGTGTGTCCTTCAATATAAACTGAACTTCCACCCGTCCACATCGAGCTCAACCACAGGAGGTGTCGTTGTCGTTGCTTCATAGATAGATGACACAAACGATAACACAGAGAAAGGTGATTTGGCCACGCAGCAATGAACCGCAATGAAAACGCGGGCAAAAATGATGCAATGTTATGCACACAGCACACGTAAGGCGAGCCTTGGGGGGACACCTCCGTTTTCAATACCGAGTAAGAGCTACTCGCACGGGTGACTCTGTATCTCGCCGACAACAGAACCGCGTTAGGGGAACTGTTTGGCGCATGCAGAGCCCAACATTCGTTTTGGGATTTATGCCGAAAACCAAAATCAGCACGAAGGCTTAAGACCCCAAGAGTACCCCGTGGATCGGTCGCGCTAGTAACCCTTAATCTCTGCGATAACAACAAAGACCCAAAAATGACCCCCCTACTGTAGCCCTTGGTCTCAGGCGATGTACCTGATGTTCCTATAAACCCCTGTGTTGCCCTCGCCCACGTTGACGTTTTGGTGAAAAATTCCGAGACGTGTCCGGCAGGTGCCGTACGGTATCGACCTTTTCCACTGCAGTCGCATTTGGCATCGCTACCGCTTTAGTCAATGGAGCCACGAAGTTTATAACAATATTTCAAGGACGTCAGCCGTGAGTTCGACGAATTTCGGGTCAATACTCGTCTTTGCAAGCCGCGTTGTTGGTGTTGTACACCTCTCGCAGGCGATGGTTAACCTACACGCGTGCTACATTAGAGGTAGCACTTTTTGCCTGAAACGATTTCTGAATGGCACGGATCCTTAACCCAAAATCGTCCGAATTTTGCAATATTGTTTTCAGAATTATCGTTGTATATACCTAGGCCATGGGATTTTTCATCCGGTAGAGCAGTTTATTTCTCTCCAAATCAAGTTTCGGGGAGGTCTTTCAGGCTCTCAAATAGAGGAAACCTCAGAAACAAAACGTGCACCACTACTGTGACATGTGTCCGTAGCATCAGGAGTTCTTCGGACAATACGTCATGGATCCGACAAAGATTTGTAACACACCCTCGCCATCATCGCCTGGTGTTTCAGGATTCTTGGCTTGAGCGTGGCTGCGGTTGCCTGTGGGCCTTGGCTTCGGGGGTGTCTCCCATCTTGCACTCTTTTAATTGATACTATTATGCTGTAAACACCCTGCAACCCTAAGCTCCCCCGGCCTCGTCATACCACAAATACACAGTGTGGTCGCTGTTTTAGCGTTCGTACTAGAGGCTGGAATATCGGCTTACAGGAGTACAGCCCTTACCCAGCTGTAGTCAGTTCCGTCTGTGCTGGCCACTTCATCCATGGAGGGAACTGCTTACGTTGTCGTTGACAAGGACGAAGGTGTTTAGAGTGTGTTTCTGGAGTACTTCCGGGGTTTAAGTAATCCTGTTGCGTGTATTCGTCTTGGAGTTACCTGTTCTAAACAACGAGTGAACATTTTGTACAATGCAGCTTGAGTAACAGACAATATATTTTGTCCCGTTTCCTTCCCAGCTCAACTGGCAGACGTTAGTTTACACCCAACGTTTTTACTGGAGACTACCTGTCCACAAAAGTAGCTGTCGTTCTCACCCGGGTGCATGCCTTCAGTTACAGTGTAGTATTGATAGTTGAAACTTTAGCGGTGTTTAAAGTCGTGTAACGAGGATTATCAAGAAGGGCGACTGTTGCTTGACGTCCTCGTACGATGTTAGCCGTGCCGATCACTTGAGGAGCTCGGGGGGCGTGGTGAGGTGTGCGGGTCTCCCGGCGTGGTCCTTTTGATGCCTGAAGTCATGCGTTACCCAAACAACGATGGCTTTCAGCATACATATCAAAAACACGAGATAATGCATCTCGAGGAGACGCTGTTGTTTTCGAACGGTAAAACCAAACACGCACGTGTGAGTACATAACAAGGTGCGGCTAACAAAAAAACAACTTGATTTTCAATAGTATGGATGCCTTAACAATTAAAAAAAAAATCTGCTGCTCCTCTCGGTTTAACGATGAACACCGTCTGAAAACAACAGGTTAAACTGTAAAATGTTTGTAGAATATCGTCCCTTTTCCCGCTTGCGGTTCTTCTTAAACACCGTCTGATGTCCATCTCTAGTGGGGACATGGGGTTGCCGACAGTGCCGTCGGTAGCATCTGAAGACAGCGAGAACTCCCTCCCCCCGCCTTAGCGTAAAATTCGAACAACAACACTACAATTCGAACGATAACTCAACAACGATCCCTTTTTGCCTTGCTCCAGGTCGGAAAGCTGTTTGTTTTCGGTTGGAAAACTACATAGTTTCTAGTGGACGAACGTTTCCTTCAGGCTCGCTGTGCCGAAGCAAACCTGATGGCGAGAGTTCGTGAGGACATTTGTATAGCTTTCTTTACAACGATCTTTTACCTCGATTAGATAAAAAAATATCGTGTATTTCGCCTTGCTCAAGGTCAAGCAACGTTTTGTGTTCCTGTAAAGCCTATCTTCGGTCTCGATATATAAACTATTGTGTTCGGTTCATGACTTTTGTCCATTTTATCAGCTTTTGGGCATTTTTTTTTTGTGTCCGTCCCACTTACACTATATGACTTGATTTTCGTATCTATTTAGGCGTTTTTTCTTTTTCTCGACGGTTCGTATTTAATTCCCCTTTTGTTGGTGATCACGGCCAAGGTCGTTTCATGTTCTAATTCGACACGTTGTACACAATAACATTAGCCGAGAACACAGCAGTGGACAAGTTGTCCAGCGCGGATTATATAATGAGCAGGAGTACTTTGGGAGTATATGCTCTAGTTTTTTTTTTTTTAAAGCTGCGGACACTGTCTGTGTACTCGACGGATGTTTCGGTGTGTTCGGTACTGCGGATACAACCCAACGCACGTCTCAACAGCTGGTACTGCAAGTGCATTGGCAGTACCCCCCCCCTTCGAAGGGAAACAGCAGACCGAGGCTACGGTAGGGGGGGTACCCCCATTTTCACTGGTGTGTTTGAGCCACTCGCACGAGTGGCTCTGTACCCCACAGATGAAGATGGTTTAGGCACTTGTTTCGGCGCAGCTTAGATCACCTTTGCATTGCGAGTTAATTTCGCCAATGTAAAACGTGAAGAATACGTAAATTCGCATAGATATAGGAACAAAGGGGCTACTCGCGCGAGTGACCCCTGGCCACTGAAATAAAAGGCCCAAAAGGGGACCCGCCTACCGTAGCCTGGGAGAGCAACGGGGTATTGAACACCGGAGTAAGCGGTTAGTATAGACTATGCTGTGGGTGAGACCACCGCCCTATCTATGCGGCGTCATATTCTTCTTTGGATTGCCACCACCAGGTGACAAGGAATAAGAGGGTATTAGTGCATTTGACCACTTGGAACCTAATAATAAGTCAGGAGGCGGCCAGTAATGGTAAAACGTCCAACGATCATGGGTGTCAAATCAGTACTTCTATAGACTGTGCTAAAACGTTGTTGTTTGGCGACAGACGAAACGAATCATCGTAAAATTGCTGCCAGTCACGCGCGTCTCCTGCCATATTTGCTTGCGATAGGTCAACCGATTGGCTACCCAAACAAATTGGTTTTCCCCCGCCTAAACAACGGAATAGCAGGTCTGCCGGATACAAACGGGCAAGCGTGTTAATATCCAAGTGGTTTCACTTCCTTGGTATACCGGGGAGGAAAATTTTCAAGTTGGAGAAAGTCGTAAAAGTACTTTGTTTTGGCAACGGTGAGATTCGAACTCACGACCCCAAAACCCATAGTATGATGACGACGATTAGTGGGTATTAATTAGTCCGTTTGACGACTTTTGCAAGAGGTTTGTTAATTTACTTTTACGCAAAGTAAAACTCTCAACAGCAGTAGCTTATATAAAATACTCAGCTGTTACGATGCAGGCACAACGAATTTTGCTTCAACAATGTTTTTGAAAAATGCTTAATCCAGACCTCATCGTCGAATGGAGCACAGGCAGCTTACACTGCATTTTAATCTTCCGTGTTTATCTCGAGCCCACCCACCGACCCACCCACCCACCCACCCACTGCTCACAACACACCCACTTTACCATGGAAGCACAACACATTCTGCCCCTCTATTCTTCCTGGTGGTTCAGACGCCCAACAATCGAGTACAACCGTGCCAGGTGAGCACCTCAGCCCTACCCCGGGTTGCTTGTGCCAGCCGCTCAATGCCGTACGTAGCGAATGGCCACATGGAAGAGGTTAAAACTCACATACATGTTGTTCTGATCTAATCCCACGTCAATGCTTGCTGTTGCCGTGGTCTAGTTGCTATGAGAAATATACGACTTACCCCAGGATATACATGATAAACTGATGCAATATTTCCAAAACCGTCGCATTTATCCCCTCAAAATCATGTATAGTTTTCACGCACATATTGAGCTGCCCCACACGCCCCACCCCCGCCCAACCCCCCCCTCCCCCGCCCCCACAATAAACTGGTGCCAAAACCGCCAGATTTATCCCCTTGAAAGGATTTATAGCTTACATGCACAAATTGCCCCCCCCCCCTTCCCCCCCCCCCCCTCCTCCAAACCCGCTGGCTTTTGATCAAAACCAGGCCCCCACGTCCTTCAAAACTCCCCCCCCCCCCCCTCACCGGTTATTCGACTTACAAGATTCAGTTGATAAAAGGATACATTTCCCTCCACAGCTGTCAGGTTTTGTCCGCCTTAGAAACGGGTTTTTTTATCGTTTCCGCGTACAGACTGACTAAAATCACCCTGTTGACCCTGATAGCTACGCTGTAGTTGTAAGGGGAGTCGCCGACCTATATCCTTAACGAGGACACACAACTCGTAATGCGCGCGATCGGAGTATCACACACAGCTTGCAAAGATGAGTTTCGACAAAATCTTCGATCTCACAGCTGGAGTGTATTTATTTTTTTCAAAATATAATATATATTATACGGTGAAAAAAAAACATATGCCGATAAGAACGGATGGGCGCGCAGCCCAGCCGTCGTAGCACAGTGTCCATACCGAACGATGGAATCTATTTCCCGCTTTTTGGGTGGTGGTACTTCGTGTGGGACGCGACCAAATACAGCGTCAACGGCTAAACAGCAAGTCTTTTGAACGCAGGAACTGTCATACGGCATCGGTATGGCACACGTTTGTGGAAGGCAAGCTTCGTGAAAACGACGGCAGCAGCAGCTGGCGTTGATGCAGACAGACCCAAACTACGGATAGTTTCGATGGTTGAGGATTTTGCCACCATTTGGTGAGGGGTTTTCCCGTTCGTTGGCGTAATGGGGAACATGGCTTGACCTACTCGAATAGCTTCACGCGCCAATACGACCGCAAAAGATTGCAGCGAAGGCATAGGATTAGATCGCCCACTCTTTCCATTTATCGAACACCCATCGTCACTAACGATGCAAGCCCTAGTATAGCCCGCGAGGTAGTACGCCCGCCCGCGCAAACCTTAAACCTTCTGTATACCCCAGATCAGGCAGGGTGAAAGCAGACGTCGTGCGAACACTACCACCCAGAGTCTTGTTCTATAAGAAAATATCTCGACGATACTATCCTCTGGCCGGTTCCGCGTGCGTCCTGCTGTGTTGTCACAACATCTTCGTTTAGCATTTCGTAATAGGGCGTGCGTTTTCATCTGTGTAGAAGGGTGTTGTTTAGTTTTAAAAGTACGTTTGCTCTATTTGACGCCCCGTTCAAAGAAATTTCGTGGAATTCGTTTGTATCTACCACCTCAACATTTGTTTCGGGCCGATCCGCAGCATTCACCTGTTAGTTCTACCGAAACAACTGTTCATTCGACAATCAATGCATTAACTCGTGGTACCACAATTTTACGACGGCACACAGATTGAACGAGTTTACCGCATTTTGACGCCGCTGACTCCGCATCATTTAATCACACCCGGTCCGCGATGACCCAGCATGTAATAGAATAAATGACATCTAATAAAGCACAACGAAACCGAATAATACGGTATACGTTAGCAGACGGCAGTACGTGCTACTCGCTCGTGACGCAAGTTCCTCGGTTTTTTGTTGGCTCCAGCAACCGCACACAATGATCAGATGTCGAGAGTCCTGAAAAGAAACCGAGCTGCAAGGAGAGTGTAATATAGGATTAAGGCACTGTTACAGACACAGGCCACCCTCAGGTGCCTCTGCTACGTAGGTTTAACGTTGGGCACTCAGTTGCATGAGGTAAAACTCTTGTATTAGCCCCACAAGCCACGGACTTAACAAAGCGCTCAAGGCATTGCTAGTCCCAGGAGCAAATGCATCATCCCACTGTTCTAATACACGCATGCCTTCGGTGGCACGTGAAACCCTTGATACCGTTTCCATATCCTAGATCTTACACATTGTTAGGCTCCCAGGGCAATGCAATAACACTAGCCCACGCTGAAAAGCCAAGTGCACAGAAATACGCTACTTTTGGGGAATCACCGGTTCCACGGTCACCTAGAACACGACTTGAAGATGCGTCTCTTCAAAACCCTCTACCCTGCGAGGCTACGTATTCCCAGGAAAAATAGGAAGCAGAAAACCACAAGTCAGGGCATTTCCATGACAACATGCCAACCTGTTGCTGCTGACCGTCGGCCTGTTGCCCAGTTGTCGCACAGCCGTTACACCAGTGTATCGTACATCTAGAGTACTCTCATAAGCGTTCATGTCAGATGCTGGCAAAAAAATGTAGCATCAAACTGATTATCGTGACTCCGACATGTCTCCATGTACCAGGAATATCAACATATGCCATCCATTCAAACACCCAAAGACAAAAGACGATTGAAAAAGACAGAAAGCCCGATTAAATACGTTACATAACGATCCGGCCGTTACCTACTATTATATAACACAAAGCTAACACCCAATGCCGGAACCAGCACAGACATATCCAGCAAACACCTTGCGAGATGGGTCCAATTTATTTGACCCGTCAAAGCCAGTGCATAAGAAAACGACACTAGCCTCCTGCCAGTGCTAGTGTTGGCTTCTTGCCCAAAAACAAGCCCTTGGTTTTACGGCATTGTCCAATAGTCTATACATCGTATTACCCCAAGCGGTACATATATATCAATCCTTTATACCACGATAAGGACGGTTTATTAAAAATCCATTACGTACGTTTTCCATACACTTTTTCCAACGCACACTGGTGGAGGTCATTCCAACGCAAACTGTCGGGCCCCTACCAACGCACACTGAAGGGCGTCCCGGGGGGGGGGGGGGGGGGGGTTTCGCCCCCCCCCGACACTGCTAGTACCGTCAAAACACCGTTCGGCTGCCCTGCCAACTCAGCGATGGTGGTGCATTTGGGACGCACACTGCCCCCCCCCCCCCCCCCCACCCTGATACTGCTAGTAGCATCCAAGCACCGTTCGGCTGCCCTGCCAACCCAGCGCTGCTGGTGCATTTGGGACGCACACTGCACCCTCCACCCCCGGCGACACTGCTAGTAGCATTCAAGCACCGTTTATCTGCCCTGCCAAATCAGCGCTGGTGGTGCATTTGGGACGCACACTGCACACAACACACACAACACACATAAAACGAAAACAGTTCACTTCGTTGTGCCCTCGGCTGCGGAAAAAAAATCCCCTCCTAAAAATACTGGCTCGTCTCTACAAAACCATAATATTCAAACGGCCGCGCTTCAAATCAAACGGCGCTACGAACTACACACACACCAACGCGCTTCAAATGAAACGGCGCTACCAACTACACACACACCAACACAAACACACACCCCAACACACACCAACACACACCAACACACACCAACACACTCACCAACACACACCCAACACACACCAACACACACCGACACTGCTAGTAGCATCCGAGCACCGTTCATCTGCCCTGCCAACCCAGCGCTTGTGGGGCATTTGGGACGCACACTGCACACACAACACACACAACACACGCAACACACATAGCACAGATATCGAAAATAGTTCACTTCGTTGTGCCCTGGGCTGCGGAAAAAGAAAAAACTCCCAAAAATACCGCCTCGTCCTTAGACCTACTATTATGGCGAATATTTTCATCGATTATTATTTCTCTATTTAACCGGGATCTCCGACGCCAAAAATAAAACCCTTCCACTATGGGACCAGAAATCATCGTTATATCTGGGTTCAGAAATAATCGAGGCCAGAAATCATCGGATCCGGTGATTTCTGAGCCCAGAAATAACAGCTCTTCCAACCTCTCAGAACTGGGATTATTTGACTTTTGGATACTACCTCGTACCAAGTATCACATGTCACCACTGCTTATACTGTACCTGGTATGATACTTGTCTGCTGTACACGTCACGCATCACCCACAACAAAGAATCACAAACACACCGATGACAGCATACTGCGCTTAAGCCTTGTTGTGTGCGAGACAGAGCTTCATCCTCACACAAACGCGACAGCAGCAGCACCACCACCATCGAAACCACCACAGGCACACTACACCAGCGCCACAGCAGCAGCGCAGCAGAAGAGACAGCAGCAGAGGCGGTGGTGACCTAACGTCGCCGGCGACAGTGTACGTGCCAGATTTCAAAAATATAGGCAAACGGCAACACAAGACCTACCAATTCAAAATGAAACCACTTTCCAAAAATCAGAAGCCATAATGGACGCCGCTTATTTCTGATGCAGTTATTTCTGGAGCCTCAAAACTACAAAAATAATCACCAGAAATAATCGCTCAAAATTTTCCATACTAATAGTAGGTCTTACAAAACCAAAAAAATCAAACGGCCGCGCTTCAAATCAAACGCCACACACAACACACACAGCACACTCAACACACATAGCAAAATAGTTCACATCGTTGGGCCCTGGGCTGCGGGAAAAAATTCCCTACTCAAAAATCCCGTCTCGTCCTTTTCGTCCTTTCAAACCAAAAAAATTAAACGGCCGCGCTTCAAATCAAGCGGCGCACGGAACTACGCACACACCAACACAAACAACACACACCAACGCACACCAACACACACCAACACACACGTCTACACACACCAACACACAACAGACACCAACGCACACCAACACACAACACAAACACCAACACACACCCACACACACCAACATACACCAACACACACCAACACACACCAACATAGACTACATACCAACACACACCAAAACACACCGCACACCCTCTATTTCTATCCCTCGTCGAATACACCGCGCTCCTCGGCGTTGCGCTGGATTTTTTGCGCCTCTTCTGTTCGATCCTGCCCGGGTGGTCTGCCGTGTCTGCGTGCGGCGGCGACTGCGTCCTTCCGTTCGTCTGCTGCATACTTCCTGTCGCTGCTTCTGCTGTCGCAGCTCATCCCCGCCGCGTGCTGTAGGTGTCTCCTATGAGCCTCTTCGCTCGTTCTAGGCTCCTCCATCTCTGCGGCTGCGTGTTTTTCGCCCTCTTCAAACCTTACGGCGTACCACCTCCCCGTGCTGCGGCGGAATCTCTGCACACCATGCCGCGGAACGTCCCTACAGCAGAGCGGTATCTTGACGACTGGGGAGACCAACTCTTCCAAATTGACAAAATAAACATTCACAGGGCTCTCTCTCTGTCTATGTAGTCTAGTACACATGTGTATCGCAGCAGTACTCCTGTGTGTTTGCGTGTGTAGGATACGCCTACGTGTTTGAAACTGCCATACTACCTCACCTTCCTCCAGCGTTCCTGTGGTAGAAATCCCTTCCATCACCGGTGTGTGCTTCATCTCCCATGTATGTAGACTATGCGTCTCCAGCTACGGCTGTGCGTCCTGCAACAGGTGTTCCTGTCTTTCAGCACGTTACATCCTACACCTGCGTACAACGTAACCCATGCGCACATTGTCATCACACCATGCGGCCTTCCTCGCCAAATTCCGCTGTTCCCTTTACAGGGGACTAAGTACGAGCATCCCATCGGTGATATTCTCCGCCTCGAAGCAAAAGTCGCCGACTAAACATTCCGCTACTCCCGACGATCGCCAAGTGCCTTCTCGCGCATTCAAGCGTCATACAAAATTCAGCCACTCCCGACGATCGCCACAAATGCCTTCTCCCGCAGTCAAGTGTGACAAAACATTCAGCCACTCCCGACGATCGCCAAGTGCCTTCTCTCTCGCGCAGACAAGTATGATGAAAATAATTCAGCCACTCCCGACGATAGCCAAGTGCCTTCTCGCGCCGTCCCCAGTGTGACAAAACATTCCGCCACTTCCGACGATCGCCAAGAGTGCCTTCTCGCGCAGCGAGCCACCAGCCAACAAGTGTGACAAAGCACTCCTCCACTTACACCGAAAAAACACTGACTTGAAACATGTACGGGGTACTTTATACCCAAGTCCATCAGGATTCCGAGTAAACCAGGCACAGCCCCGAAAATATATCGTCCATTTAGTCTAGTCTAGTAGTCTATAATCTTATCGTATTTTATGGTACGACCTTCGAACTCGTCAAAACACTGCCCACCAGGAATTGATATTTCAAATACTGCTCTGGGAATGACACGGAACCGAGTACACGTCATTCCTTACGCCACCGACAGCCCTCCCATCCATAGTAAAGCAACATCGTCAACATCTATCGTCCATAAAAAAAATAACGGCTTCTTTTTGTTGCACGACTTTCTTTCTCTGAACTTGATACAAACTGCGTACATGGACTCATTACTGCAAACGCTGCTCCCCTCCGTATTCCAGACTCAAGTATGGCTCCATACATGTTTAAACCCACGTCCAGCAAGCTGGGACTCCTGATGTAGTCTAGTTTATGTTATTAGAGGTATTTTTCATGTGGTGTTTTGCGTTGTTGTCGTTCAACGGCAGCGACCATTTAGAGTGTGTAAAAGGTGCGGTTAAGCCGACATTGTTTTGGAGGTCGACCTGCGCGTCTTGAGTAGTTAGGCTGGTCGAGGCGCCGTCCTCTGCAGACCAGTCGATGATTCGGCCGCGAAGACCTAACATGTGCCGGTCTTGACGTACGTCGTCACCGTTGAGGCATGGTTCTGGTGGTGGCGTTCCTTCAAACCGAGCATACGATCACGTTTTTGTTTTCCTTTGAACTGCTAAGCTCACATTTAACTCCGGTCAGTCACACATCGCATACTTGTCCTCCCCGGCCGAAGTCCCAATGCCTTCCAGCCAAACACTGCTACTATACAGGTACAAAATGACGTACTGTACTCTGTCACATGTCTCTACCCCAAAAGCATTGAAATATATCACATGTAGTATAGTATAGTCTAGTCTACTACCTCAAGACTTCAACATTTCATATTCGACCTGTTGTCCTCTTCTTCTCTTTTTCGGAGACGACATGGAAAAAATATATTCTGCAGACTGCTCCAAGCTTAACGAAAGACAACAACTAACTATGGACAACTGATCAAACGGTATACCACATACGCTCCGAAAATCTAGTGGCCAGCCCAGTAAACCACATGGACGTCAGTACTCCAAGTACAAGTGATTGTGATTTTATATATTTGGCACAGGAAACAAATTCCGACCCAATACAGTCTAATAAGTTTTTCATCTCAGTGGACTGGCGTCATACGTGGGCAGGTTTGAAAGGTGTGGAAAGACACGACCAAGAGTACCAGAGTAAGGTGCAGCAGACAATACTTGTTTGAAATTGCACATGTTGGTCCTTTTATAACGGGCCGAACATCGGCTACGATCTTGTAAGTTTTGATGTAGGGCGCATCGCATTGGGGATAACCACTCACTGCTACAGTTCTTTATGGTAAATCGATCAAAAAAACTCGTCCAAAACATACCTAAGAGTATAACCTGTAACACGATCGTGCAGGTAGCCGTGTTACCACGAGCGCCCCTAGCGGGGTAGGTGAATCCTCTCTGTGTGCCCGCAACGCCGGTGTACGATAACAACCTCGGCGGGTTAGGCGATATGGCCACTGGCGCCACTCCACCCGCAGATGTCACGAAAGACGCGTTGATCCGGACGGTTCCTCTCGCAAACCGCGTCGGTACGGTGACCTGGGCTTGCTCGCAGTTGATCGACGGAGGTCTCCCTGCGCCGATTGGTAATAGGCATCAGAACGGTACGTTTACTACGTCGATTTGGTATGTACACTTTAAAGCGTTTTCGCGTGCAATAGACAGTGGTGAAAATTTGGGACCCACAACATATTAGCGCTGAATCATCACTGCACGTTTTTTACGCAATCCCCTGCTACAGATTCGGGTGCTGTGTGATATGTAAAAAAAAACGGTAGGCTATTTTTACCCTACAAGATCGGAATGAGAACACTCGCCCGTCTTACGAATATGTCAGATTGATATCAAGCAGCGATGTCTTCCCTCAGGCGCACGACCGCCAAAACATTCAGGGACACATGCATCGTGAACGGTTTTTAACCACACGAATACATGCGTCCGTTTTGGTAATTGGTAAGGTGCAGGCTAAATGCAATTTTAACGACTGTGTAAACCAGGTTTGCTATCGGGTATTATTATAAATAAGAATGTGTGAATGACGTTTACCCATGAACGTCCACCTCGTGTGAAACTTAATCAGTACTAAGAAGAGAAAAACACAGTTTCGGACACAGTACCGAAAACCTACAAACCTTGTGTACCTCATGATGCATTGAAATCGGGTGCTTGAACGCAAACGTTCCGCTACTCTACTACCTGCTGCACCACCTTCCGTCTTCGGACTGACCATCATCAACTATTCCCTTCGGTCAAAACATTGACCACGTCTGGGCTCCATACCAACATAATGGGTGCGGGTTAATGTGTGTTCCCGGCGATTGAAAACATATCAAGAGGAACAAACGGAGGACTGTCGACGAAGAAAGAAATAAGAAAGAGGAGTGCCCACGTGGATACCGGTACCTGGAGCCCGGTACTTCGCATGATACCTGTTCTATTGTGTGTTCGAAAGAATGCACATCTCAACAACGCCAATCACCACACTCTTCAAGCTAAGGAGCAGCGCCGCACGGCACCGTACTCGCTGGGATGCGCGTTAATGAAGTGAGGTGAGCTGGGATCATTTAGAGTTATTCGAATGTATAGTACGTTCAAACATGGTGTGGTATACCTCGGTACTGCTGGATGATACTTCGTCTAAGGAGAATTGGCATATTCGAAACAGTAAATAGTACAGTACAGCACGCAGCACGGTACAGCACCGCAAAACACCGTTCGGTACCGCACCGCACGGCAGGGCACGGCACCGCACAGTAAATACCGCACAGCACGGCAAGCGAAGGCGACGAATAGAACCGCAATGGCGGAGCTTTGCAGCGCACCACAGTGCAAGCCACGGCACGGCACCGCGATGCGCGCTGCTGAGCTATAGCTGAGCTGTGCTGAGCTGAGAGCATTAATATATTTCAACTATGTTGTACGCAAAAGCCCGGTTTGGTGTTTCTCGGTAAATCGCACTGCTCGAAAAAACTTCGTCGAATCACACCTGGAATGTACCAAACAGTCCGTACAGTGCAGCACGCTGCACGGCACAACATGACGAAAACATCGCACAGTACCGCATCGCACTGCACGGCAGGGCACGGCATGGCACCGCACGGCACCGCACGGCGCTGCTTTGCTGCCCTATCGCTGCGGTGCGCTAGAACTATAATACTTCGTAAACAAAGCAACAAAGGATATGCTACCTTTCAACGTGCAAACATTACGGTTTTCAGATGGAAACACTCAGAGGAGCTCTGTTTCAGGCATCTGAGCGCGCTCAGCCTCCCGGAGAGGAATAAATACCTCAAATTTAGAGTATATGCAAGGAAAATATAGTGGCCCCTCATGAAATCGATAGTTGCACGAAGTTACATGTGTACCCCTACTATATTCAGTACAAAAAATGTCGTCGTAGGTTGGGGACGTAGGTCGTTCAAGCGACGCCATGACGCACGGATGAAGAGGGTGGGACGCGTTATACGATAGAGGTGCACCACGTTCTTTCTAGTACTACCCTTCATTTTGGGAGCTTCAGACATGATCCTCCCAAAAACTGTTTTTGCGACAAATAAAACTGCCACACCGGATGAAAACCCTCATGGCGCCTCGGTACGCAACGATAGTAATGAAATAAAGAAATGCTGTTTTTTTTTCCGACAGTTGTGGGTTAAGGATCTCCGCCACCCAGAAACCCAAAAACCAAAAAGTGCTCCCTCTATCGTAGCACGCGTCGTGGGTGACACCGACCTCTGGGAAACTAGGTCTCACGCCTGGCCAAGTATTTGTCTTCTCGTGCAGAGCATTGCAGACAACCCCGAGCCCGATAGAGAAGACCCTGCGTCCCACAGTGATACAACGTAAG
The DNA here is from genome assembly GCA_012845835.1 of Undaria pinnatifida. NCBI lineage: Eukaryota > Phaeophyceae > Laminariales > Alariaceae > Undaria > Undaria pinnatifida. The sequence goes on along the minus strand of JABAKD010000002.1, from coordinate 3,081,970 downwards.
CGTCGTGACGCTTAATTGACACTATAGGTAGTTGTGAAGGCAACCGGTCGGCCTATTGCAATCCCATAAAACCAGCAGTGTGGCTGGCCTTTTAACTGGCCACGTGAGGGGTTGCGGGTTTTACATAGATCCCCTTGTCAGTACGTACGGTTTTTGTAGTAGCAAATGTTGTCTGTGTTCGGGCACACTTTACGGCAAATCTCTTGGCTCCCTCACAGCTCCCCTCTTGGAAACGCCACGTCCTGAATCCTCACGAGGAGCCTTCTCGTTTATGTACGCTTTTTTTATCCCTGGGTTTCCGTTTGAGACTTCGTGCTGTTGATGATTATTGTTTATGTTCTCCGTCTTTTCCGTTCTGGTCGAGCATATCTGTCAATTTTGAATGCTCCCTTCGAATACGACACTCTTCCAAATGCAATCGTTTGTTTGTTTGTTTCGCTTTCTTTTGCCCCCCCCCTCCCTATCGCGAAGTCCGAGAACAACAGGACCCAGTCCAAATAACAGCAGCAAAAAATACACTAGGTTGCTCATGTACGACGAGAAGTACAGTTTATTATGAAAATGAAATGCACTCCATCTGTGAGAATTAATAATTGGTCGAAACTCATACTTTCAAGCTGTGTGTGATACACCGATCGCCCGTATAACGGGTTGTGTGTCGTCGTTAAGGATGTAGGTCGGCGACTCCCCTTGCAACTACAGTGTAGTAGCTATCAGGCTTAACAGGGTGATGTTTGTCAGTCTGTGCGCGGAATCTATAAAACCCGTTTTTGAGGGGGACAAAATCTGACAGCTGTGCAGGGAAATGTATCAGTATATCAAGTGAATCCTGTAAGTCGAAAAACCGGTGAGAGAAGGGCGGAGTTTGTAAGGACGTGGGGGCTTGATTTTGATCATAAAAGGCCGGCGAGGGGGGAGGGGTGGGTGGGGCAGATCAATTTGTGCGTGGAAACTATGAATATTTCTTGTGGGGGAGGGGAGGGAATGTGGCGGTGGAGGCGGGGGGCTGGGGGGGAGGGCTTTAGGTCGGATAGATGTAGGGGTTTGCTATACGCGTGGTGCTATGTCTAGGCGATGGTGCGGGTGGTGGGGAAAGAGGGGGCGTTGGGGGCGGGGGTGGGGGTGGGAATTCCAGCAGCCGCGTGGACCGCTCTTAAAAGATAATGAGGCGATATCCAGGTCGTGGAAGTCTTTATTGCTCTGGCGGATTTCGATATTAGGTTGGGCGTTTGAGCAAGAGAGAGCGAAACAAAAGAAATAGAAAAGGGGGGGAGGGGCGTGCGAATGGTTTTCAAGAGGTTTAGGTCACATATAATATTAAACTACACTCCAGTTATGAGATCAAGGATTTGGCCGTCACTGACCTTCGCAACATTGTGTGCAATCTTCCGATGGGGCGAATGAAGCATATATGTGGGGGGTTGTATAGCAGAAAAAGGAATGTTCCCACTTAAACCGAATAGAGACATGACAAAGTTGAAATGTCAACAAAAGCTAAATGAAGAATATGTATCAAAAAGAAGTGTAGCCCATATCCAATAGGCCTGCAAAGGAGTAAATATCAAAATGGCGAGTAGGAACAAGGTTAGGTAACGCAAGGGTCGAGGAAAAGTGGTTTGGTTCAGAGGGGGACCTAGAAGAGGTACTGTTCATCGAGGGTACAATACATCATCAGGGAGAAATAGTAGTAGAAATGGAAATGTTAGCGCTAAGAAACGCCGTGAAAGAGCGGAAACAGTTAGAGATAAACAGGGAGGGTGAGGGAATATCTTGCAACGAAAACCCATCGGCACCGCCTAATGGACTACGCGAAAACGGTGAGACTGCGATTAGGTGTAGAGGACATGGATTACGAGGAAGAAGAATGATAAATACCAGTAGTAGGGAGGAAGAACACGTGGTTACAAATAAGTGTCCGTGTGGCACGCAACGATAGAGGGTAGGACTCACGAAGTAGGAGCATGTCAAACATATAAGGTGAAACGAGATGTGTTGAATAAAAAGACGAGGAAATTAGACGGTTGTGACGTGGATTAATTTTTTTGACTAGAGAGTAGCGAAAAACCATTCACTATCCCAGGAGATGTGTGGTGGCCGTGGACGGCGAAACGAGACAAGGAGAGGATAGCAAAAGTATTTTAGTGAAGTATAGGAGAAAAAACACATTGAGCGCCCAGGTGGTGGAGGTGTGTTCATTAGGAGGAGGAGCGGTGCTCTCTACTAAAAGGGATGCGTGGCCAATGGTCAAGTTACTAAGAAGACAAGCAACAAATGAGTACCCCCCTATCACACTCCACCGGTGAATTGAATTATCATCCGCCCAACAAGTATGCAAGTTGACAATTTCGTCGTAACCATTGTAATTTCCGGCACTGCTGCCGGTGGCCCAACACCGAACGCTCCTCCTCCAAGCAACAAAGTGTACCTCAACCCCACCCGCATACAATGTACTCAACATTCACCTTTGCTCCACACAAACTGTTGCCTGTAAGTGATGCCAAGCCGAGTTGGGATCAGATTCTTGGGATATGTATTTTTTAACTTTCGACCATATCAGGCAAAGACAAAGTCGTTTAGTTGGTTGGCTTAGGTCTACTTCTTTCAAAAATAGGCGCGGCGGGAGATTTCATCCTCCGTCCTCGGGTTGTCTTTATGTTCCTTTACTGCAGTCGACCATGTCGCCTTTTTAACGTTGCATTCGGACCTTCAACCACGTCGTTTCTCAGCAGAAGACACGAAAATATGTTGCATCCACAGCTGATCGCGATTGTGTCCACATTGGATGTCCGTACTTTTTAACATAGGCCTATACCTCGACTCTGGGTTGACGCTGCTCATGGTCGAAAATCGTCGAAGTCCACTTAGTCTAGAAGACCCGAACCGAAACAAAACAAATCAACCTCCAAATAAACGTTTCCACATCTCTTCACGAGATGCCACAGCTCGCGAAATGGAGGTTCGTGAGGGCGTCGGCTATGGCGGGAACCAGTCGCATGCAACCAGAAACGACTCATATGGTTTGGTGGTGTGATTTCATGGAGCCAACGTTGTTGTCATTCGGCATCACCAAAATTGCGTAGTCATGCGAGTCATCGCTCTTATCGGAGTCTCAGCAATCCAGGACACATTCACGTTAGGAACACCTAAAATGAACTTTCGCGGAACGCACAGGTATCGCGGTCGTTGCACACGACTGCCGGTTCCGCCGGTGGCGTATCAGGGTATCTTAGAGCCTGGTATAGGTCAGTTTCGTGAGTTCGAATACCCCCGAGTGCATACTCGTATATATTCGTGGGAATTTTTCTGGCGCACAAATTGATTTGCGCAAAGCGCGAAAGCGTGAGTTAGCAACACTCGTTAAAAAATCGACGAGCAGTGGATTGCGGACCCTAGATGCGCGATAAAAATTGAAGACAAGAACCAAGGGGGAGAAGGAACGACTCTTGTGACCACGGCTTCTCCAGAAGCTGGAAAGAAGTAGAAGTGTGCCTAAAAAAGTAAAGAAACTTGATTCTGACCTAGGTGCCAGTTTCGGGCGGGAGGTTGCTTGCTACCGCTTTTGCCCCCGGCATAGCAACTATGCCACAGGTCGTTTGTCTCGCGGGTTAACATCGCCCAGGGCTCCACCGGTGGGTGTTGCAGGTGCAGACAGACGCGCAAACGAAGTTTTCCATTGAAGTGTTGAACGGCGACGGAACTCAACCAACCACAGATGCGACCTACACTACATACGGTTCTGCTTGTACCGACTACGTATAAGCTACTTGCATTAAGGATTTTAAATCGTAATTTTGGCTGTGGGGGGAGAAAAATCGAGAAAATAATAACTTGGTTAATGTAGGGTCATGGCCCAGTTTGAGAGGAAAAAAAAGCATAGTAGAATCCCATATAAAAAATTGAACAATCGACCAGCCAGCCAGGACACCAACACATCGAGGCACACATCATCTTCCACAAAGCATCCCGGACACACCAAACGGCATCCACAACACCCAAGCACCCTCCCGAAGAGGCTGCCAGGTTCCTGGTGGACGATCTGCGGGATTGCCCACGGCAGACAGGCTGACGCGTCATCAAGAGTGCCCGAAGCGGCGCAAATTCAGCTCTTTGATACGAACACGTAGCAGCCAGAGAGCAATTTTCGAAATCAGAAGGCTCTTCTCACGTTCTTTGGAGACCAACGAGCTGTGGCCCACACACAAACGCAACGCGCCACAAGTGCTCCACACACGCCAACGCCACAGGTGCGGAAGGCTCAACCGGCCCCATCCCTGGCCCGCAGCAAAGCCTGTTTGCAGCCCACCAACAACAACAGCAGTAGTAGTGCGGCCTTTCGGCGTTTTTGAATATTTTGAGCAGTCTGCTCAATAATCAAAAAGCCACACCGGTACATGAAAACCCGCGAACAGTTTGAAATTCAAAAGCTCGGAGATCGGACGACAGGAGGACGACACCATGCAAGGCATACCATAGACACGGTGGTGCGCCTTTCTTCACCCTGAAGCAGCTCGTCTCTACCCCTGAAGCAGCCGGTCTCCACTCTTGAAGAAGCCGGTGGTCTCCACTGTTTCGAAGCCTCGAGTTTCCTCCTTTGGAACCCTCCTTGTGTCCCTCTTGCGCGGCCGTTTCCCATGTTACACCATCGGTGTATCGGCCACTTCCGGTCTTGCAAGGAGAACGGCACAGATGCAACCTTTGGTCTTCGACTAGACGATCCAGCAAGATGTTTGTGGTTCGCGAGACGTCGCCCGGATGGCCAGGAGTGGTCAGGGAAACACTCGAGAGTTTCATCACTTATTGATGTTACAAACGAGTTCGACAAAAACAGAGTTTTCTGAATAATGGGAACGGAGCCTAAAATGAGAACGGACGTTATTTTTTAGAAAGCAAACCAATTGTGTACAACTCAAAAAAAAAAAAATGACAGTCCTGTGGGGCTGTACAGCAGCCTTCGAATAAGCTGTCGCTCAGGCTGGAAGTCCTCGGCATCGCCTCGGTAGCCAGCATCTAGAGAAATCACCATAGAGCCAGCGTATATCGCTTTTTGCGCCCACTCGAAGGCATGAGATAGAGCATGACCATTCTGACGAGCTCCTCTCACAGGGCTGGCCAAGGGGTTTCGCAGGATCATTTCGGTTCTCTGATACACCACATGGTTCTGGAGATAACGCTTGGTTTTCATTTTAGGCTCCGTTCCCATTTTTCTGATAACTCTGTTAAAATCGGCAACACAGATCTTGCCTTTAAATATCTACTGCTGCTGTACATCATGACGTGGTAATCGATGACCCGTCCTAGGTGTTTACTTGTAAATCGTTTCATATTGTTTTCAGTCTCTGTCTCGTCTCCCCCTCTTCTGGCATGAAACCCAATCCAACCACATTCTCCACATACATCAAACATCATTGTCATCAGAGCCTTCAAACCGTTTTGTTTTGTTCCCAGCAGTTGAGCACATCATCAACAGCAGTTGAGCACATTATCAACATCAGTTGAGCACGTCATCAACGCACGAGAAAGAGGGACAGAAAATTGCGCCACAGTAACCCACACAGCAGCAGCAGCAGCAGCACAGCAGCCTGTTCGCATTCGGTAGTCAGCGTGGAGGGTAGGAACCGGTCGCTGGGCTCCCTGCCGTGTGTACTTATACCCTGCCGTGATGTTTGCTGCGGTGCAATTTTCCGTTCTGCAACAATACCTCTTGTTCATACTCCTAGCCTAAACTTCCCAGAATCATAAAAAATATACTACAGCACAGCCGGGGTAGCATGACCAGAAGGTTGTTATGTGTGGTGAGTACACCCGGAGTCCGTGCTTATTATCGATCCTAAAGACATACAAAGTATATTATAAAAAATGAAACAAAGTATATGTGAGACAGGGTAAACAACAATCTCAATAAATAAGGAATCAACATAGTCTAATGAAGCAAGTGAAACACCGGCGTACCGGGCACGACAGCAACACAAAACTAGCGAGACCATAATATATATATACGGAAAAAGCTGAAGCTAAAATAGAAAACGCCAGGGAGGGGCTCTGAAGAACGAGAGATGCAAAAAAGCCAGAACGGCTACAAGAGAAACAACCTACGTGCTGGTGAAGGGAAACAGCTAACTGTTGCACGGACGAAACAACAGGAAGAAGAGGAAGATACCGGCTTAAGGCCGGCGGGGAGGAAAAACAAGTAAACAAGAAGAGGAAAAAGGCAACAGCTGAAAACGAACAAAGCAAGCAAGCCAACAAGTAAATGGCATTACTGCCGCGTTCGCGCTTCCCCCTTTGATCTCGATGAATACACACAAAGGAAAACATCACCGCTCACTGTAATGTTTAGGGCTATGCCATAGTACTTCAACACGCTCCACAAAGTAGTCAAACCGGTAGCTTGCCACACCATGTACCATTTCGATTCGGCGTTCGTCCACAGCTGTATCGGTATGCCCCCCCCCCCCCCCCCCCCTCCCTCCAGTTTACCCTTGTTGCTGTTCTTGGTGTCCACTGTTGCGTGGATTAACCAGCTCTAATCCGCCTCGGTCCTATGCCATTTCGCCATGAAGCGGCCCGCCGCGTCGACGACCCCCCCGTACCAGTTTCCACTCCTCTTAGCCGCCCTCGACCATAGCACACTTTTTACTCCTAACAGCAAAGCGGGGTTGTCCGTTGAATGCGTTGATATCGTCTGCTACAGCTTGAGCCCAGTTCTTTTCTGGTCGGCCTGGTCCCGAGTTTGACCCACACCAACCATCGTCCCGAACATCACCCGATGAGTCAGCCGCTCATTTGTCGTCCTTTGTACGGCTCCCGCAAAGAGGAGGTGGCTTTTGCGTGGTCGTCTCAACGCTTTCACATTGTGTTGAGGGTCTTGGCGGTCGATATATGGTGGTCGGTGCGTTGTCGGAGTTGGGAGCCCAAATCGGTTAGGAGGAGGTTTGAGTGTGCCGAACGTTCATAGGTCAGCAAAGCGCCCTTGGCAGAGATTCCGAGCCACACGCCCGTACAGTAGGGTGTCAATCTCCTCGGTCCTTAGCAGGCGCACCTTTAGTATGAACGAAGCATCTTCCATATCGTACATCTCACGCTTGAAACGATCGTAGAATGTCCCGCTTGAAACGATCGTAGCATGCCCACGCGAGTGGGACCTGTCGATAATTTTTGGCGTAATGTCGGCGCTTTCGTTGATAAGACCGCGCCCAGGCGATGAAAATGCATCGTCTGTATACATACCTCTGGCCCGCCGCTTCGATAACAAGCGGTGGGGCCGGGAGAACCTTGTTGAGAGTGCAGGGCATCGTTGTCTCATTTTTTGTTTCGCACACGGTGAGGCCTGCTGTTTCGAAAACGGTCACACTGACAGTCATCTTTGCAAGGTTTTCCTTTGATTTACAAACAACGCCTTCATCGTCGGCGTACAGCATACCGCAGATTGGCCTCCGTACATGTGCCAGTGGTTCAACCTCCAACCCGCCCTCCCCGAAGTCCTCCTCGAGGTGCACCAAGTCCTCAAAAAATCTGGGTCCTAACTGAAACTTAGCGGAACTGAATGTATCGCTGTGCGGGGAAAAATTCATTGCGAAGAAAAGGCGACGGTACACATCCTTGCCACAACCCCTGAGTGACGTCATGCCATTCATAATGTTCACCGTCATCCATACGCACCCGAGCTCGCATGCTTTCGTGGAACTGGCCAATAACGGTCAACATCGTCTCTGGTACGTCATCCGCGTGCTCGATACTTGTGCATGAGAACGTGGCCGTCGACAGGAACGACGCCATGGCGCCCTCGTCACAGCAGCCTCTTGAGATCCACCTCCCGCGCGACTTTTTTGAGTAGACGCGAAAGCCAACGCATGCCCATATTTTCTTCAAAAATTCAAATATTTTTTATTCCCACGAACGTAATCAAAAAACAAATTCAATCTGTACCCAGTCGTTGAATAGACCACAAATGGGCTAATCGCTGTCATTGGTCGTTATCCACCCAAAGCAGGAAGCGATCGGTCGATGATGTCACGTATTCAAAAAAAAAAACTCTGTGGAATCCATGGTGCAGGCCATGCGAGAGGCCTGCAGAAATCGGCGTGGGCGTGGGCGCCCACTGTCTGTGCTTTGTCTGTGCTTTGTCTGTGTGGAGTGTGCCTATCTCACAGTCATCTTACGTTCTTCGAGTTCGCGCTTTACCTCCACATTGCCGTGACAAAACATATTTAATGCGGCCCTTGCTCGCTTCTCCCGAAAAAGCAAAAACTATCATTCATGTACAACAAAAACAACACAACACCCCCTTGAGCGCGGGCTGGATAGTGTAGGACCGCGCTTTACTGTGGATGGGGCTCGCACGGGTTGCGCGGTACTGCTTGCGCCCTTGACTGAACCCAGGGCTGTTGCCCCTCTCATCTACGCCGAGCCTGCTGATTGATCAAGATATATTTTGTGACAAAAAAAATATGCCGTGATGTTGAGTGTTTAGTTGGAATGCGTATCCGAGAAAATATTTTCCGTTATTGGCCAGTTCCACGAAAGCATGCGAGCTCGCGTGCGTATGGATGACACGGTGAAGACTATGAACGGCATGACGTCACTCAGGGATTGCGGCAAGGATGTGTACCGTCGCCTCTTCTTCGCAATGAATTTTTCCCCGCACAGCGATACATTCCGTTCCGCTAAGTTTCAGTGAGGACCCAGATTTTTTGAGGACTTGATGCACCTCGAGGAGGACTTCGGGGAGGGCGGGTTTGAGGTTGAAACACTGGCACATGTACGCAGGCCAGTCTGCGGTATGCTGTACGCCGACGATGCAGGCGTTGTTTGTAAATCAAAGGAAAACCTTGCGAAGATGGCTGTTATTGTGACCGTTTTCGAAACAGCAGGCCTCACCGTGTGCGAAACAAAAAAGCAGACAACGCTTTGCTGACCTATGAACGTTCGGCACACTCAAACCTCCTCCTAACCGATTTGGGCTCCCAACTCCGACAACGCACCGACCACCATATATCGACCGCCAAGACCCTCAACACAATGTGAAAGCGTTGAGACGACCACGCAAAAGCCACCTCCTCTTTGCGGGAGCCGTACAAAGGACGACAAATGAGCGGCTGACTCATCGGGTGATGTTCGGGACGATGGTTGGTGTGGGTCAAACTCGGGACCAGGCCGACCAGAAAAGAACTGGGCTCAAGCTGTAGCAGACGATATCAACGCATTCAACGGACAACCCCGCTTTGCTGTTAGGAGTAAAAAGTGTGCTATGGTCGAGGGCGGCTAAGAGGAGTGGAAACTGGTACGGGGGGGTCGTCGACGCGGCGGGCCGCTTCATGGCGAAATGGCATAGGACCGAGGCGGATTAGAGCTGGTTAATCCACGCAACAGTGGACACCAAGAACAGCAACAAGGGTAAACTGGAGGGAGGGGGGGGGGTTGGGGGGGCATACCGATACAGCTGTGGACAAACGCCGAATCGAAATGGTACATGGTGTGGCAAGCTACCGGTTTGACTACTTTGTGGAGCGTGTTGAAGTACTATGGCATAACCCTAAACATTACAGTGAGCGGTAATGTTTTCCTTCGTGTGTATTCATCGAGATCAAAGGGGGAAGCGCGAACGCGGCAGTAATGCCATTTACTTGTTGTCTTGCTTGCTTTGTTCGTTTTCAGCTGTTGCCTTTTTCCTCTTCTTGTTTACTTGTTTTTCCTCCCCGCCGGCCTTAAGCCGGTATCTTCCTCTTCTTCCTGTTGTTTCGTCCGTGCAACAGTTAGCTGTTTCCCTTCACCAGCACGTAGGTTGTTTCTCTTGTAGCCGTTCTGGCTTTTTTGCATCTCTCGTTCTTCAGAGCCCCTCCCTGGCGTTTTCTATTTTAGCTTCAGCTTTTTCCGTATATATATATTATGGTCTCGCTAGTTTTGTGTTGCTGTCGTGCCCGGTACGCCGGTGTTTCACTTGCTTCATTAGACTATGTTGATTCCTTATTTATTGAGATTGTTGTTTACCCTGTCTCACATATACTTTGTTTCATTTTTTATAATATACTTTGTATGTCTTTAGGATCGATAATAAGCACGGACTCCGGGTGTACTCACCACACATAACAACCTTCTGGTCATGCTACCCTGGCTGTGCTGTAGTATATTTTTTATGATTCTGGGAAGTTTAGGCTAGGAGTATGAACAAGAGGTATTGTTGCAGAACGGAAAATTGCACCGCAGCAAACATCACGGCAGGGTATAAGTACACACGGCAGGGAGCCCAGCGACCGGTTCCTACCCTCCACGCTGACTACCGACCGCGAACAGGCTGCTGGGCTGCTGCTGCTGCTGCGGTGTGGGTTACTGTGGCGCAATTTTCTGTCCCTCTTTCTCGTGCGTTGATGACGTGCTCAACTGATGTTGATAATGTGCTCAACTGCTGTTGATGATGTGCTCAACTGCTGGGAACAAAACAAAACGGTTTGAAGGCTCTGATATGACAATGATGTTTGATGTATGTGGAGAATGTGGTTGGATTGGGTTTCATGCCAGAAGAGGGGGAGACGGGACAGAGACTAAAAACAATATGAAACGATTTACAAGTAAACACCTAGGACGGGTCATCGATTACCACGTCATGATGTACAGCAGCAGTAGATATTTAAAGGCAAGATCTGTGTTGCCGATTTTGTCGATCTCGTTTGTAACATCAATAAGTGACAAAACTCTCGAGTGTTTCCCTGACAACTCCTGGCCATCCGGGCGACGTCTCGCGAACCACAAACATCTTGCTGGATCGTCTAGTCGAAGACCAAAGGTTGCATCTGTGCCGTCCTCCTTGCAAGACCGGAAGTGGCCGATACACCGATGGTGTAACATAGGAAACGGCCGCGCAAGAGGGACACAAGGAGGGTTCCAAGGGAGGAAACTCGAGGCTTCGAAACAGTGGAGACCACCGGCTTCTTCAAGAGTGGAGACCGGCTGCTTCAGGGGTAGAGACGAGCTGCTTCAGGGTGAAGAAAGGCGCACCACCGTGTCTATGGTATGCCTTGCATGGTGTCGTCCTCCTGTCTTCCGATCTCCGAGCTTTTGAATTTCAAACTGTTCGCGGGTTTTCATGTACCGGTGTGGCTTTTTGATTATTGAGCAGACTGCTCAAAATATTCAAAAACGCCGAAAGGCCGCACTACTACTGCTGTTGTTGTTGGTGGGCTGCAAACAGGCTTTGCTGCGGGCCAGGGATGGGGCCGGTTGAGCCTTCCGCACCTGTGGCGTTGGCGTGTGTGGAGCACTTGTGGCGCGTTGCGTTTGTGTGTGGGCCACAGCTCGTCGGTCTCCAAAGAACGTGAGAAGAGCCTTCTGATTTCGAAAATTGCTCTCTGGCTGCTACGTGTTCGTATCAAAGAGCTGAATTTGCGCCGCTTCGGGCACTCTTGATGACGCGTCAGCCTGTCTGCCGTGGGCAATCCCGCAGATCGTCCACCAGGAACCTGGCAGCCTCTTCGGGAGGGTGCTTGGGTGTTGTGGATGCCGTTTGGTGTGTCCGGGATGCTTTGTGGAAGATGATGTGTGCCTCGATGTGTTGGTGTCCTGGCTGGCTGGTCGATTGTTCAATTTTTTATATGGGATTCTACTATGCTTTTTTTTCCTCTCAAACTGGGCCATGACCCTACATTAACCAAGTTATTATTTTCTCGTTTTTTCTCCCCCCACAGCCAAAATTACGATTTAAAATCCTTAATGCAAGTAGCTTATACTTCAGGGCGTATATTTTTTCTCCTTGCCCACAACACCAAAACGAAACATTAATTCCACCGTGACCATTCGTTGCGCACCCCCGCATGGAACGAGGCTGCTCTAGCCTATTGGTCCAGACTGCCAATTCCAGGATCGTGGGTGTTTTACTTGTTCACAGTCACGCATATCAGAGCTATCGCCAAGGTGTGTCCGCCATAATGTGAAATCATATCATTTACTGTAGTTGTAAGGGGAGTCGCCGACCTATATCCTTAATAAGGACAAACGCATCCCACGGTAGGGGTTGCACTTTCTGCGCCAAAATGTCCCAGGGCGATTGAGTTCCTCATGTGAGGAACTGCCGGTCAATGAAGTAATTTCACGAGTACTTAATTTTGGACTAGGGCATAGAAGCTTGGTCGGGTTTTGCGAACAAGTGCCTTCGATAGAATTTTTCAGGTGAGATATTGAGTTCCTCATGTGAGGAACTCAGGGACTTTTGGGTGCAACCCCTACCGTGGGATGACTCGACACACAACTCGTAATGCGCGCGATCGGAGTATCACACACAGCTTGCAAAGATGAGAGTTTCGACGAAATCTTCGATCTCACAGCTGGAGTGAATTTTAATTTTTATAATATATTTCTCCGCACGGGAATCAATGTCATACCGCGCATATCGGAGTCGTCGCAATCCTGTGCGCGATAAAAACTATGTATTGATGGATCGCGTTGACCGCATCCCTGTGCGACGGCTCGCATGACTACGTCATCGGGAATCTGCTGCAACATCAGCGACGCGATAGGTTTTAAAGACAGAATGCACTACACAACGGCTTCACAGCACGTTCGAACAGACAGTTTTCGCGAAACTATAGCTTGGGGCAACGTCGAGATGTTTTAAAGCACTAATGCGTACGTGGCCGGAAAAGTGCCGACAGTGTAATTTTGTCACCGTCTTAGGTGGCCAAGTTTGGGGTTGGACTAAGGAAAAGAAAGGGCCAGAAAATCTCTGACACTCTAAAAAAACAAATTGAGATTCTTCGGCCGATCTTGCTGGTAGGACTGTAAACTCCACCAGGTATTTTCACTTTTTATCCGACCATTTTTTTGCAAAACAGCAACAACTAGTAGAGTGTATTGTTTTTTAGCCAAATAACTAAGAGTATTTTATATTTATGTTAAACGTTCGCCCCCACCACTTGCCAACTTATTCCATTTGGATCCCCAGCAGTCTAACCTGCATTTATCGGCGTAACATCTCAACGTCACGTAAAATAAATACATAGATTACAGCCTATAATACAAGAAACGACCCCATGTTAGACCTTCTCCTGCAGTCCTAAGGCTTTGTAACCCCCCCCAATACACAGACTTACTTGCGAATATCTTTGTGCTGAAAGCGCTCGGTTGGTACTTCCCTGGCATCTCCGAGGTCACCGACGTCGGACGGTCCGGCGTATTACTTGCGGAACGGTCCAGCTTTTCTTTGATTTCTTGCTCCACCTGATTTGTTTTGTTCCATTTTACAGTAGTATTCGTGTATCGATTTTTTCATGGATTTTTTTTTTTCTACCGATGACACCCAGATTGGAACCACCGAAGAGAAGGACTATAAGATTATAAGCGGACGGTCTATCTACTAGACCACAACGTCACAGCCGCAGTGATATCTACCAGTACTATGTTTTTATGTTCAACTACTACTACTTTATATTACCAGCGAAACATAGATGTACCACCCAGCTTGCAAAGTTGAGTTTCAATCATTCAATCGGTCGTACTCACATCTGACGTTGTTATTTTTAATACTCCGAGTATATAATACATATTGACTTTTTCAAGAGGATCATTATCCCCCCCGATGACACCTGGATTCACCAACGAAAAACGGGCTTATTTGCGGACAGTCTATCAACTAGACCACAACGTCGCATAGCTATCTTTTTTTTTTTCAACAAATATATACTGGTGTGTCATGATCTTTTTTTTTTTGATGACACCCGGATTTCAACCAGCGAAGGTCACCAGGATTGTGAGCGGACAGTCTATATTTATACTATAAGACCACAAAGTAACATTTACATCTATAACTTTTTCGTCAGCATCATTTTCTTTTCCCCGTGAGATGACACCGGGATTTGAACCAACGAGAAGAGCTCGAGGCTTATAGTACATATACCCGTACTACTACACCATGTTTTTACATACCATCAGGTACTACGAGCTGTTGGATCACAATGCACGCCCAACTCAGATCTGTCTGGCTATATATAGCTCAGCAGCTCAGCGTAGCGCCGTGCGGAGCCGTGCGGAGCCGTGCGGAGCCGTGCGGTGCGGTGCCGTGCCCTTCGCTGCGGTGCTGTGTCGTGCTGCGCTGTGTGCTTTTTTTCGAACATGGAGCAGTACCGGGTATAACACGTGTTGATGTGCACTACCTTTCTTCTTTTTCTTTTTCCACATGTATTTCATCTTTGACGGCCCTATGTTTTTTCCCCCACGCAAATCACCCCCGTACTGCCGATCAGAACGTAACACCGGTAACAAAAGCACACAGCACAGCTGAGCACAACAGGGCAATTTGCTGTAAGCAGCTCTTGGCATTATCAACCCGCTTTTCACACCAAGTCATGGGCCTCTTCTTTCTGCCCCTTTCACATGTTTGTAGACGCATTCTTCGTTGCTTTGCGCGACCGTAGCAGGCGGCGTCAGCGGCCCGCGGAGCGGAGCCATTGTAGATACGTATGTACATTATCGACGACAGCAGTGCATACAATCGTTGCAGTCGTGAATATTGCATTCTCTACTACCTTTTGCCCGTTGACGCTGTGGGCGACGCGCACAAAACCATCTGCATATAGGCCCAGCGCCCTGAACACGCGACTCATCGTTGGTATGGCGACCTTCCACGTAGATGATACGGAAGGGAGGCAACGGATGAAATCGGGTTGTGAATCGTGTCAATCACAGCGTTAGGGCACGGTGGCCCTGTATGTGCCGACACTCGCTACCGTTCACCACATACATCCTACCTCATGCGGCGAATCAACCGGTCTCCGGCCCTACTTGCTTTTTGCGTGGAACCTCATGAAAGCTTCCGTGGAAGCTTTTACCGCTTTCATGGAAGCTTCCATGGAAGATATGGAATCTATGGAAGCTTCCATATGGAAGCAATTGAAACGACGAAAGCTTCCATGAAAGGTTTCATGGAAGCTTCCGTGGAAGTTTCCATGGAAGATATGGAGAATATGAAAGCTTCCACGGAAGTAACTTCCACGGGAGCTTCCACGAAAGCTTCCATGAAAGTAACTTTTACCAAAGCTTCCATGGAAGTTTTCATGGAAAAATTGGAAGCTTTCAAGGAAGGTTTGGAAGCTTTCAAGGAAGTAACTTCCACGGAAGCTTTTATGGAAGCTTCTGTGGAAGCTTCCATGGAAGAAATGGAAGATATGAAAGCTTCCACGGAAGTAACTTACACGGGAGGTTCCACGAAAGCCTCCACGAAAGCTTCCATGAAAGTAACTTCCAGGAAGAAAGCGTCCGTGGAAGTAACTTCCACGGAAGCTTTCATGGGAGCTTCCGCAAGCTTCCGTGGAAATTTCCGTGTAAGATATGGAAGATATGAAATTTTCCGTTGAAGCAGATTCCACGAGAATTTCCACGAACGCTTCCACGAAAGCTTCCACGAAAGCTTCGATGCAAGTAGTGGAAGCTTTCGTGGAAGTCATGTGCGCTTCCATAGATGTAAGTTCCATTGAAGCATAGGGTTAGGGTTAGGGTTAGCGTTAGGTTGCTTCCGTGGAAATTTATGTGAAAGATTTCATGGAAGCATCCGTGGATGTTGATTCCGTGAAAATTGCTTCCGTGGAAGCATTCCGTGGAAGCTTCCGTGGAAGTTGCTCCCGTGGAAGCTTCCGAGGATGTTGCTTCCGTGGAAGTTGCTTCCGTGAACTCATTCATTGAAGTTTCCGTGGAAATTGCTTCCGTGAAAGCTTCTGCGTTGATGTTGCTTCCGTGGAATCTTCCGTGGAAGTTGCTTCCGTGGAAGCTTTCGTGGAAGCTTCCACTAAAAATGCAGATAGTGCAGGTGGCCCGAATCACCGGACGTTCAGAAAACACAACGAATCATCGCGCGCCAAACATGAGCAGTGTTTTGTTTTTGATGTCCTTCCCTGCGCCTGATGTATCGTCCTTAGCTTTTGTGAGATTGATATGTGTAAGCTATATGTTGTCGTCACATAGATCACAAGACGAGCAAGGTCACAAATGAAACTGTTAGCGTCCAGTTACCGGAGAGCTTGTCCAGTATCACGATACCTATGCATGGACTTCGATGAAATTCAGCAGCAAGATTACCGAATGCAAATCAATAGTACCCCGCAATTCCAGTACATTACTGAATGCTTGATCTATACTAGGAACCCCAAGTGCTCTCGCCAAACCAAGCATACCTTGTGTTACTGAAAATAGCATGATTAACGTCACTAGCAGGTAGGGCTGCAGATGAGGCGTACATACCTTGTACATGCAGACGCCTATGCGTTTTCGAGCAGAAATCTTTAGTCCTGATACAAGGCCGCCGCAACCACAGTATCCCATTGCCTAGGGCCAACAAGACTGACTTCTACCGACCCATTATTTACGTAGGATAGTTTGATACACAGCAAGGCTCCACGTTGGGGAAAACACACCTGTTACACTGTACCCATGCTAACTGTCAGCGAAGAGTTTAAAACAAACAATTCCAAATCTGTTTGTAGATGAATGTACCGAAGAGATTTTCATACTAGGGCTGTGGACAGGAAGCTACTAATGAAAATTCTTCTGGTTCTGTTTTTGTCAACCGGCCCAACCTGGAATGTTTTTTTTAGGCCTCGACCAACAGTGTCCATCAACTACAGATGATCTTCGACCGCCAGATAGAGACCACACACGATCACTCCTCTTCGTTTCGCGGACAAGATCACATGCGTGTAGGTGACAGCGCCGATGGTTGAGTTCATCTTCAATCCATGTTCTAGGTTGCGAGAGGTTGCTTCTGTCGTCGTCTGGATCCCCGTCAACTTGGTCAAATATTCTACTTTGTAGGCGTTCGGAGACGATCTCGAGAGAGTTCGATAATTTCGTTTTTCCCGACCTCTCCTTGTCGCTCTTTCACGAGTAAATTGTCGCCGGGGATTCGCTCACCGCCTCCCACAGGAATTTTGTCGTTTGAAAGCACTTTATCCTCGAAGGGAGGGTGATAGCATCGCTCTTGGTTTTTGCTCTACTTGTTGTGCTGCTGAACTGAGGTGTGTTTTTGGTCCAAGGAGAAAGCGATCGCGGTTCGGAAGTGGTTTATTAGTGGACAGAAGGGAAGTGATAGAGAGAATGAGAGAGAGTTCGGGAGAGCAAAATCATAACTACCTTAAGCAGATCTGGTTGGTGTGCGTCTTCGTCGGTTACAGGGGGATGGTGTCAGGTTCAACTCAGATGGTGGGTTGTGGGCCGTTGAGCCGATGTGGTCGAACAGCCTGACCATTATCGGGTAGGGGGTATTATAATCTGGTACCTTTTATTGCTTGTCACACATATTTACTTTTCAGCTTCTGGACAAGCCGTGGTCGCAGGTGTCGTCCCTTCTTCCCCCCGGTTCTTGCCTTCAGTTTTTATCGCGCAAAGAATTCAGCAATGCCGTAGCTCGTCGATTTTTCGATGAGTGTTGCCAACCCACGCTCTAGCGCGCTTTCCGCAAGTCAATTCGTGCACAAGAAAAAAGCCCCCACGAATTTATACGAGTGTACACTCGGGCGGATTCGAACTTACGAAACAGTCTCGGAGATAACCTGGTACGCCACCGCGGCGACCCGATTGATGGTTGAGTAGCCAAAAACGGATGATGACGAAGGAGATTTGATAATTATTGGGTGGAGGCCGGCGTTGATCGATCTGATGGCGTCCTGGGAGTGTGAAGATCGAAAGGTTGCCTAACACTAACCCTAATAGATTTTATACATATTGACAAAGTTTCTGCGCTGACGCGTACCGCCAAGTCAACGCGATTCTAGGACCCCCGGACCACGGGGGTCGGTCGTAGTGATTTGCTGTTTGGTTGTGATGATAGCCTCAAATATCCTCCTGCAATCTACGTATGTACGCAGAAAGTCTTATCGCTGGTGCCAAAACGTCAAATTAAACATAAGGCAATGCCAACGATGAATCTACGGCAGCCTAAGAAGTGTGCTTGTACTTGGCATCGGATCTACCGCGGTGTCGTGGCCCGCCAATTAAACAAAAACTCTGAAGACAAGTGCATTGAAGTTTAAACAAAACGAAAAGCATTAAGCTAGGTGGGGTACCGTTGTGTTTCACTATGGTAGAGGAAAAAATCGGCCCCACAACTGCAACTGTCACTGCTACGTCACTTACTGTCACTACAGGCTGTCGCCATCTATCTGGCCGAACCATAACACAATACAAGTGCCCTGTCAGGCAACTGTTAGTGCTTGAACGGCACATAGATTGGTTGAACCACTTAACTACAGCTGTACATTTGTTCCGGAGAGCAGACGCTGGAGCGAAGCGACAGCGATGCGAACAAGTCACTCCATGTAATGATCAACTGTGCATCTTCCTGGCACTGGGAGAAATTTCTAGAATTTTCGGCGACAGCGTGCGAACAGTAAACGAACAAACATTTTTTTCCGCTGTTGTTTGGGTTTGCATGTTTATACATGTGCGTGCATCGACGATTGGCACCACGAGCACACCACGAACCCAGATTCGACTTCGCGAGGGCAGCCTCAGAGGCCCGTTCTTATACCACCGATTGGCGGGTTACTGCGTCCAGAACCGTTTTGAGTTCGTCGAGCTTGTTCGTGGTGTGTCCTCGGGAGCCAGGAGTCACAGCTGGGCTGCTACGAGGTATATTAGGGCACAGTAAATATACGAACTTAAAGGGGTATAAATAGTAGAGGGTGGATTAGTATGTAGACGTTACCTGCTTCTAAATTCTTGTATATTCGAATTTTAACACAATATGGCACCACGGGTGCTTTTGTTGTTGTTGTCGTTGTTGTTGTTGTAGCTCAATGGTAGTAAGTAAGGTACCAGGTTACAAAAAGTTTGTGCCAGGTATATTGTAGAAATTAACCTACACGCACTCCAATTGTCAAATCGAAGATTTCGTCGAGATTCCTCTTTGCAGTACGTATGTGTGTGATTCTCCGATCGCGCCCATTACTGGGTGTGTGTCCTCATTAGACTAAGGGTATAGGTCGGCGATTCCCCTTACCACAAAAGTTCAACTTGTAACAGGGTCATGGAAATTATGTAACAGTTTTTTGACAGAGCCAGTATCTGACGGCTGAAGAAGGAAATGCATTCGTTTATCAAGTATACCATGTAAGTCGTACAACCAGTGAGGGGAGATCGGAGGTTGTGAATGGCGTGGGGAACAGGGTCGAGGGGGTCGGTGGGGGGTTGAACAGGAGGCGGTAGAGGGGGGGGTGGAGTGGGCAACTCAGCACGGGGGCTAAAACTAGAAAGTCGTTCTTGAGGGGGACAAAACCTGCAGCTGTGGAGAGAATGCGTCATTTCACTGTATCAAATTTTACCGTCCAAATTCGATCAAAACCAACATACAGTTACCCTCTAATTTCTCACAGAAATACTCGAAGCCTTCGATCACGCAGATTTCAATGCTGGAATCGAGAAAGGACTGTCCAATTTCATCATCCAATACTGAAAAAACTACCAATATTTGATTATTCTCTCAAATTATATACTCCCAATTCCTCCATAAATCTGCCAGAGTAGTAAATACTACCAGCCAGCTGATATCATCTCATTATCCATCTAGCCATGCATGCCGTAGCTCCAACTCATCTCCCCCCCCCCCATTTGTTCCCCGCCCAGTTCGTTCTAACGCCCGACATTCAATCGAAATCGGCCAGAGTAATAAACACTAATAAGCCATTGATATCACGTCATTATCTTCCTAGCCATCCATGAATTAGCTTTCATTCATCCCCCCTCCCCTCCTCCAACGCCCCCTTCTTCCTTACAACCCGCTCGCCTAGACCCAGCACCGCGCGTATAGTAGGCCCCTACATATATGATTAATACGCGCCATCGAAAGATCACACACAATGTTGCGAACATTAGCAGTGTCAACCAAATCCTTGATTTTAATATTATATGTGACCTAAACCTCTCGAAAACCCTTCCCCCTCCCCCCCTCCCCCGCCTTTTTTTTTTTTTGTTCCCATCGTCTCCCACCTACTACTATCGAAATACGCCAGAGTAATAAACACTTCCACGCCCCGGATATCGCCTCGCTATCGTTTCAGAGCCGTCCATTCCGCTGCTGCAATTCCCACTTACCCCCGTCCCCAACGCCCCCCTCCTTCACCGAACACCCGCGCACCATGGCCTAGACCTAGCACCCCGCGTATAGCCAACCCCTACATCTATGCGACCTAAAGCCCCCCCCCCCGCCCCCGCCCCCCCCCCCGCCACCCCCCCCCCCCCCCACAAGAAATATTTATAGTTTCCACGCACAAGTAGACCTGCCCCACCCGTGCCCTCCCCCCGTCCCCCCCCCTCCCGCCCCCCTTTTGATCAAGATCAGGCCCCCACGTCCTTAATAACTCCGCCCTCCCCTCACCGGATATTCGACTTACAGGATTCACTTGATAAACTGATGCATTTCTTTCCACAGCTGTCAGATTTTGTCCCCCTCAGAAACAGGTTTTATAGTTTCCGCGCACAGACTGCCTAACATCACCCTGATGACCCTGGTAGCTACACTGTAGTTGCAAGGGGAGTCGCCGACCTATATCCTTAATGAGGACACACAACCCGTAATACGCGCGATCGGAGTATCACACACAGCTTGCAAAGATGAGTTTCGACAAAATATTCGATCTCACAGCTGGAGTGTATTTTAATTTTTATAATAAAGCGAAATACAAAGTCGAAAAAAAAAAAAAAAAATTAAATGCATAGTCCAACACTCAAAATATCAACCAATATTTTCACCTCCAAGCAATGTTACCAGGAGTTCATCACAGGAATACGGCGAAACTGAAAAGACTCCCGAGTATTGCTGTGGTTAAGAAATTCGCGTGCTGAATAGGAGACGTCACGTGGATGATCGATATTTTTATTTTCGCCCTACCAACTCCCAGGCAACATGGTGCCGTACGTCTGTGTGCTTTGAGTTCGAGTAAGAAATTAATTGGGTAATTCGCAAGCTGCACCGAGCCCTCATTGTCCTCAAACACCGGTGTGCACGCCATGCCAACATCAGGCAAACATGTTATTGAAATCAAAATACACTCCAGCTGTGGGATCGAATATTTTGTTGAAACTCATCTTCGCAAGCTATTTTTGAAACATATTTTAATACCCCCAAACCCGAAACCTACTCGATTGTACCTGGAAAATATTTTTCAGGATTTCGATGTACTTTTCCCGAGACCTCTGGACCAACGCCAACAATAAAACAAAAGTATGCTCTTATTTTGCGGATCGACTAAGTCGACATTTTGATCGATTACACGACTTTCACCAGGTAGGTATCGTTCCAATACAAAACATGAAGCAGATAGTTAACCTATTAAAGATTTTTTCGACAAAACCTGGCGGTTCGGAAAATGTTTTCCAGGACTTCGATGTAGATTTCCCGAAACCTCTAGACCAATGCCAACAACAAAACAAAAGCGTGCTCTTATTATGCGGATCGACAACTCAACATTTTTATCGATTACACGGCTTTCACCAGGTATCGTTCCAATACAAAACATCAACCAGATAGTTAACCTATTGAAGATTTTTTTCGACAACACCTGGAAGCTCGATGATTATCTACCAGCCGTCCCTACCTACATCTGGCGGCTGCGGGGGGGGGGGGGCGTCCATACAGTTACCCGTTTTTAATAGCAGACCACTGACGCCTTTTTCTCAAAGTTCAAAACTACAATCCATAATGAGGAGCGGGCGCTAGAATGAAAGCATATCCTGTAAATAAATTGACTGATATGTGTGATGCTTTGGTATATTGTTAGTACACCTCTGAAGTACACTACAACCCTCTGCCACCGGAGTAGCTATAGTCTATTCAGTTAGAAATTTGACCAGTTTAAGGAATCTGTCTCGCTGCTCATTCCTACCCATCATGTACTTGTTGTATCATCGTACATACACTGCGCCGGTTGCAACGACTGCGTGCATGTTCCGACGCGCACACATGCTGTTTTTGTCTGAAGTGCTCTCCGGTGAGGTGCTCGTAGTACTACATATATTGTTCAATGTATTACCATAAAAACGCCAAGTTATGAGCGGAACTAATCCGAAGCGCAGTTGGGTGTTGTTTCGATGTGTTCTCTGGTACGGTGATAGTCGTACTGCTAAAAAAAATACTCCGAACTGTTAACCGGCATTTAATGTTGCGTAGTAGCCGTTCTGAAAATATGGTACCAAAAAATTATTCATGGTTTAGTGCTGTTGCGGACCGTACACCAAATGCTTCAACCTCAGGATCGATCAACAACAAAATGCGGATCGATTCAAACCAATGCTGATCGACGCCAACGAATGTCGCGACACCGGCTTGGAATGGCTCATCGAGTAGATCAAACGTATATTTTTTTCTAAGTTACAAGGTTTATGCGCTGACGCGCATCGCTAACGTGATACGATTCCAAGACCATCGGGCAATAGAAGGGCCGGTCGAAGAAAATATATTTACAGTTTGGTCGTGATGCCACAGCTTTGCGCTACATGGAGATGCCTACACTTCATACCTGGTGCCTACGTACGTACGACGTAGGAGGGATGGCGGAACGAAACACTAACTATATTCCAACGAAATATTCACCATCCGAGAAGGCGACGTGCAGCTCGGGTCACAAGACAATGAAACCAAAGTGATTGAAGATAAGAAGAACGTCAAAAGTCGATAAACAGCTTTATCGCGCCGGTGATATACAGCTGCGGCAGAGAAGCTTTTTCTTTGATGTTCGCCGTAATACGCCGCCCAGGTCAACACAGCTGTGTCGTACTGGAGTGCTTTCGCTTTCGAGTTAATTGCTGTTGATATACAGCACTCACGGTTGATATACCGCCCTGGTCGACACGGCTGTGTTGTCTAAAAATGCCTTCGCTAATATTTTGATAGCTGCTGATATAGTCTACAGCTATACCGCACTGGGGATATACGGCTGCGACGGATATATATGCTCTTGCTTTGCTGATTGCGTTTGATATACCGCACTGGTCGACGCGCTGTGTCGTCCAGAAGTGCTTTCGCTATAATTTTCGATTGCTGCTGATATGCAGCTAGATATGCTTTCGCTTTGCTGATCGCGGTTGATATACCGCGCTGGTGATATACACTTGCGCCAGATGTATTTCTGTTTTGCTGATCGCGGTTGATACCGCCCTGATTGGCATGGCTGTGTCGTCCAGACGTCCTTTCGCTTTCGACTTGATGGCTGTTGATATACAGCTACACCGCGCTGGTGATATACAGCTGTGCCAGAGATTATTTTGCTTTACTGATCGAGGTTGGAACACCGCCAAGGTCGGCACGGCTGTGTCGTTCAGAAGCGCTTCCGCTTTAGGTTTTGATTGCTGTTGATATACAGCTATAATTACACTGCGCTGGTGATATACAGCCCTGCCAGAGATGCTTTTGCTTTGCTGTTCGTCGTAAATACACCACGCAGGTCGACACGGCTGTGTCGACCAGAAGTTCTTTCGCTTTCGCTATTTATTGTTGTTGATATACAGCTCTCGAGGTTGGCATACAGCCAATGTGGAAGCGGCTCTGTCGGGCTGTGTCGTCCAGAAATACTTTCGCTTTAATTCTTGATAGCTGTGGATATATAGCTATTCCGTGCTAGTGATATAAAACTGTGCCAGATATGCTCTTGGTTTCCTGATCGTAGTTAATAACCCACTCTGGTCGACATGGTTGGTTTCTGATTGCTGTTGATATCCGGCGGCGCCAAACAATATTTGTTTTGCTGATCGCGGTTGATATATAATTGCACCAAATGCGCTTTTGCGTTGCTGATGGCGGTTGATTTAGGGCGTTGGCGATAAACAGCTGCGAAATATTTGCCTTTGTTATGCTGATCGCGGTGAATATACCTCTCTGGCGATCGCGACCGTGTCGTCCAGCAGTGCTGTCGCTTTGGTATTTTGACCATTGTTAATATAGCTGCGCCAGTATGCTTTCGCTTGGATGATCGCGGGTCATACACGGCACTGTTGATATGCAGCTGTGCCAGATATACATTTTTCCTCGAGGTTGATATACTGCTCTCCTCGACACGGCGGTGTGGCCCAGAAGTATTGTCACTTTGCTGGTGGTAGTTGATATACCACTAGGCTAGTTGTGTTTTCGCGTTGCCGAGTTGTCATGCTGCAGTGGGGACATACACACATCATCTGCCGGCTGGGCCAAATGTGTTTTTGCTCTTGTAATCGCCGTGGATGTGCGGCTATGCCAGACAAGCTTTCGCGCTAGTGATCGTGGTTGCACCGTTCTGGTCGACACGACTGTGTCGTCCGCAGTGGTTTCGCTTTGCTGCTCGGGGTTGATATGCGGCTGTGACTGTTGTACGTTTCCTTTGTTAGAATCGCGGGCAGCGCTATGCCTGAGGGAGTTGGTTATGCCGATTACTGTTGATATATAAGGGTCGCAGATATCTTTTTGCTTCGCGGATCGTTGGGATATACCGCTCTGGTTGACACGGTTGTGTCCTCTTGAAGGGGCTTCGCTTTGCAATTTGTTATCACACGATTGGGCCGTGTGCATCTTGCTTTGCCGATATGCGTCTAGGCGATATCGTTGGGCCGATTGCGGTTTATGTGCCGCCCGGGTCGACTGATCGCGGTTTATGTACCACCCTGGTCGACACGGCTACGTCATCCAGCAGTGCATCTGCTTCGGTGCTCACGATGATACACGGCTGCGTGAGTTGCACTTTGTTGTGCTGATAGGCTAGACCGCTCAATGACATGGTGGTATTACGATTTCTATCGGTCTCTTTTGCTTCGCCAGTCACGGCGGTGCCAGCGGGCTTTGCGTCACTGACCTCGGTAGGGCAGTACCAGCGGTTTTTGTTCCGCTGATCTCGGCACGTTGTGCTGCTATCTCGCTTGTCGCTGGTTAACGGTAGTGGATATAGCACCATCGCTGGAGCGGCTTTGCCGAAAGAGATGTTGTCTTGCCAGTTTCTGGGGTTCAACAGATGGTTGGGCTGTCGACATTGCCGCGGCTGACTTTTGGATCGCGGCTGAGATACAGCTATGGCTGACAACGGTCGACGTTGCGACCGCTATACCACTCGTTACTTTTGATACGCACTTGATGCTGACGCCGTTTGGTCAAAGGCAACTTCGTGTGTCGCGGTTGCTGGATTGCACATCTACGGTTAACGTGCTGACAACGTCGTTGCAGTCGATACGGCATATGTCTCGACGGATACCGATGCCGCTGCTTCCTTGTCTTCTCACTGACGCGCGCGGGTTACGGTTTAATAATGGGCGAGGTTACCATGTGGCAGGTTAACCGGCTTCGGCTGCGACAGATCGAGACTTTGCGATACACAACCGGAACGAACTCATGGTCTAACTTCACTGGTTGCTGGTTGGTTGCGGTTGACATACGCGTCTTGCTGGATGCTGTGTTCATCCAGATGTTGACGATTAATTTCGTTTCCGCTACTCCTTGGCGGGCCGCGGTTGAGATACAGTTTTGGCTGACATGGTTCACGGTGGCGACCGCTGTACCGACCGCTATACCGACGGATGTACCGGCATTACTGTGATATACAGTTCATACTGATGCAGTTTAATCAGGGATGGCTTCACGTTCCACTTGTTGCGTCAATGCATTGCTATGGTTGATGCGTAGATCGAACCGTTATCACTGGCACGGCTGCACCAGATGCTTTTGCTTTGCGGATTGCTGCGTGGGTACTAACTCCTTTGGGGCATCAGAGGGGAACGTTGACGAGCATAACTGGCAATTTCGGGGTCAGCCACACGACGTTACACGAGCTGCTATCTTAAGAGGTTGGGTTATTAATGTGCGACTCTAACGCAAGGAACTGCGCGACACGCGCGTAGCGTATAACATCGTTTGCTGCGCACTCATGCTATGACAATGATCGCCTTTCTCATATGATTTATTGCCATGCGTGGGCTCCGAAAGTGTTAATGTCGGTTTTTTACGTGGGTATACAGCTGTCGCTGTCACACGGCTGTGTGGATATGCAACCATCATTGGCACTGCTGTGCCAGAGATGGTTTCACTTTGCTGATCACTGTTGATATGCAGCTGTGCCAAAAGTGCTTTGGCTTTGCGGGTCGCTCCTAACATACAGCTATTGCGCAAACGGGTGCGTTTTCGCTGTTGCCTCGCTAGTCGGGGTTGATAGTCATTTTTTAATGTCGCTGTTAGTTTACAGTGGTTGACCGCACGGCTGTCATATTGTCTGTTGCTTTGCTAATTGCTGTTGATATACGACGATCTCTGGCGTGGCCTATTGGCTGCTGCTTTGCTCATCGATGTTGGTACACAACAATCTACGGCGCGGCCGCGCCGGAGCTGCTGTGTACGACTGCTGACGTGGCTGGGGGATGGTTTATGTGGCTTCGCCAGTGGCTGTGGGTATACAGCAATGATTGGCACGGTTGTGCCAGAGGCTCTTCTTCGCTGACCTCGGCGTGGCAGTGCCAGAAGCTTTTGGTTCGCGGATCTCGGCACGGCGGTGCTGGAGGATTTATTTTTGCTGATCTCTAAAAAACTACAGCCGTTAGTGGCGTGGTGGTGTTATATCTGGGCCGTTGCAGTCGATTTGCTTGTTGCTGATGATATTTTCTGGGTGCTGTCAATATATATACATATGCTATCGAGGACACGAATGTGTCCGTACATAGTTGCCGCTGCTTCGTGGATTAAGGTTGCTATATCATCATCGCTAGCACGGCGGTGGCGGAGATTCTTTAGCCTGTCTGCTTGTTGATGGTATACCGACACCTACCCCTGTCTTCGTCGCAAGTGTTGCTTCGCGGGTCGCGGTTGAATGACATTTGTAGCTTACATGAGGTCAGAGTTGCGACCGCTATACCGCTTGTTATATTGTTGATATTATACATGTAATGCTTAGGCAGTTTTATCAGAGGTGATAGTATGTATCGCTAGTGGCAGTGGTTACACATCTATGGATGAAGTGCTGACAACGTGGTTGCAGTCGACACTGCATACATTTCAACGGATACCGAGACGGCTGCCCCCATATTTTCCTATCTACGCGCGGGGGCTACTGTTTAATAATGGGCGGGTGTCGCGGTGTGGCGGGTAAACCCGCTGCCGCTCTGAGGACTCGAGACGCTTAACGCACACTCTGTAACCCAGTACAGCTACGTTTCGACGTTCCCATCCCCCGGTCCCTCTCCACGTGATATGGGCGTACATGCACCGGCAGGGGTGTACGCCGCGGTGGATGGGTGGGCGCATGACTAGCCCAGCAGACCCCCCACCCCCCCCGATCTGGGCGCCGAGGGGAGAAGCACGTAACGCACGCGCGCCAGGGGAGTTAGAGGTCGGGACGGGGTCGGGGTAGCTAAGGAGGCGACGACCGCGGCCTACGCGCTTCCCCTGCCATGGCACCGCCCTCACCCGGCCCACCCGGGCGATACCTGAACGTGCCGACTATAAATGTCGGTTGCAGGCCTTGTTTGTCTAGCTACTGGTAGCATCGCAGAATCATGCGTGACTTGTGGCAGCTTTTCCTATTCCGATGCATCTTAATTTCGCTGTTAGGTAATGGTAGATAGGAGTGGCCCGGAGTCGCGCTGTTAATGTCTGTGCTACCGTCTGGTTTTCCGGATGGATTGGCTGGATGCACAGCATCACTTCGACATTCGCTTAGTTGTTTAACAGGACAAGCGGCGTTAAATTATAGCCCCCCGTTTCTAATGTATGATGATTTTTATTGCCATTCAGATAGTCTTTTATTGGCATTCGCGGTAGGTCGGCGCGGATAAATGGCTCCCACACCTAAATCATCGCCAGACTGGCGTGCGGCCTATGCTACCCTCAATTCCACACTATTCTGCTCATGAATATCTGTGGGTGGACACGTGGGCGATTCTCAACCCCTCGCCCACATTGCCTGTTTGGGCAGACCTGTTTAGGGACCCGATGCAACGGCCCCTCCGACGGTTGCCGTGGCATGCCTGGACTTGGGACGCCGGCGCGTGGGGGAGCGCGTTTGTGCCCGGTTTCTCGCGCATACACGAAGCGTTTTGGGACGAAGTCGTCCTGCAGGAACACCCACTCCGTGACGAGCTTAGATCATGCTGGTGTTTATTACAAGGAACAAGCAGTACGGAGGTACCATGTATGTTTTACGGTGACCGCTGCCGCTCTTGCGGGGAGCACTCACCAACCAGTGACGGTGCTCCTGAGTGAACGCAAAAGTAGGCTAATCCTAAATGACTTACCACATCCGCCTGTCCTTCGCCTCGTGCACGCTACTGTATGGCAAAAATTTAAAAGAAGTTTGGGTGAGAAGACAACCCCAGTCCGATAGCCGATGCAGAGTATAATAAACAATTTGAAGTATGGGTAGGGCCACGGGCTGGGGAAGGAGGCCCCATCTAATCCAATATTTACTGCAAATAGGCGGTGAAGCCGCAGAGAAGTACTACAGTAAAACCGAGTTTCCAAAAAATAAGGCATCGATGGTACGGAAGTATATCCATGATTTCCGAACCGCTGAATTACTTGGAGAATCGAGGCCACATCGATCATTGTGCCTGTTTCCACGAACCCAAAGCCAGAGAACATACATTGAAGGAGAAATCCTGACCATCTCACCCACCCAGCTTATGCATGCAGTATTTTCTTGCTTTACAACCTTTGGGGACGGGAGAAGTCTGCGAGCGCCTTGCCACACTCAGCCCCGTGCGGAAGCAACTGAGTCGTTCTGCGGTAGCCCCCCCAACACTTCTTTCACGAAATCGCCGGTTTGGAAACCAACTCGCGGCCGCACCTCCTGAAATACGGTGTCTCTTGTTACCCTGACGTCATCGTTCGATAATGGTTTGCCAACAAGAAAATCTACGGAGACGTTTCTTAATCAGCACCCTTCGTTGTGTCGAGCAGCCATGGAACGTTCGATAAAGAACATATCTGTTTTTGGGGTGGCTTTCGCAGAATCAGTCAACTAGGGATGTCTTCGAATGGATTTGGGATTGGAACGAAGCTGCTGTTTCCGGCCTATTTGAGCCTGTCTGAGGCACAGTACCGAAGCCACAAACATTGCCTTCAACCTTCACCTATCGGGCAAGAACAAGAGGAAGAGAAAACAATGTCAGACCAGCCTAGACACCCTGCGTGCTCAGTAGCTTCTGCGCCGTGTTATATTTTTTGAAATATTTTTTCCCCAGCATTATTGCCGCGCTGAGCGCTCAGCGCGGAGGCACATCTCGGGCGAGACCCTCCTGCTTCGGGGCAGGAGGCCTAATACAATCCAATGTCTAACTTAAATGATCGGTGAAGCCGCAAAAGAATACTACGGTAAATCACGGTTGCACACATGCAAGTATAGTATGTAAACGTACCTAGCGCATGTGGAGGTGGCATTCTAAAGATTTTGCCGTGCAGATTGAGCAACCGTCGGAAATAGGGATTGTTTACCCCGCGCCATGCAATCGTGTTTGCTACCGCATGACGCGCCAGATGCCGGTGGGGTTGTTGCAGGTATCATATCGTTCCGTTGTGTTGAGGTTCTTGTGTGGGGAATTGCTGCCGTTGCGGGCGCTTGCTTTGTTCAATTTGTTGTTAATACACCGCGAGATGTAATCGGTAAGAGCTCCAAACCAACGCACACCCGTGTCTCTATCCCCTTGTCCCTGAAACTCCAGCTAACCACTAATGACTTACGGTCGATGTTGGCCCCAGAGGCCGCTAAGTGCCTCGCCAAAGGCGTAAAAAACGATAAACTGTCACGGGAACAGAAGATCCTCCTCGGGGTTGCCCTTCTGGAGGGCACCAGAATTCAGGTAAGAGATTTTTTTTGTCCCGAATTTCATGTACGACTGCTAACACGTCAACAACAGCAATGGCGACATGAGTATGTCCTGGTATATTATATTATTAACTCAAATCGTCGCCTTGTTCTTTATGAAGTATCCTATAGTCCCCCTTTTGCGGAATAAACATTCTCCACCCCGCACAAATGACATTTGCACTCCACCGCCAGCCGTGATCGGCCGCCTAACAAAAAAATATAATACAATACAAAACGAAGCCACCTATGCCTAGCTCATGTGATGAGCGACGCATGTGATTCACAGCGCAGTTGTCGACCGACGCCAATTCAACCCTCGATACATGCCGGTCGCCCTGGTGGCGTATCAGGTTATCCTTAAGGCTGGTATACGTTAGTTTCGTGAGTTCGAATCCCACCGAGTGCATACTCGAACAAATTCGTGGGGACTTTTCCTTGCCAAATTGATTTGCAAAAAGCGCGAGAATGTAAGTTAACAACAATCGTTGAAAAATAGACGAGCAGTGGGATTGGTGAACCCTATGCGGGATAAAAATTGAGGACAAGAACCGGTGGGTAGAAAGGACGACACCTGTGACCACGGCTTGTCCACAATCTGAAAAGTAAAAGTGTGCAATATATATATGTATATATATTATAAAAATTAAAATACACTCCAGCTGTGAGATCGAAGATTTCGTCGAAACTCATCTTTGCAAGCTGTGTGTGATACTCCGATCGCGCGCATTACGAGTTGTGTGTCCTCATTAAGGATATAGGTCGGCGACTCCCCTTACAGCTACAGTGTAGCTATCAGGGTCAACAGGATGATTTTAGTCAGTCTGTGCGCGGAAACTGTAAAACCCGTTTCTGAGGGGGACAAAATCTGACAGCTATGAAGGGAAAGGGGGGGCCTGGTTGTGATCAAAAGCGAGCGGGTTCGGAGGGGGGCGGGGGGGGGGGGGGGGGGGGGAAGGGGCAATTTGTGCATGTAAGCTATAAATCCTTTCGAGGGGATAAATCTGACGGTTTTGGCACCAGTATATTATTGGGGGCGGGGGGGGGGGGGAGGGGGGGGGGGTTGGGGCGGGGGGGGGGGGGGGGGGGTTGGGGCGGGGGGGGGGGGGGGGCTGGGGCGGGGGGGGGGGGGGGGGTTGGGGCGGGGGGGGGGGGGGGGCAGCTCGATATGTGCCTGGAAACTATACATTATTTCGAGGGGATAAATGTGACATTTTTGGAAATAATACATCAGTTTATCGTGTATATCCTGGGGTAAGTCGTACAATCAGTGAGTAAAGAGAGGGTGGAGTGTTCGAGGGGGTGGGGTTGGGATGGGTTGGGGGGGGAGGGGGGGGGGGTGGGGGCGGGGGTGGGGGGTGGGGGAGAGGGGGGGCGGGGGGGGGAGGGCTTTAGGTGAGGGGTTTGTTATACGTGTGGTGCTAGGTCTAGGCGAAGGTGCGGGTGATGGGGAAGAAGGGGGCGTTCGAGGCGGGGGGGGGGGGGGGGAACACAGCGGCATGAATGGCTCTCGAAAGATAATGAGGTGATATCCTGTGCGTGAAGTGTTTATTAATGTGGCGGATTTCGATATTTGGTGGGGCGTTTGAGTAAGGGAGAGCAAGAGGGGGGGGGGGGGGGGATGATTTTTTAGGAGGTTTAGGTCACAAATAATATTCAAATACACTTCGGCTGTGAGATCAAAGATATGTATCAGCTTGTCATACGCGTGGTGCTAGGTCTAGGCGATCGTGCAGGTGGTCGGGAAAGAGGGCATATATGTGTATTAAGGGGGGCGTATGATAAGGGGGGGTGGGGGTTCGGTCCGACTATACTCCGTTAACACATACATTGTGTTCGCCCAATCCGGCTTGGACGACGCAGAGAGTTGTGTGTTTCACCCCTGCACGTGTTGGCTTGTGAGGGGGGGGGGGGGGGGTGAGTACTCGAGTAGTGCATGGCCGTAGTACTATCTATGACCTTTACCCTCGCACCCTTACTACTAGTATGCCCGGACGGAGTGAGGGAGGCGCGGGGGGGGGAGGGGGGGGGGTAGGGGGGGCTTTCGTGTCCCCAACTGTTATATCCGTCTGAAATGATAAATTTTGTGGCGCGGCTATACCTGCTGCTGCTGTGCTGCTGCTGTGCTACTTACTGCATGTAATGCTGTCGTGAATTATGTGCGTAGTGTGTTGTACGAAATAACTTACTGTTCCCATCAAATCTTGTTCGTGCGTCTGGTATTAGTACCGCTGTACACACCGGTAAGGTGAAACTTTTTTTCTTTCTTTTTTTCCACCGCATCTATTATATTCTCCCTTTCTTTCTAGAATTCAAATTGCATGCCCGTTGTTGATCGTCCAACGGTTTCAGTAAGAATGGGCTTTCCAGGTACTGCTACGAGTACTGCCCTGTATGAAATCGTTCAAATGCCGTGCTGCACGACGTGAGTATTTCGATGTACAATGCCCACCGCACAGATGTTCGATTTACGTCGAGTCATCGTCGGGGGGGGCAACTGTCGCTGTGCCCGGAACTACAGGGGCCATCAGCAACCTGGCATACCTCGCGGTGTTCTTCTCGCACACGTTCCTGGTACCCGGATGGGCAAACAACTTTGACCTGGACGAGGCTCCTACAATCACATTGTGCTTCACGATCCTGAAACACGAGACAGGGCTGGAAGCATACACCGAGGAGTTTATCATGGGTAAACAACAAATATCGCACGTCTTAGCTCGTTCAATTTAGAAACGACACGCATGTTTTCGACGCGCTTTTGTGTTTTTTTGGTTGCCGACGTTACGTGCGCTGATCCGAGATTGCGCCGTGGATTACCTGCACACTATTAACAGCAATTTTCCATTTTCCTCCTTATCGAGATACGCGACGACAGACTCAACCGCTCATTAAACTGTATTATTGCGCGTACAGAAGGCATTTAATACCGCTTACATGTAGGAATACTGTCCTTACGGGAGAAGTTACAGATCTACCCATCCACCGATTCTTCTTTTTTCAAGAAGTCGCGGGTATGGTGTTTAGCTTTAGTTGTTCACATGTAGTGTCTTACAGAACCCTACTTGTCGTCATTGTGTCCGCTGGCTAACCAATTCAAACAAATCTCGTATAACCCCCGGCCCAAACCTTTGAGAGATGCGAACGTCTGTTTTCCTTACGGCTATGGCCATTTGCTCGACGACCAAGTCACCGCACCCGCCCTCCCCATTCCGCCCCCCACCTGTCTCCAACCCTTCCGCCGCACATCTCCCCCCTCCCACCCACTGCCTCTCCTCCCCTCAACCACGCCTTCTCCGCCCACACCCTCATGTGCACCGCTCTCTCCCACCCCCCCGCACCTTCACCCTACTCCCCTCTCTCACAAATCGCCTTTCCCTCTCACAACCCCCTCCCATCCCTTCCCACTCCCTCTTCGACCCCCCCTCACCACCCCATGGCCCACCCCTTCTCCCCTCCCCACCCCGCCGTTGCTCCCCTTGCCCCCCACCTATCCCCCTCCCGCCTTTTCCCACCCGCTTCCACCCCTACCCAACTTCTACCCACGATTCATCCCCTTTCCCACCACACAGTCTTACTACAGTAGCTGGTTTTGAAACCATCCCACATCCGTATCTCCTAATATACGGTGCCCTTTGCCACCCGACGTCATAGGTCGTTAGCCCTTCGTGAACAAAAACACATGTGAATGTAGACCTTTCATAGCATCCTTCCCCGTATCGAGCAACCACCGAACGTTCGTTAAAGAAGATCGCCGGTTTTGGGTGGGGCTATCATAGAATCAATCCCCATCTCCCGGTCCCACCCTCTGTCAACCCCACCCCTGGCACAACTCCCCGCCTACCCCCTCTTTCGTCTTACCTCTCTTCTCGAACCCCCTTCTCCCCGCTTTTCTTCCCCCCACTAACACCCCCTCGCACCTTTGCCCAAACCATCCCCTTTCTACACACATCCCTCCCATCTCCTCTCCTACCCGATGTCCACACCCACCCCATGCCTTTCCCACGCCATCTCTCTGTCCCACACTCTCTCACCCCTAACCCTCTCACCTCCCCCCCCCCGCTCCCCCCCGCCCCGTCTCCTCCCTCTTACCCCTCTCCTCGAACCCCAGCCTACCCGCTCCTCTCCCCCCCTAGCCATCGCCCTCTCACACCATCCCCCCTCCCATGCCTCCCACCGTTTGCCCAACCCATCCTCTTTACACCTCTCTCCTTCCCATCCCATCTCCTACCCACTATCCATTTCCTCCCCCCTCCCACCCCATCTTCGCGTCTCACCCTCTCTCCACTCCCCTTTCTTACATCTCCTCTTCCTCTCATAATCCCCCTCCATCCTCCCACCCCTCTTTTCTGGCTATCTCCCCTCCCCACCCACCCTTCACCCCCTTGTCTCCCCCCATCTCGTGTCTCCCCCTTGGCTCTCACCCGCTAGATTCCTTACCCGATTTCCCTCCCTCTTCCTCCCCCCCCCCCTCTTATCCTCTGCTAATCTCCTCCCCTGTTCCACCCCCTCTCATAATGACTCTATTATCTGATCCACTCTACCCTCGATCCGGCCCTCCCCCCGCCCGGCCGCCAACCCCAACCGTACGACCATTGACAACTGCAGGTCGCTTCCTCAGAGCTTGTCACGACCACGAGATCGGCTTTCCACGCCGACATTTGGCGCCGTTTGAGCGAAGCCATGGTCGCGGCCCTGCGCCGTTGTTGTGGAGAAGGACAACCCCGCCGAATAAAAGACCAAAAACATGATAAAGAGGTCACGAGGGGAGTTCCGAAGCATGGTGCGTATGTCGTTTTGTGTGTTAAAGCCTTGAGACGTGTGTCGTATAGACCCCTTTTGTTGCAGCTTGCTGACAATGGTACGGTTCGAAATGAGCAGGGCCAAGACCACTACCATGTCTCATTCATGTGCTGAAACCCAAGTTTGATAGCGATTATGATGTGGTTTAATCAGCCTCGTCTGTCCTCCGTTGTCAAGACGGAGACGCAGGGACGACGATGTTCTTAGGCGCCACTCGCCAGACGTTTGCCCCGGCAAAACACGGTTTGCAATCGAAAACGACGACTCCGGCCTCTCGGGATGCGTGCCTCTCCAAGAGGTTTTCCGATGCTCCCCCAACCAATTTTCCTTCGACGTGAGTCCGTTGTGGAGCAAAACCCGGGGTTGACATGCTTATGTATCACACAGAAGCGCATGTAAGCTTGTGTATATATAACTGTCTACTTTGTGCGAAGGTTGTGTTGTATCGTCTGCGCTTCGTAAGTCGAGTCATACATAATATATCGTGTGTCTTGCACGCTGTGTAGGTGGGGGGTCAAGGGACGAGGGCGGGTCGTGACATTACAATATCCCGACATTAATGCTGTATGTGTGTGGAGGGTGGGCAGGGAGAGGGTGGGTATGGGGGAGGGGGCGGGGGCGGGGGGGTGCTATTTGTTTGCTTGCCTTAGTCGCTTGACCATTGACAACGCACTTTTTTCGAGACGGGGCATCGTTCCTGCTCGTAATAGAGACACATTCAACAGTTGGTTGCTTTCTACGCTTTCCCCCCATAAGAGGTAACAACTGTTTGCTTATCCTATCCCCTTCCCGTTTCGTTGTCTGCGGCCACCGTCTATCTCCTAGAGAAACGCAACCGTTTCCTCGCTACTCTCTAGTCTACTCCAAAGATATTTATATGACACGTTCATTCGAATTTTCTCATCTCATCTAACACATGCCGTTCGTCCTTGTGTACTGCACATTCTCCTCCAATATGAGTCCAAACCCTCCATTTGGATGTGCAGTGGCTTTTGAATATTACATTCTTGAACGCTGTTGGTTGATGCATGTGCCTGTAATCTTGCGTGGTTACTATGGGTGTTGAATTTTGCATTTTTACTACGCGTGTGGGGTGGCGGTTTCACCGTTGTTCCTCGTGCACATTGTTGATCCTCAGTCATGTGTATTGACAAGCTACAGGGGAGGGCCATGGGTTAACTCCTGTGCCTTGTTTCTGTCGATCG
The DNA here is from genome assembly GCA_012845835.1 of Undaria pinnatifida. Classification (NCBI taxonomy): domain Eukaryota; class Phaeophyceae; order Laminariales; family Alariaceae; genus Undaria; species Undaria pinnatifida. The sequence goes on along the minus strand of JABAKD010000002.1, from coordinate 3,046,191 downwards.
TCACTTGTTGATCTTGTCTTGTGTGGGGAGAGGGGGGGGTCTTCGAACTCTTGCTTCGTTATTAGCATTGGTCGTCATGTGTGTCCTGTTTGGAGCGGGGGGGGGTCAGTCTTGTTCCAAGTTGTCAATTCTAAGTTATAATTATAAACTCTCATCGTGTACCTTGTGTGTTGAAAAGGAAGGGCCTTCACTCCCGTATTCACAGGTCGTGACCAGCCTCCCCGCCTCTTATTTCCCCGCCCTCTCCAGACATCTGCTCTCATTGTTTGTTCCGTGGAACCCCGTTGCAATCCCATTGCCTTTGTTTTCGATTACATGTGGTGACCTCCCCGACGCTCGTTCACGATTGCAGGTAATCGACCGGGCGGCAAATGCGTTGTTTAATGACGCCGCATCCCACATGGGGGAAATGGCCAAATTGCACCTGGACAACGATCGCGATGCTGACGCGTTCCTTCGGGACTCGGACGCAGAGCCCCCGACAATGCCTTCATTTGTGCAAATCCCGCGGTGTATGCCCCGTTGGTGGAGGCAATAAGACGACGGACGCAGCACGCCCAGCCAAGTACGTCGCTGGGTTTCACGTTTCATTTTTATGTCTATAGTACGTCTAGATGTTAATCGAGCTCCGGAACGAGCTGTCAATTTTACATATTGCGAGAGTACAACACTGGACAGCGTGTGCGATGCCGAATCGTTTATTTGAAGTTAATACGGTACTTACTTTTCGGGCTTTCATATAATGTGTAACTACGACCATATAGTTTTAGAGGGCCCTCTTTTGTTTTGTTTTGGTAGCGGTGTCAAACGGACAACCTACTTCTTTGTTTTTTCAGGGAGTATGTCGTTCTGTAAGGTTTTACCGCAGCACATAACTAAGCAGTAGAAATAACCGACAAAACGTCTTCGTAGTGTAACCTCATACATCTAGAAGCAGTGAACTCAAGACGCGGGGTCTCTGTTATCTCCTGAGGTGCCACTGAACATTATGTTAGTATTAACATGGTTTGCGTAAATTACCTCGTTAATTTTTCGTCTGATCCCCAAATATCACCAAACAAAAAACACCTCTTCTTCGATTTTTACCTGCAAACGCACGGGTTCTGCCAAAGATGTAACATTCTCGATGAAACATGCCCGGGGGAGATACCGTTGCGAGGTCAAATAGCCGGCGCGTCGACTACGCCATGAATTACTTCAAGCCGTACCTCTTTGAGGTGTCGTCCGACGAGGAAACATCCCAGCATGATTGGAGTGATGACGAGGAGGAAAAGGAGGACGAGGGAAAGGAAAGACGAGGAAACCTCCCAGGATGATAGGAGTGGTGAAGAGGTGGAAGAGAAAGAGGAGGAAGAGGAAGTGCAGGAGGAGGAGGAGGAGAAGGGAAATGAGGCGGAAGAAGGGAGCAGCTCCGATACAACGGCAGAGTTCTCTTATGGTGGTGCTGCGGCGGAAAACCGCGACTGTTATTTGTCCCTCCTTTTCTTTTTCCTCCTCCTCCTCCTCCTGCTCCTCCTCCTCCTCTTTTCCACCTCACCCCTCAACGATAGACATATATATATATCAGTATTGATATATATATAAACTAATACATATGACTGAGGTGGGACGTCCTCAAAAACTCCGCCCTGCCCTTACCGGATGTTCGACTTACAGGATTCAATACGTAAACTGATGCATTTCCTTCCACAGTTGTCCGATTTTGTCCCCCTCAGAAACGGGTTGTATAGTTTCCGCGCACATAGTGACTAACATCACCCTGTTGACCCTGATAGCTACACTGTAGTTGCAAGGGGCGTCGCCGACCTGTATCCTTAATGAGGACACACAACCCGTAATACGCGCGATCGGAGTATCACACACAGATCGCAAATATATGAGTTTCGACGAAGTATTCAATCTCACAGCTGGAGTGTATTTTTTTCTAATATGACGTGGGGTCCTCGTACAGTGCGGGGCTCGACAACACTGTATTGTTATACATTTATATTAAAAAAATTGAAATAAACTCCAGCTGTGAGATCGAATATTTTGTCAAACCTCATCGTTGCAAGCTGTGTGTGTGATACTCCGATTGCGCGTATATTACGGGTTGTGTGTCCTCATTAAGGATATAGGTCGGCGACTCCCCTTGCAACTACAGTGTAGCTATCGGGGTCAACAGGGTGATGTTAGTCAGTCTATGCGCGGTAACTATTAAACCCGTTTCTGAGGGGAACAAAATCTGACAGCTGTGGAAAGAAATAGATCAGTTTATCAAGTATATCCTGTAAGTCGAATAACTGGAGAGGGGAGGGCAGAGTTTTTAACGACGTGGGGACCTGGTTTTGATCAAAAGGGGGGGCGGGACGGGGAGAGGGGGAGGAGGGGGCGTGTGGGGCAGGTCAATTTGTGCGTGGAAACAATAAATCCTTCTAGTGGAGTAGAGGAGGGGATATGTGCCGGAGAGGGGGCGGAAGGGGGGGGGGGAGGGCTGTAGGTCGCATAGATGTAGGGTAGGGTTTGCTATATGCGTGGTGCTAGGTCTAGGCGATGGTGCGGGTAATGGAGAAGGAGGAGGCGTTGGAGGCGGGGGTGGGTGGGGATTGCAGCAGCGGCATGGACGGCTCTGAAACGATAACGAGGCGATACCCAGGTCATGGAAGTGTTTATTACTCTGGCGGATTTCGATATTAGGTGGGGCGTGTAAGCAAGAGAAAGCGAGGAGAAAATATTATATATATATAGCGCGGGGGGGGGTGGGGGGAGGGTTTTCACAAGGTTTAGGTCACATATAATATTGAAATACACTCCAGCTATGAGATCAAGAATTTGGTCGACATTGATCTTCGCAACATTTTGTGTGATCCTCTGATCGCGCGTATTATTCATATATGTAGGGGGTTGCTATACGCGCGGTGCTGGGTCTAGGCGATCGTGCGGGGTGTGGGGAAAAAGGAAGCGTTGGAGGGGGGGAGGGGGGATGAATGAAAGTGACGTCATGGATGGCTAGAAAGATATTGACGTGATACCAATTGCTTAGAAGTGCTTTTTACTCTGGCCGATTTCGATTGTAAGTGGGGCGTTTGAACGAACTGGGCGGGAATAAAAGGGGGTGGGGGGGGCAATAGGGCGGAGATGAGTTGGAGCTACGGCATGGATGGCTATAACGATAATGAGATGATATCAGCTGGCTGGTAGTGTTCACTACTCTGGTCGATTTTTTTTTCAGGTGGTGCGTTTAAACAAGAGGGATCTGGGGGGGGCGGGGGGGGGGGGGAGCATTTCACGGTGTGCGCCGAAACTCTAATCCCTCAAAGGGGACGAATATGACGGTTGCAGCAAAAAAACACCCCTTTATGTCACCCGCCTGGTATTTTTTTTTCTTCTAGAAGGTTGATGTTACATGTAGTATGCAACCCAGTTCTTAGGTGTAGTAAACAACGTGATAAAAGCTTCATAATTTGTTATTGTACATAGATCGAAAGATAAAATATTTCAATCGATAGGTACAATCATGTAGATACCATCATTTTCTAACATCGCTTAATTATAATAAATATATACATATTGCCAAATACAGCAGACGAGGTGATGTGGTCATGCAATGTCATCGCCATTGAGAACGAAAGGGAGACATGCTAATCGTTTTTGTTTTGAAAGGAACGCTTAGTGTACACGCGCTCAATTACGTTGCTTCGTTAGTCATACTTCGCTTGGCACATGTTGGGAGGCGATCATGCGGACGGTATGTACGGAATACCTTACGTAATGAGTTGGTTGTGCGGGTTAGCACAATTTTAACATATCTGCATGTACCTCCTTTTCACATTATTATTGTCTCACATATACGATTTTACGCCTATGATTTTTGCCGTGCCGATGTGGGGCTCTGAGGTCGCCAACTCTGAGACAGAGATACATCCTACAAATACACCAAGCGAGGTCACGTGGGCATGCGATGTCACCACTATTGAACGCGAGGACGACCTTACTTTGTTAGGCATGTGCTACTGCGTTTGGTAGGATTTGTCAGGCGATCATGCAAACAGCCGGAGGCACGAAATACCCTGCGTAATAGGTTGGTAGTGTGGTCTACCGCAGTGTTAACATAGCTGCCTGAACTTCTTCTTCACATTGTTATATTCTAGTGTACGATTACACGCCATGTTTAGTCCCCACAGTCGTCGAAGATATTGTGGTCCTGTACATGCCGCGTCCATGTCTGATGCTCTTGTTAGAGGTACTCATGAAAACATGCCCTAGCGTGTAGTAGATGATCGCTTTGTGGTGTTCCTTTTCTTTACATCAAGCCCCAGGTCAACGCAACCGCTTGCTGGAAAACGACAAATACAATTCGGCACACACCTGACACAGTGAAAACGCTGTCCGAAGATTGTTGTGAGGTTGGGCCCTCGTACAGTACGGGGCTCGACAACTCTGCAGGGAGGTGGTAAGGAGGAGGAATAACAGGAGGAAGAAGGGTTGTCGAACTCCGATATAGCGGCAGAGTTCTCCTTCAGTGGTTGCGCGGCACACAACAACAAGAACGCACACATCTCGGAGGTGGAATCCTTGTGCTCCACAGAGCTCGATAGAGTTGCCTCCTTGTCAGGGTACAGCACACTCGTGCGGAGGGATACACTATGAGCATTGTTATCGGATGTCGTACGTATATTCTTGCCGGGAGTGGGGCGGGTGCATTCTTTTTGGGTTATGGATGTACAGGTATAGACACCCCCTTCCGGTGTAGTCTAAGATAGATATTGGAAACGGACTTTCATGCGTCACGATGGCACGAGGAAGGCATTCATGTAGCGATGTGTTGCCTCAACGCTTTCTGACCACGGCTAAGTGCTATAGTACTATGTTTTAATGTAGCCTGTGGATATGGGAGATTCTACGCTTTTGGATGAAAACTCATCATTCGCTCACTGTCGGAGAAGAAGGGCGGTCGCGAAGCGCCTTTTTGTTTAGGGCTTGGATAGACGACTACCTATCTTCCACCTACATCATAGTACTTTTGGTGCAGGCAGCGGTCACATATTCCCATGTCTCACGATGGCACGCAGAAACATTGCGGACATGCGTGGCGTCTTTCGTCCTGGCCAAGGCTACGTGGTGTGGTCTTCTTGTTTAGTTGTTGCCAGAGGGGGAGCGGCGAGGAGAGGGCCAAGTAGTGTGGTGTTTTGTCTTGTCGCCAGGAGGGGGGGTGATCGAGGGGGGATGTGTGGCGATGAAGGGCATTTTAGCGACCTTCTGATACATCACTTTTTGTTTCCGGCGGGGGCGGGGGGCGGGGGGGGGGAGGGGGGGCGTCTGTCGAGGAGAACGTACGGCTTCACTGAACAGAAAATACACTGTTGAGGAAATGCGAATTTAAATTCTCGCATTCGTTATATGTGACTCTCGTGACACGTACCTGCGTAAACACTAGTTGGTGAATCGTATTCCCCATACCTGCTGTAGTCTCATGCAGTTCGTTATTTTTTTTTTTCGTGTTCGGTGTGGGGGAGAGGAGCTGAACGGGTATAGGTAGAGTAAACGTTTGTGGCTTATGCTACTCGGTGTTAAGTTACTGCGGCCTTGGAATGCAACTCAATACGCGGGGTTTGGAAGACGTGACTTTGAGTGTGCCCCTCTTTGCCTCGAGTCGGCTTACACAAATGTATCACGGTACCCGGTAGCTCTGGTGGTCTAGGTTAGGCAGCATACGAATATATTATCGCTGGGCATGAAACCATCCGCTGTGCGACAGTGCCGATCTTAATGATATACCCGGTAGACTATAGACTATAGTCTAGTCTATAGTCCATTGAAATATTCTTTTGTTGCCCGTCATTGGAAAACCTTAACAAACGACTCTTCGCCAAGACATTGTCCAACCAAAGACATTGTACGCCTATATACGTTGCTGTAACATCGGGACTTTGCGCCTGGTACGTTTTCTAACGCCGGGACGTTGGGCCTGGCAAGTTTTTCCACATAGGTACCTCGTTACACGTACATTGATTGGCCAATCGGGGAACGTTGGGATCGTCCTACGTTGGTCAACGACTGACCTTGAAGAATATGGCTCAATGTGTTTTTGTTCAGGTCACCCAATTACGCTATCAAGTGGTAACGTTGGCCACCTGTCTTGTTTGGTGGCGGGGGGTCGCCGTCGTCGGACTGATACTAATCGAGAAGTATAGAGAAGGACAGTAGAAGTATTGAGCTTGGTATCCGGGCAGCGTGCTTTCTGGGGTAGCCACTATTTTATAGTCGTATACGTACGGGTAATCTACGTAGTAGTCTTCCTTAGCTCTCAGCTTTTATGGCATTGTCTGTGACCCGGGTTGCACATGGCGTCTTTGAATGAATGGTAAATACGTTAATAATGCAGCTGTACAATAGGGGTAGGCAGCGCAGTTTTTTTTTGACGTTCCGGCGTCAACCGTTAGCCCTGTAACGTTAGTACGCACATAGTTGCCGGTATCAGGTATACATCAAATGCTGCCTTAATATCACGACTATAAAACACAATCGCTTCGAACGCCCATTCCATTTGTCGGTGGTCTTGGACTAATCGCGTAATCTTAGCGATTCGCGTCAGCGCAGAAACCTTGCAATATCACGAGTGTCCCGGTCGGCTCATGCTCGCTTTTTTTTTGTCGCGTATTGCATTTAAATCGCGCACGTCTTTTGTCAGAATCGTTATTGTTGTTGTTGTTGTTGTTGTTCTCCTTTTCCCTCGCACGAACACGTCCGTGGTCACAGGACAGGCTCCATTTACTCTGGGGAGCTGAGTAATACCCTCCAGGGAAGAACACAAAATACCCAAGGTGGTACACGCATATATCACAGCTGACGCAATTCATGCCTCCACTAGAAACATATAAAAGGGAAATCGGGAGTCAGTCTACGATGTGCCAGGTCTATACCGGTGCATACGTCTCATTACTCACGCCTGGAGGAACCGACTATACCGCTTGCCACCCAAGAAAGACTACCACGTATATATAACACGTAGTATTTATCACTACGCATACGCACGACAGACGTAAGTCAATTGGAGAAAAAAAACAAAGAAAAATAAGATAAAGATAAAGGAAAGGAAATAAAAGGGGAGAAAGCGAAACGAAACGAAAAAGGCAAGCAAAGAGAAGACAAAAGACAAGAAACGCAAGAAATGACAAGTCAAGAAGAGGAAGCAAGGAAAGGAAAAAAGAAGAAAAAAAGAAGAACAAAAAGAGAAAAAGAAAAAGAAAAAATGTCCAACTAGCAGACGGTAGCAACTGGCTAAATACGTCATTGGGCTCATAGAGGGTGTCACGTGCATCCTCAATGTCACTAGGGGGAAAACGCAACAAGGCGAAGAAGTCGGGGCGGTCTTATGCTATCTTACGACGGCTATTAAAAGGCCCACAACTTTCAACGCGATGATGGCTACACCCAGACTTCAGTCTCTTGGGCATGGCGCCCGCCCTTTCCCCCCCCCCCTCCCTTCCCCTCATTTCCCCCTACTCCCTCCCCCCTCCCCCCCCCCCCCCCCCGTTCCCTCTTCCTCCGGCCGCTTAGAGATGCCATCGTTTGAATGCTGACATATTGTAATGGTATGCGCACATTATGCGTATGTGCTTGTTTCAAACGTTAGACTTATCTATCTGTGTTTTTACGATACCTGTTTTCACTTCGTTTCGAAAGTGTACGTCAATAATAGCCCATACCTTCGGCACATCGTAGGTTCTCATCGTCTTCGAATTTGTGGGCCTTCCAATGGATGTCACAGGATAGCGTAAGACCGCCCTGACTTCTTCGCCACGTTTCGTTCTCTCCCCAGTGCCATTGATGATGCACTCGATACCCTCTATGTGCCCAATGCTGTCTTTACTCAGTTCCCAGGGTCTGCTCATAGGTGTTATATATTCTTTATTTATTTTCTTGCTTCCTCTTCGCTTGTCTTGTATTTTCTCGCTTTTCTTGTCGTTTATTTTCTTTGCTTTCGTTTTTCGTTTTTTCGCTTTCTTCTCTTTTCATCGCTTTCCCTTCTCTTCTTTTCTCTACTCTTTCTCTGTTTTCTTATTGGCTGCAAGCGTCTGTCGTGCGCATGCGTAGTGATGGGTTCTAGGTGAAATGTACATACGTAAGCGGCCGGGGGGAGGGGCAAGGGGGGGGGGGCGGGGAGGGGACTGGGGGAGGGGGGGAGGAGGAGGGAGGGGGGGAGGGGGGAGCGGGAAAGGGAGGAAGGGGGGAGGGGCGGAAGGGGGAGCGTCATGCCCAAGAGTCTGAAGTCTGGGTTTGGCCATCATCGTATTGAAAGTTGTGGGCTTTCTAATGGCCATCACAAGATAGCATAAGACCGCCCTGACTTCTTCGCCATGTTGCGTTCTCTCCCAGGTGCCATTGATAATGGACGTGATACCCTCTGTTAGCCCAATGCCATCCTTAGCCAGTTCCTAGGGTCTGCTAGTATAACATTTTTCTTTCTTTTCTTTTTCTATTTCTTTTTTCGTTTTTTCTCTTCTTCTTTCCTTGCTTTCCTGTCTTGTCTTTTCTTGCTTTTCTTGTCTTTTTCTTCTCTTTGCTTGCCTTTTTCGTCTTGTTTCGTTTTTTCTTCTCTTTTCTTTCCTTTCCTTCAACTTCTTTTCTTTTCTTTGTTTCTATTTCTCCAATTGACTTACGCCTGTCGTGCGTATGCGTAGTGATAGATACTACGTGTAATATATACGTGGAAGTCTTCCTTGGGTGGCAATCGGAATATTTGGTTTCTCCAGGCGTGAGTAGTGAGACGTATGCACCGGCCTGGACCTGGCACATCGTAGACTGACTCCCGATTTCCCTTTTATATGTTTCTGGTTGAGGCACGAATTGCGTCAGCTGTGATATATGCGTGTACCACCTTGGGCTGTGTGTGTTTTTCCCTGGGGTATTCCTCAGCTCCAGAGTGACTGGAGCCTGTCCTGTGACCACGGACTTGATTATGCGAGTTAATGTGAGAACAACAACAGCAACAACGTATACGTGGTAGACTTTCTCGGGTGGCGAGGGGTAGTATAGTCGGTTTTTCCAGGCGCGGGGAGTGATACGTATGCACCAGTATGGACCTGGCACATGGTAGACTGACTCCCGATTTCACTTTTATATGTTTCTAGTGGAGCATGAATTGTGTCAGCTGTGATAACATGCGTGTACCACCTTTGGTTTGTTTGTGTTCTTCCCTGGGGTATGTCTCAGCTCCAGAGTGACTGGAGCCTGTCTTGTGACCACGGACTTGATTATACGAGGTTATGTGAGAACAGCATCAACGCCAACTCCCCATTTCATTTTTTTTTAACTTTGGGGTAGAGGCACATAAGTTGGGTCAGCTGTGATATATGCGTGTGTACTATTAATACCTTTGTTTCGTTTGTGTTTTGTCCTTCGGGGTATTCCACGGCTCCAAAATGATTGGAGCCTGCCCTGTGAACACGGACTTGACTATGCTTAATAATGTGAGAACAACAACCTTTCGTTCAACGCGTACGATTGATACGGTGCATTGAATGTTGCCCTTCGGAAGGCCGAGCGTTTTATATCTGGATCCCTCTTTGGAAAAATAAATGGGATACAAAAAAAATACATTCCTCGTATAGACTATACGCCTGTTTCTTGTTCACCATGTTGAAGCCGTACCAACAGGCGGCAATCACGACTGCTGTCAAGATACGGTCAGTTGAGGGAGAAAAATGGTTCAGATGTTAAGGGTGTCGAATCGATTGTTCATCACTTAAACCTGCAAGTTTGGCGTCAGCCACGGCATTTTTTGGCAAACTTACCGCCTGTCACGGGGTTTAATATACGTCTCCTCACGTATTGGCAAGAATCCTTCTTTGTCGTTTCATAATGAATAATATCGCGACAAATGGTAAATTAACACTTGCGCCTGGCCAACCCGTTGTCCAACAGTACATGCCATAGAAATTGTGCGCTTCACGTGTGGCCTCAGCTCCATTCTACTGACCACAATAGGCGCGGTACACTCGGAGTATCTAGTATGCTTCGAAGGTCTGCGCACCGTTTCCATAGAACAAACAATCTCCATAATTAACAGTTTGGTTCCACGCGTGGGAAATAATACAGGTATATTTCGTCGAGGGGAGGAAACAACCGGAGGACCTATTTATATACTTCCACATACAGCATCATGAGGATCAAACATATAAAACACGCACAAACTACCTCCCGTAAATTTCGCGCAACTGCTGTATATACTTCATAGTGAAACATAAATGTACCACGCAGCTTGCAAAATTGAGTTTCAATCATTCAATCGGTCGTGCTCACATCTGACGTTTCTCGATATAAAAAAACTATAACACCGGTAATTATCAATTATTTAGGGTGTACATCCTCGCATTTCTTATTGTACTGCGGATTGCGGATTCTGCCTGTACTCGAGGAATTCCGGTGTTTGATGTTGCGGATACTACCCAACTCACAGCTCAGTACAACAGTTTACCTCGTACTCCCAGTAGTCACAGTATTCCCCGAAAAGAAAGCACGGACCGGACATTCAACTCCAGGGTAAGCGATTTGTGTCGTGTGGGTCAGTCAGACCACCTCGATACAGGGCGCCTGTAGTCTATATTCTTTGATTGCCACCCCGCCCACCGCCACCAGAGTGACTGGAGCCTGTCCTGTGACCACGGCGTTTAAAATGCGAGAACACCAACAACAACCAGATTTTTAGTACAATTGTTTGGTTAACAATTGAGTTACGACTCGGGCCAAGAGAAATTTCTTGGAATCAGGTTGTAATCCAAAGTTGAGAATCTGATGGTCCGATTGGCCACAGCGAACACGACATTTTCGTTTCCCGCGTCTGTATCGCGCCCACCCACTCCCCCGTCACCACCTTCATATTAAAACGCGCCCACTCTACCAAAACCGTACGACAACACAGTCTTAATACCTTCCTTGTCAGCAAGCTGGTATCTACAGAGGCGCCCGAAAATCGAGCACACAAGTGTGAGGTGAGTACCCTACGATTAGTTACTCCAAGATAGCTTGCGCGTTCCACTCTATGTCGTCATGGATGTCTTGATCGAACAGATCAGGTAAAAACCCTTCATTTTTGCTGATCGAATATCGTGTCAATGCTTGCGCTTTTACTGCCCGGCCGTAAAGGTGTTGTTGCTAGTTTTTTGGTAGATGTTTCACCGTGGGAACATCGCCATGCCAATATAAATGGGTGAACACGCAACGCAACCGTAAGAGTCAGGGTCCATATCGGACACAACGGCAACCACACCGTCCGCTCATGGGTGGCGGCACTCCGTGCGTCTTCGACCGAACCTGTACGGCATTATTAGTGTCTCCAATGCAAGCCTAATTGTATACTACGACTATGTAGAAACGCAAACGCTGTGCATTGGAAACATCATACAACACCAGTCAATGTGACACACACGCCCCTTTGTGAGAGGGAAGCTTGAGAAACGACAGCAGCTTACTAGACACAGCAGGACTACCGGAGACATCCAACAGTGGGGGTGTTGTGAGCAGCATCATTAGTCCCTGAGGTCTTTGCATGAGGATGTCAATATCTCACCCCAATAGTGATTGATTCTGAAATAATTCGTTTGCATAACCTGACCAAGGTTTTATGCATTGGTCCTAAAAGAAGAGATATGCCCGTGAAAATACTTGACTAATGACTAACCGCTAGTTGTTCGCTTGAGGAGCTTAACCGGACAAGTACAATATCAGTTAACCCAACAACCGCAACCCCTACTGTGATATGACGCTGGATATAGTATGGGGATAGTTACGCTGGTTGACTATTTTTACACACGATTGACGAGGGGATAGGTCGTTGACGTAGTGGGGGGTACCGCTGAGCATGCACACATCATGCACAACAGCACACGCGCAGGCGAACACAAACGATTGTAACGAAGGAAGCGGGTTAGAGTGGTGTGACGGCATATTTTTTCCGATCGAATGCATGGCTGACGAACACGTTACAACTCGTGAGAGGTAATTACTCCCTCGGGCAAATTCTGTACCTCATTTACGATCCAAAACGGACAGAGTGCAACCACGCATGCACACAAACAAACACCAGGTGTGTCCCTTCTATGCAAAAAACTCGATATCGTTTTTCCAAGGCCGGTGTTGCGTGCGTCCTTCTAGGTTTCAAGAATATCGTCGTTGCGTTTCATCGTGGGGCGTGTGTAGTGTCTTCCGTTTTTTAAAGGTATAGAATACGTCAAATAGTATAATATTGAAAAATATACATTCCAGCTGTTAGATCGAATATTTCGTTGAAACTCATCTTTGCAAGCTGTGAGTGATATTCCGATCGTCGCGCGTATTACGAGTTGTGTGTCCTCATTAAGGATATAGGTCGGCGACTCCCCTGGCAACTACAGTGTAGCTATCAGGGTCAACAGGGTGATGTTAGTCCGTCTGTGCTCGGAAATTATAAAACCCGTTTCTGAGGGGGATACAATCTGACAGCTGTGGAAGGAAATGCATCAGTTTATCAAGTGAATCCTGTGAGTCGAATAACCGGTGAGGGGAGGGCGGTGATTTTAACGACGTAGGCGGCTGGTTTTGGTCAAAAGGGAGCAGTGGGGGGCGGGGGGGGTGGAGGGGGGGGGCGTGTGGGGCAGAACAATTTGTGCGTGGAAACCTTTTAACGGGATAAATCTGACGGTTTTGGAAATAATTCACCCGTTTATCATGTATATACTGTAAGTCGTGCAACCAGTGTGTAGGGGCGGAGTGTTCGAGGTTGTGGGGGTCGGGTGGGTGGGTGGGGAGGTGGGGGGTGGGGGGGGGGGGGGGGTGGAGGTCGGGGGGGGAGGGGGGGGGCGTATGTTATTAATGTGTATCATGTGGACACGATATTCATATATGTGGGCGCGCCAAGCTCAGCTTTGATATTGTTGTGTCGCACGTTCTCATTGACTTAATGAAGTTTCATTTTTGGAATGTGGAATTGAAGACATGGTGCGTGCTTCATTGTAGTTTCCAGAGGGAATATCTTACCGGTCCCCTTCAGGCAAACCCATAATAGCGCTGCATTGAACTACTACTTACTACTGATACTGTGCTTGGGCATACGGTCTCCAAAGCCCAAACGGAGATCATATGCCTGCAAGTACGAAAGAAGGATGCAATGTGTCGTTCACCATCAACGCAGCCGGCACGGTATACACACCAACGATCGGGTTGTGTAGTTGGGCGTGGCTAGCAGCGCAGATCGAGAACTCGGTATCGAGATAACGCGGCGTCTTCGGATGGTCTTGGAATGCTTCCAGGGGTGCAAGATTAAACTTTAGAACCGCCTGGGTGTGCACGTACAGTTGAAGGTGCGGATGCTGAACGCCGAGGTGATCGAGACACTGCTCGACAGGTATGTGACGTGGACATCTAATACGACTGGCCACGAAATGCTTTGACAGGTTCACCACTCCATGTTCCTACGATGCCTTGGCCGGTGTAAACTGAAAAACGCGACGATCACACACTCGTCTACACCAACGCACTTTCCAAGACACCCTGGCAGAGAATGGAAGCGATAGTGCCGACCGGGGGGATTTAGCTTCCGGTGTTTATGGCACGTATGGGGGAGAAGGGCCTGCCACACAGGGTGGTGTCTTGGGAGCTTTATAGTGGGAGGCGATTCTCAGAATGGCAAAATAAGGGCTGGAAAGTGTTCCTGGAGAAAGACATGTCGGTATTGCAAATTAAGTTCAAAGGGTGGCGAAGGAATGCACAGAGGGCCGGCAGGGAGGTTCGACAGGTCGAAGAGGGGCAGCGATCTTCACGCGAAATCGGCATGGGGACGAGAGCTATAAGGGTCCAGAGCGAGACGAGAAGGCTGTGACAGCGGCACCCACTGCCGGTATCGCTACCACAGAGGTGGGGGGGGGGTCGGGAAGGGGACAGGCGTTCACGGGGGGGCGTCCTGCCCGAGGGATGGAAGTTTGGGTCTGTCCGTAATCGTCCTATTGTTTATTGACCTTCCCTTTGCCGTCATAAGCTTGCGTGAGGGCGCCTGGATTTTTTCACCTTGTGGTGTTCCCCCATCGGTGCCCTTTGGGCACTAGATACTCTCTACATGTGCCCAGTGCCGTTTTACGTTCAGTTCCGAAGATCTGCTAGCATGTCGTTATTGGCTTCCATTTCCATGCTTTCTATTTACTTGTTCTAGTTTTCTCTTCCGTTTCTTTCATTTTTTTCCCAATTGACTTGGTTGGCTCTATCCTACGCATGCGTAGTGATAGGCTAACGTTGACCAATTGGTTGGCTGACATGTGCAAGGTATATATATATATTTACCATCCCGCTTCTGCAAGCGATTTCACCAATGTACCCACCTATTATGTGTAACATTTGTGTGATCGTCTAGTTCAGTCTTTGCCGGTTAAACAAGAGTCACATTCTACGGTACAGTTGAACGATTCCCTTCCCGAGGGTGTTACCTTGAGGAGCCCTCTATCAAATACGTCACCCAGAAACGTATTTTGAGCAAACCGGCAGTGCCATCGGATGACCAAACCCATGCCGTGAGGGCTGCCCTAGTAGCGGGTACCTTATGCCTTCACGAATCCCTTCGAGCCCTTTCTCAAGCAGGGACCTGCCTTAGACGCTAAGCCGTGCCTTACACGAGCTACTCCCGTAAGGCAAACTGCCTGCGCTCGGCAAGTGGGCAATAACGCACGATTTATTGCTCAAAAATTTTGATGTTAGATACGAACTCCCTACAATCGGGGTGTGGGGTCGTGACATAGCATATAGATCAAATTGCTCTAAGATGCATAGACTGAGCTCGATTGGAGACACGACGATACCCCTCGACCCTCCGCAAAATGTCTACGTAAGCAGATGGCCCAGCTAGTGCCGCGTCGCCACCACCTGAAGTAGTCGATACCACACACAAGACGGTTAGGCTATGCCAGCCTAGCTGCTGCCGGAAATGATGGATCTTCCTCCTCCGGTACCTTCGGTGGGAGCCGTTTATCAAACGGACTGGAGCCTACGTCCGCATCGCCTGCAATATCCCCTGCAGCTTCGCCATCTACCAGAAAAGGCACGTCAAGTACCTAGACCGTCGGAAAGAGCAGCTCCATGCTATCCAAGGATGCCGGTGTGATCAAACCGGGGGTCGTTGCCATGTACGCGGACGCGTCCGTGATGCTGCAGGACACGCCGAGTTTGCTTAGCTTCAATTTCGACTCACGGACAATCGTCGACGGGCTCTCACTGGAGCTTATCACCTACTTCTTGATCACCAAGAACCTGCCTCGCTACTGCATTTCAACCAGGGACTTGAGGGCGAGCTTCAAGGAGAAACCTCTCTTGTGGTTCGATATGGTCCGCAAGCTGTGGCTTATCCATGCTGGAACGTGTGTTCTCGGTGTGGTGAACAACGTGTGTGGCGCGTAGCAGACGACGATGTTGAACTACCTGTTGGAGCTGGCTGTCCTGGTGCGTCACAGCCAACCCCAGAATTCAACTTGGAACCAGAAAGGGTGCTCGCGATCGTATCACGTAATCTGTTGCCACTTGTGGGAGGAGGGGGGAGCGGCCAGATGAGGGAGTCTGTATGTTGTCTGTTGACGCTTGAGAAAGTTCGTCCCAGTAAACACCTAGATGTGTTTGCCTCTTTTGCTTCCATTTCTTCATTCGTTGTGTGATTTTGGGTTTGGCGTTCGCCCGTGGCCGTGACAACAGGAAAAACGGAGTAATTGTAGGATCAGGTATCGTGAAAGTACGAACGATCTTGGTCTTGCTTAAGGTGAATGGAGAAAATGTTTATAACACAAACAGGATGCACTACCGGTGAATACGTTACCCTCAACCACAGCACAGCGGTAAGTTGAACGCATACCGTCCGCTGTTGCTGTGCTGTTGTCATACATATCCCTGTCCGCTGGAGTATGCACGCATGCATGCATCCGCACTACGGTTGATGTATGTTGACCTCCATCGGGATACCTATGAAGTTGCAAGTTGTGACGTTGGATTGTTATGTTCCCTTGTACTTTTTTTGTTTTTTCGTTCATCCCATTTTTTTGCCACACACCACTCGCGCTGTCCCTCCAGTAGTGAATCAGATCCAGGGTCACATAGCGAGCTATTCTTCCCCCTTATAACTAAGGTACGTGCCTTCGTTTTTATCGCGAGAAAATATCAGAACATTTTTCCCTCGTCGACCCGCGTCGAATTTTGTGCCTACCGGAGCTTCAAGAAGCTCTCTCAACGATTGATCCCTTCCTTTTATATTTTTTGTTCAACTTTTTTTCTGGCAAATAAAATATTCAAAACCACACCACGGTGAGAACCGAACTCAAGGACGAACGCTCTTGTAGAGAGTTTGAGCGCAACCACTAAACCACCGGGGCGACCGGCAATACAATGCTACCAATAAGTCACTACTGCTGTTTTAATAAGCGCATTTTATCATGCTGTGATGCAGCATTTTCTTTCCAATCGGGCCCGACCTTTGTCGTGCAGGATGCGCATATATATATGACGTACCTAGCCTGTGTTTCCATTCCTCTAAATATTTAACGCGCGCAAGGGCGAATAGAGGCTTAAGGCGCGTTTGAGGCATGTTTTGAAGCATTCGCCATAGGCAGATAAGGCACTCCAGGCATAGAAAAGCCATCAAAGCAAATTGCTTCTAACGTGCCTTTACGCGATTTTATCTGCCTGCGGCACCATTTCGCCTTGACCCGATTTTAACAGAGTTTTCTGAAAATGGGAACGGAGCCTAAAATGAGAACTGACGGTTTTTTTTAGAAAGCAAACCAATTATGTACAACTAAAAAAAAAAAAATGACAGTCCTGTGGGGCTGTACAGCAGCCTTCGAATGAGCTGTCGCTCAGGCTGGAAGTCCTCGACATCGCCTCGGTAGCCAGCATCTCGATAAATCACCATAGAGCCAGCGTATATCGCTTTTTGCGCCCACTCGAAGGCATGAGATGGAGCATGACCGTTCTGACGAGCTTCTCTCACAGGGCTGGCCAAGGGGTTTCGCAGGATCATTTCGGTTCTCTGATACACCACATGGTTCTGGAGAAAACGCTTGGTTCTCATTTTAGGCTCCGTTCCCATTTTTCTGAAAACTCTGTTTTTTGGCGTTTTTTACTCGCCAGGGGTCAATGTGTCGTGTGTACAGAAAAAAATGCTCAAATTGGGAAAAAAAAAACGAATTATGTTTTTCGGGGCATTTTGGGCCTAAGGCGCCTCGTCAATCATAGAGAAAACATTTTCCTACAGCGTTAAACCTGGTGTATCTATATCGTAGCACCCGACCGGACGCGGTTTTTCTGTGTCTTAACTCGTGGCGATGAGAGGGTGGCCTTGCCTTGCCGTACACTCCCCTCCAGGCGAGAGCCTGACGTACCGTAGTACGTACGCAACGTTTTCCTGAGTTCGTCTCTTTGTTTCTCTCGAGTGTTTCCTTTTCTTCTTTCCACACTATTAAAACTTCATTTTTCCGCAGATTCGCACAACTGGTTATGTTGCCCGGTGGCATGTGTTGTATATGATGAATGCATTCGAAAGCATTTTCGGGGTGAGGTATTGAGTTCCTCATGTTAGGAGCTCAGGGACGCTTTGCTGCAACCCTTTCGTGGAATATGGCCGTCAACCCACTACCCGCACCGTCGCCTAGACCCAGCGCCACGCGCATAGCAAACCCCTACATATTTGCGACCTAAAGCCCTCCCCCCCCCGCCCCCGCCCCCCCCCCGCCACATTCCTCCCCCTCCCCCACAAGAAATATTTATAGTTTCCAAGCACAAATAGACGTGCCCCACACGTCCCCTCCCCACCCCTCCCCCCCCCCTCCCCCCCTCCCGCCCGCCTTTTGATCAAAATCAGGCCCCCACGTCCTTAAAAACTCCGCCCTCCCCTTACCGGATATTCGAATTACAGGATTCACTTGAAAAACTGATGCATTTCCTTCCACAGCTGTCAGACTGTATACCCCCTCAGAAACGGGTTTTATAGTTTCCGCGCACAGACTGCCTAACGTCACCCTGTTGACCGTGATAGCTACACTGTAGTTGCAAGGGGAGTCGCCGACCTATAAGCTACTTGCATTAAGGATTTTAAATCGTAATTTTGGCTGTGGGGGGAGAAAAATCGAGAAAATAATAACTTGGTTAATGTAGGGTCATGGCCCAGTTTGAGAGGAAAAAAAAGCATAGTAGAATCCCATATAAAAAATTGAACAATCGACCAGCCAGCCAGGACACCAACACATCGAGGCACACATCATCTTCCACAAAGCATCCCGGACACACCAAACGGCATCCACAACACCCAAGCACCCTCCCGAAGAGGCTGCCAGGTTCCTGGTGGACGATCTGCGGGATTGCCCACGGCAGACAGGCTGACGCGTCATCAAGAGTGCCCGAAGCGGCGCAAATTCAGCTCTTTGATACGAACACGTAGCAGCCAGAGAGCAATTTTCGAAATCAGAAGGCTCTTCTCACGTTCTTTGGAGACCGACGAGCTGTGGCCCACACACAAACGCAACGCGCCACAAGTGCTCCACACACGCCAACGCCACAGGTGCGGAAGGCTCAACCGGCCCCATCCCTGGCCCGCAGCAAAGCCTGTTTGCAGCCCACCAACAACAACAGCAGTAGTAGTGCGGCCTTTCGGCGTTTTTGAATATTTTGAGCAGTCTGCTCAATAATCAAAAAGCCACACCGGTACATGAAAACCCGCGAACAGTTTGAAATTCAAAAGCTCGGAGATCGGACGACAGGAGGACGACACCATGCAAGGCATACCATAGACACGGTGGTGCGCCTTTCTTCACCCTGAAGCAGCTCGTCTCTACCCCTGAAGCAGCCGGTCTCCACTCTTGAAGAAGCCGGTGGTCTCCACTGTTTCGAAGCCTCGAGTTTCCTCCTTTGGAACCCTCCTTGTGTCCCTCTTGCGCGGCCGTTTCCCATGTTACACCATCGGTGTATCGGCCACTTCCGGTCTTGCAAGGAGAACGGCACAGATGCAACCTTTGGTCTTCGACTAGACGATCCAGCAAGATGTTTGTGGTTCGCGAGACGTCGCCCGGATGGCCAGGAGTGGTCAGGGAAACACTCGAGAGTTTCATCACTTATTGATGTTACAAACGAGTTCGACAAAAACAGAGTTTTCTGAAAAATGGGAACGGAGCCTAAAATGAGAACGGACGTTATTTTTTAGAAAGCAAACCAATTGTGTACAACTCAAAAAAAAAAAAATGACAGTCCTGTGGGGCTGTACAGCAGCCTTCGAATAAGCTGTCGCTCAGGCTGGAAGTCCTCGGCATCGCCTCGGTAGCCAGCATCTAGAGAAATCACCATAGAGCCAGCGTATATCGCTTTTTGCGCCCACTCGAAGGCATGAGATAGAGCATGACCATTCTGACGAGCTCCTCTCACAGGGCTGGCCAAGGGGTTTCGCAGGATCATTTCGGTTCTCTGATACACCACATGGTTCTGGAGATAACGCTTGGTTTTCATTTTAGGCTCCGTTCCCATTTTTCTGATAACTCTGTTAAAATCGGCAACACAGATCTTGCCTTTAAATATCTACTGCTGCTGTACATCATGACGTGGTAATCGATGACCCGTCCTAGGTGTTTACTTGTAAATCGTTTCATATTGTTTTTAGTCTCTGTCTCGTCTCCCCCTCTTCTGGCATGAAACCCAATCCAACCACATTCTCCACATACATCAAACATCATTGTCATCAGAGCCTTCAAACCGTTTTGTTTTGTTCCCAGCAGTTGAGCACATCATCAACAGCAGTTGAGCACATTATCAACATCAGTTGAGCACGTCATCAACGCACGAGAAAGAGGGACAGAAAATTGCGCCACAGTAACCCACACAGCAGCAGCAGCAGCAGCACAGCAGCCTGTTTGCGGTCGGTAGTCAGCGTGGAGGGTAGGAACCGGTCGCTGGGCTCCCTGCCGTGTGTACTTATACCCTGCCGTGATGTTTGCTGCGGTGCAATTTTCCGTTCTGCAACAATACCTCTTGTTCATACTCCTAGCCTAAACTTCCCAGAATCATAAAAAATATACTACAGCACAGCCGGGGTAGCATGACCAGAAGGTTGTTATGTGTGGTGAGTACACCCGGAGTCCGTGCTTATTATCGATCCTAAAGACATACAAAGTATATTATAAAAAATGAAACAAAGTATATGTGAGACAGGGTAAACAACAATCTCAATAAATAAGGAATCAACATAGTCTAATGAAGCAAGTGAAACACCGGCGTACCGGGCACGACAGCAACACAAAACTAGCGAGACCATAATATATATATACGGAAAAAGCTGAAGCTAAAATAGAAAACGCCAGGGAGGGGCTCTGAAGAACGAGAGATGCAAAAAAGCCAGAACGGCTACAAGAGAAACAACCTACGTGCTGGTGAAGGGAAACAGCTAACTGTTGCACGGACGAAACAACAGGAAGAAGAGGAAGATACCGGCTTAAGGCCGGCGGGGAGGAAAAACAAGTAAACAAGAAGAGGAAAAAGGCAACAGCTGAAAACGAACAAAGCAAGCAAGCCAACAAGTAAATGGCATTACTGCCGCGTTCGCGCTTCCCCCTTTGATCTCGATGAATACACACAAAGGAAAACATCACCGCTCACTGTAATGTTTAGGGCTATGCCATAGTACTTCAACACGCTCCACAAAGTAGTCATACCGGTAGCTTGCCACACCATGTACCATTTCGATTCGGCGTTCGTCCACAGCTGTATCGGTATCCCCCCCCCCCCCCCCCCCCCCCCCCCCCTCCCTCCAGTTTACCCTTGTTGCTGTTCTTGGTGTCCACTGTTGCGTGGATTAACCAGCTCTAATCCGCCTCGGTCCTATGCCATTTCGCCATGAAGCGGCCCGCCGCGTCGACGACCCCCCCGTACCAGTTTCCACTCCTCTTAGCCGCCCTCGACCATAGCACACTTTTTACTCCTAACAGCAAAGCGGGGTTGTCCGTTGAATGCGTTGATATCGTCTGCTACAGCTTGAGCCCAGTTCTTTTCTGGTCGGCCTGGTCCCGAGTTTGACCCACACCAACCATCGTCCCGAACATCACCCGATGAGTCAGCCGCTCATTTGTCGTCCTTTGTACGGCTCCCGCAAAGAGGAGGTGGCTTTTGCGTGGTCGTCTCAACGCTTTCACATTGTGTTGAGGGTCTTGGCGGTCGATATATGGTGGTCGGTGCGTTGTCGGAGTTGGGAGCCCAAATCGGTTAGGAGGAGGTTTGAGTGTGCCGAACGTTCATAGGTCAGCAAAGCGCCCCTGGCAGAGATTCCGAGCCACACGCCCGTACAGTAGGGTGTCAATCTCCTCGGTCCTTAGCAGGCGCACCTTTAGTATGAACGAAGCATCTTCCATATCGTACATCTCACGCTTGAAACGATCGTAGAATGTCCCGCTTGAAACGATCGTAGCATGCCCACGCGAGTGGGACCTGTCGATAATTTTTGGCGTAATGTCGGCGCTTTCGTTGATAAGACCGCGCCCAGGCGATGAAAATGCATCGTCTGTATACATACCTCTGGCCCGCCGCTTCGATAACAAGCGGTGGGGCCGGGAGAACCTTGTTGAGAGTGCAGGGCATCGTTGTCTCATTTTTTGTTTCGCACACGGTGAGGCCTGCTGTTTCGAAAACGGTCACACTGACAGTCATCTTTGCAAGGTTTTCCTTTGATTTACAAACAACGCCTTCATCGTCGGCGTACAGCATACCGCAGATTGGCCTCCGTACATGTGCCAGTGGTTCAACCTCCAACCCGCCCTCCCCGAAGTCCTCCTCGAGGTGCACCAAGTCCTCAAAAAATCTGGGTCCTAACTGAAACTTAGCGGAACTGAATGTATCGCTGTGCGGGGAAAAATTCATTGCGAAGAAAAGGCGACGGTACACATCCTTGCCACAACCCCTGAGTGACGTCATGCCATTCATAATGTTCACCGTCATCCATACGCACCCGAGCTCGCATGCTTTCGTGGAACTGGCCAATAACGGTCAACATCGTCTCTGGTACGTCATCCGCGTGCTCGATACTTGTGCATGAGAACGTGGCCGTCGACAGGAACGACGCCATGGCGCCCTCGTCACAGCAGCCTCTTGAGATCCACCTCCCGCGCGACTTTCTTGAGTAGACGCGAAAGCCAACGCATGCCCATATTTTCTTCAAAAATTCAAATATTTTTTATTCCCACGAACGTAATCAAAAAACAAATTCAATCTGTACCCAGTCGTTGAATAGACCACAAATGGGCTAATCGCTGTCATTGGTCGTTATCCACCCAAAGCAGGAAGCGATCGGTCGATGATGTCACGTATTCAAAAAAAAAAACTCTGTGGAATCCATGGTGCAGGCCATGCGAGAGGCCTGCAGAAATCGGCGTGGGCGTGGGCGCCCACTGTCTGTGCTTTGTCTGTGCTTTGTCTGTGTGGAGTGTGCCTATCTCACAGTCATCTTACGTTCTTCGAGTTCGCGCTTTACCTCCACATTGCCGTGACAAAACATATTTAATGCGGCCCTTGCTCGCTTCTCCCGAAAAAGCAAAAACTATCATTCATGTACAACAAAAACAACACAACACCCCCTTGAGCGCGGGCTGGATAGTGTAGGACCGCGCTTTACTGTGGATGGGGCTCGCACGGGTTGCGCGGTACTGCTTGCGCCCTTGACTGAACCCAGGGCTGTTGCCCCTCTCATCTACGCCGAGCCTGCTGATTGATCAAGATATATTTTGTGACAAAAAAAATATGCCGTGATGTTGAGTGTTTAGTTGGAATGCGTATCCGAGAAAATATTTTCCGTTATTGGCCAGTTCCACGAAAGCATGCGAGCTCGCGTGCGTATGGATGACACGGTGAAGACTATGAACGGCATGACGTCACTCAGGGATTGCGGCAAGGATGTGTACCGTCGCCTCTTCTTCGCAATGAATTTTTCCCCGCACAGCGATACATTCCGTTCCGCTAAGTTTCAGTGAGGACCCAGATTTTTTGAGGACTTGATGCACCTCGAGGAGGACTTCGGGGAGGGCGGGTTTGAGGTTGAAACACTGGCACATGTACGCAGGCCAGTCTGCGGTATGCTGTACGCCGACGATGCAGGCGTTGTTTGTAAATCAAAGGAAAACCTTGCAAAGATGGCTGTTATTGTGACCGTTTTCGAAACAGCAGGCCTCACCGTGTGCGAAACAAAAAAGCAGACAACGCTTTGCTGACCTATGAACGTTCGGCACACTCAAACCTCCTCCTAACCGATTTGGGCTCCCAACTCCGACAACGCACCGACCACCATATATCGACCGCCAAGACCCTCAACACAATGTGAAAGCGTTGAGACGACCACGCAAAAGCCACCTCTTCTTTGCGGGAGCCGTACAAAGGACGACAAATGAGCGGCTGACTCATCGGGTGATGTTCGGGACGATGGTTGGTGTGGGTCAAACTCGGGACCAGGCCGACCAGAAAAGAACTGGGCTCAAGCTGTAGCAGACGATATCAACGCATTCAACGGACAACCCCGCTTTGCTGTTAGGAGTAAAAAGTGTGCTATGGTCGAGGGCGGCTAAGAGGAGTGGAAACTGGTACGGGGGGGTCGTCGACGCGGCGGGCCGCTTCATGGCGAAATGGCATAGGACCGAGGCGGATTAGAGCTGGTTAATCCACGCAACAGTGGACACCAAGAACAGCAACAAGGGTAAACTGGAGGGAGGGGGGGGGGTTGGGGGGGCATACCGATACAGCTGTGGACAAACGCCGAATCGAAATGGTACATGGTGTGGCAAGCTACCGGTTTGACTACTTTGTGGAGCGTGTTGAAGTACTATGGCATAACCCTAAACATTACAGTGAGCGGTAATGTTTTCCTTCGTGTGTATTCATCGAGATCAAAGGGGGAAGCGCGAACGCGGCAGTAATGCCATTTACTTGTTGTCTTGCTTGCTTTGTTCGTTTTCAGCTGTTGCCTTTTTCCTCTTCTTGTTTACTTGTTTTTCCTCCCCGCCGGCCTTAAGCCGGTATCTTCCTCTTCTTCCTGTTGTTTCGTCCGTGCAACAGTTAGCTGTTTCCCTTCACCAGCACGTAGGTTGTTTCTCTTGTAGCCGTTCTGGCTTTTTTGCATCTCTCGTTCTTCAGAGCCCCTCCCTGGCGTTTTCTATTTTAGCTTCAGCTTTTTCCGTATATATATATTATGGTCTCGCTAGTTTTATGTTGCTGTCGTGCCCGGTACGCCGGTGTTTCACTTGCTTCATTAGACTATGTTGATTCCTTATTTATTGAGATTGTTGTTTACCCTGTCTCACATATACTTTGTTTCATTTTTTATAATATACTTTGTATGTCTTTAGGATCGATAATAAGCACGGACTCCGGGTGTACTCACCACACATAACAACCTTCTGGTCATGCTACCCCGGCTGTGCTGTAGTATATTTTTTATGATTCTGGGAAGTTTAGGCTAGGAGTATGAACAAGAGGTATTGTTGCAGAACGGAAAATTGCACCGCAGCAAACATCACGGCAGGGTATAAGTACACACGGCAGGGAGCCCAGCGACCGGTTCCTACCCTCCACGCTGACTACCGACCGCGAACAGGCTGCTGGGCTGCTGCTGCTGCTGCTGCGGTGTGGGTTACTGTGGCGCAATTTTCTGTCCCTCTTTCTCGTGCGTTGATGACGTGCTCAACTGATGTTGATAATGTGCTCAACTGCTGTTGATGATGTGCTCAACTGCTGGGAACAAAACAAAACGGTTTGAAGGCTCTGATATGACAATGATGTTTGATGTATGTGGAGAATGTGGTTGGATTGGGTTTCATGCCAGAAGAGGGGGAGACGGGACAGAGACTAAAAACAATATGAAACGATTTACAAGTAAACACCTAGGACGGGTCATCGATTACCACGTCATGATGTACAGCAGCAGTAGATATTTAAAGGCAAGATCTGTGTTGCCGATTTTGTCGATCTCGTTTGTAACATCAATAAGTGACAAAACTCTCGAGTGTTTCCCTGACAACTCCTGGCCATCCGGGCGACGTCTCGCGAACCACAAACATCTTGCTGGATCGTCTAGTCGAAGACCAAAGGTTGCATCTGTGCCGTCCTCCTTGCAAGACCGGAAGTGGCCGATACACCGATGGTGTAACATGGGAAACGGCCGCGCAAGAGGGACACAAGGAGGGTTCCAAGGGAGGAAACTCGAGGCTTCGAAACAGTGGAGACCACCGGCTTCTTCAAGAGTGGAGACCGGCTGCTTCAGGGGTAGAGACGAGCTGCTTCAGGGTGAAGAAAGGCGCACCACCGTGTCTATGGTATGCCTTGCATGGTGTCGTCCTCCTGTCTTCCGATCTCCGAGCTTTTGAATTTCAAACTGTTCGCGGGTTTTCATGTACCGGTGTGGCTTTTTGATTATTGAGCAGACTGCTCAAAATATTCAAAAACGCCGAAAGGCCGCACTACTACTGCTGTTGTTGTTGGTGGGCTGCAAACAGGCTTTGCTGCGGGCCAGGGATGGGGCCGGTTGAGCCTTCCGCACCTGTGGCGTTGGCGTGTGTGGAGCACTTGTGGCGCGTTGCGTTTGTGTGTGGGCCACAGCTCGTCGGTCTCCAAAGAACGTGAGAAGAGCCTTCTGATTTCGAAAATTGCTCTCTGGCTGCTACGTGTTCGTATCAAAGAGCTGAATTTGCGCCGCTTCGGGCACTCTTGATGACGCGTCAGCCTGTCTGCCGTGGGCAATCCCGCAGATCGTCCACCAGGAACCTGGCAGCCTCTTCGGGAGGGTGCTTGGGTGTTGTGGATGCCGTTTGGTGTGTCCGGGATGCTTTGTGGAAGATGATGTGTGCCTCGATGTGTTGGTGTCCTGGCTGGCTGGTCGATTGTTCAATTTTTTATATGGGATTCTACTATGCTTTTTTTTCCTCTCAAACTGGGCCATGACCCTACATTAACCAAGTTATTATTTTCTCGTTTTTTCTCCCCCCACAGCCAAAATTACGATTTAAAATCCTTAATGCAAGTAGCTTATATCCTTAATGAGCACACACAACCCGTAATACGCGCGATCGGAGTATCACACACAGCTTGCAAAGATGAGTTTCGACGCATTCTTCGATCTCACAGCTGGAGTGTATTACTTCGAAGTATAATTTTTAAAATAAAAAAATAGAAATAAACTCCAGCTGTGAGATCGAAGATTTTGTCGAAACTCATCTTTGCAAGCTGTGTGTGATACGTCGATCCCGCGTATTACGGGTTGTGCGTCCTCATTAGCCTTTAGGTCGGCGACTCTCTTTGGAACTACGGTGTAGCTATCAGGGTCAACAGGGTGATGTCAGTCAGTCGGTGCGCGGAAACTATATAAAACCCGTTTTTAAAAGAGATCAAATATGACAGCTGTGAAATGAAATACACCACTTCATCAAGTGTTTCCTGTAAGTCGTATAACCGGTGAGGGGAGGGCGGAGTTATTAAGGGCGTGGGGGCATGGATTTGAACAAGACGGAGCGGGGTGGGGGGGGAGGGGCGATGGGCGGGGCAAGTCATTCCCCTCTACATCTTTGAAGGTGATAAATGTCAAGGTTTAGAAAGGAATTATTGTATATAACGGAAATTAAACGCGAGTATTGAAACGCCAGCACGAGCATGGACCTGGGCAAGTGCGTTTATCTGACCTCCGGTTCCAGGCACGTGATATGATAGAGGTGCACTGCATTTTCCCTTTGGTTCCTACCTAAGGTGAAGCTTGAGACTTCTCCTAAAAACGATTTTAGAGAAAAAAAAAAACGCTACCCGATTATCATTCCCATGGTATGGACCTACAACGGGAATCACGTAAAACAAGAAGTACTACGGAGGCCCGTCAATCAGAAACCGTTTCAGACGAAAAGTGCTACTACCTCTATCGTATCAAGTGCCTTCGTTTTGATTGAGCTATTATCGGATTCTTGAAGTCCTTCGGCTATGATGTGTACGTGTGTACCGACTTTGGTTTGCTGCAACTGGCGCAGTAGAAAAGTTAACATGCACACCACGCTATCCGCCTCTCCTTCCTCCGGGGATGCATTTGTATATTTTGTTTCTTCCCCGAGATTTTTCTCGTTGCTTTTCCTCTCTCAATTTTGAGACTGATGATAATGCTTGCGTGTGCTTGAGTTCACTATTTATTTACTACACGTAGACCTTCTACATACCAATACTTGTAGACTGCTTGAGATAATGTATAACAATAGTCGATATATGTAGGAGTAATTACCTTTGATGGGCGCTGGGGACGCGTGCGGGAGTATAATGCTTGGGGACGATTCCCCCCCAAGTCTCCTCAGAAACAATAAAAAAGATTTTGCTTCTCAAGCAGCGCTTGTTTTTTGTTTGCTTCTCAGCACTTGAAAACTTCGGTGCCAAGTCGACAACAACCTTCGCTGAAGATAAAAAACGAACGACACACAACAAGACACACAACGGCAATTGTGCGATCAGAAAGATGATACAGCATCAAACCTAGATTGCGCGAAAGTGGTAAATATTACCGGAGGGGTTCGCGATGAGCTTACGGCGGTGGCATCGTGAAGAATGTTCGGGCCACAAACACCATATTCGCCACGTGTAACATCCATACATATTTGTCGCCGTACCTGTGCCCGTTGCCAACCCCGTCCATAAAAACGACTCAAGCGCCTCTTCTTCGTGCGATGACGCCCTATCCAGCTGATGTCTAGTATATTCCCTCCCTCTTCCTCCCTCCTCTTATGCCTCCTCCTGCTCCACCTCCTCCTCCTCGTCCTTTTCTTCCTCTTTCTCCTTCTCCCTTTAATTGCTCTCCTTCTCCTCCTACTCACCGCCCCCCTCTACGGCATCTTCCTCCTTCACCGAGTCCGCGTCCTCCTTCAACTCGTCTCTGAGTGTGAGTCGTCTGATTCATTTCACCTCCCTTTTGCTGTGAGACCTTACGGCGTGTGCTGTGTAGGCTCTTACAGCCTTACCCTCGCCAGTTCATCTAGCTCCTTCGCCACCGCTGCCACGCTTACGTTGCCTCTTTGAATATCTCAATGTTGGCATCTATTTTTCTCAGAGCCAATGAAATGGCATTCCTCGCTTTTACGTGGTGGAGCATGGAGTACCTCCACAGCCACCCCAGACTGATTTTACTACAGCCAGCGCCCAAAACCAGCGATTTTGTTTAACGAACGAACGAACTAGTGTTTCATGGCTGCTTGACACGAGCTACGATTCCATGAAAGAAACGGTCTCATTAATCTCGCCGTTTGAAAAGGTCTGTCGAACGATGACGTCGGGATAGCACGGGGCACCGTGTTTGAGGAGATTTGGACGGGAGTTGGTTTCACACAACAGGCGATTTCGTTAAAGCAAAACCTTGGGAGTATCGTAAAACGAATCTCTACACGGTATCAAGGTATGCACTTCACCGGTACGTTGGTGCATGGTGTATGTAGATGTGGCGTGCTCTTCGACGGCACTTTCAAAGCTATTTTTTTACGTATCGCACTTCGGCGCGAATAGACAGGTGGAAGGTTTCTGAGGCACAGGTTTCCGGGTGTTGGGTTTTGCAACCCATGCCTTGGCCCTGCCCTCGTCCATTATTCCTGAACCGTCGCCGAAGTTGTGCCCGCATCAGCAAATGAACTCCGAGCCATGCGCTCGCTTTCCGCAGACGAGTTGTGGCGAAGCCGTCCTACCGAAGGGGGTCGGTAACAGGGATCCCCCGACCACGGAAACCGTGCTCATCGTGACACACTTCTTCTTTCGCAGTCTCTCCTGCGGTACGCAGGGCGTCGGAAGCTGTGATTACGTCAACCTCGGGGGCAACGTCGATTGCAGTACCCCCCCCCCCCCCCCGCCCCCGCCCCGTGCGATTTGCCCTCTCCATTACATATAGGTTAGTATAGGATTGTTTTACATAGTGAAAATAGAAGGGGTTCTGGCAGCGGGTGGGACCCTCGTACCCCGCCCCCCCCCCCCCTGAGAGGTTGAAATAGTTTTGGAGGGGTGGTCTCGTTTTGTGAAAAAAAATGGGCGCCCCTTGCTTGCTGTGTTTTTTTTGCCTGGCGTGTTCTTCCACTCCAGAGTGAATGGAGTCTATCCCCTTGCCACATACTTGATTCATACGCGAGTTAATGCAAGCACAGCGACAACTACTTCCACAACTACAGCCTCTCGTACGCTAGTACTAGAACTAACCTACTACTACGACAACGACGCCAACAACTCTTAATACTACTGCTACAACCACCACCACTCTTGTTGTCGTAATAAGTCATAAGTCCGACAATAATTTGGTAGTAAGCACGAGTGAAAAAGGTCACGACGCATGTTGAGAGTTCACGGTGAAATAGATTGAAGGAAGAGGTGAAGAAAAACATGCGCACGAGTACCTAGTATTGGAATTGAGCTTCGCTCGTCGTCATCCACGGAGAGTCGTCTGGGTTACTATCTAGGATAAAGTACAGAAATCGAAGAATATTTTGATTTGTAGACGTATAGAAAGTGGCTGACCATTTTTTCAGCAAAAAATTGTTGAATTTTTTTTCCGGACGGAGTTATATGGGTAGTCTAGGGTTGGGGTTGGCGTCAGGATTATGGTCAGGGTTAGTGTTACTTACGGTGGTGTTTTGGACCGTTTTTGGTGTTTTCCTTCCTGCAGTACGGGGAGCACACGTTGGTCCAACCAACTGTCCCGCATCTCCATACGACCAAGGCTACGGTAGGGGGGGTACCCCATTTTCACTGGTGTGTTGAGCCACACGCACGAGTAGCTCTGTACCCTACGGATGAAGATGGTTTAGGAACTTGGTTTGCCGCAGCCTAGATCACCTTTGCATTGCGGATTGATTTCGTCAATGTAAAACATAAAGAAAACGTAAGATTGCATAGGAACAAAGGGGTTACTCGCGCGAGTGACCCCTAGCGACTGAAACAAAAGGCCCAAAAGGGGACCCCCCTACCGTAGCCTGGGTCATACTTAAATACCTGACATGATATTTCGGACGTACGTGCGGTAAAAACAACTCCCGTATAATACTTCATCCTGAATTGTAATTGATTACGTGCCATAGAGTCTAAAGATGTGCTAGGCTCAGGCCCATCGTGCTATCATAATAGCTTATAGCATATTGGGCATTTTTTCGCATAATAAGCAAAAGCATAAGTAGCGGGGAGCATAGTTTAAGCATATTATTCCTTAAACAAAGCATATACACGTCAGAGCGACGAGCATGCCCTGCTATCTTTTCAGCATATCGGCTGCAAATGAGGGGCACAAGGGGTATCTGAGATATTTCCACAGCGCCTAGCGGCCTGCAGTTATGCACAATGTCGACTACTTTGACTTCTTCGAATAAGATTACCGGATAACGCAATTATATACCTCAAGACCTAAAATAAGGAGAGTAGTTTTGTTTAAACGAGCAACGACACCGCACCGCACACGGCACACAGCACACAGCACACAGCACACAGAAGAACACAAGAAAGACAACACATCAAAAAAGGACAACAAGGGGAAAATCGCTGCTTGGTACAACGTAGCCAAAGACGTGGCATTGATCCAAACTATTTTGCTTTCGTAGAACGGGTGTTTTCCATCCTTCGCAGCTGCCTTGACAACCGGCAGCAGAACTGCTACCTCGACCGCATTTCGGCGGAAACTCCTCTCAATTGTAATAGGGCATCGGAACGCCGAGGCTAAGAGGCACCTCCGAGTAATTCATCATGGTAGTAAGGTGTAGAGGGGCTGGGGCTTTTTGCTTGCTTGTGCTTTTTCGCCATCTCCTACTGACTGACTTCGCGCTGCTGTTCGCTGCGTGCTGCTTGGCTAGACGAGTGACATTTCTTCATTCTTTTCCAAACTGGCAGGAGAGGGAGGTTACCTTTTGTGCAACAGACGACTAGTAGTGCTGTATGTAGTCTATAGATGCTGTAAGAAGAAGGTGCGAGTCGGCGGTCGACATTCTTCCTGAATGAAGCAATAATACGAAGGATGAAATTCAGTTAGAAATTATGCACGTTACATCATCATCACATTGTACTAATCGGAGTACTCAGTACCACGTTTGTGCACATTTTCAGACATACATGTTGAAGCGCACACCATTGATCTGTTTTTGCCTATAGTTTTCGAGGCGAACGACTCGTACTCGATCGCCAACGGCGTTCGAAATCGCGTTGTCAAGCGCATGCAGCGGACATCTGGGGAACAGCAGGTTGGGATATACAACACAACATGACCAGAAAAGCTTCGACAGAGTTTGTAACACAGGAAGAAGGCTGGCCGTCGAGTATACCTTGCCATTTTCAGCATAAATGGCTGCTATGAAACGGAGCATAAGTGGGGAATAACACCAGAAAAAAAGCATAAATGGGAGCATATTTGCCCTTTTTTAGCTATGTTTTTTTGGTTGGGGGAAAAGAGCAATAATTAAATTCTGGAAAGAAAAAGCATTAGACTATGGGCCTGAGCCCAAATAATGCAGTCGCGTGGTATCGTCTACTACTCCATTCTTGCCCCATTTTTATACTTCATCCTAGATAATAATCAATGCACATGTGGATTATAATCCCGACGTGTGGTAAGGCAAATCATCCGGACAGACGTGCAGTTTAGAACACAGATTGTAATCTAGGATATAATATGGAAATAAGGGCAAGTTGGTTTGACCCACCCGCGAAAGTAGTATGATAACGAAAATACTGAGAAAGGCCCAAAACACCACTGTATAAACCTAGCGTTAACCTAAGCATAACCATGTTCAAGAGTCCCAAAACTTCGTCCTGTACCAACCTATACTTCGAAGTATTACCAGTAAATTTTTATTAGAAAGGGTTTCCAGTTGTACAGATAGGCGTTAACCCCCCACCCTCACAAATCAAAATATTCCCCCATTTCCATGCTTAATCATTTTGATCTATTATAGTTTAGTCTGGTATGTCTATATACAAAATCTGGCGCAGGACTGTCATTTTTTTTTCCGCTTCCGTGGGCTGTCGGCGGGCTGTTGGCGGGCTGTTGGCTCAACAGTCCAAAAACACGTCAGAAAAAAACAGCAGCCGCCTCTTTTGGTTGAACACGTTTACAGCAACTCCAGCAGGGTATAGTTGAACAAAAAATGCCCCTAGCTAGAGCTAAGCACACTGCCGAGAGGCACAGGCCTACACACTGCTGAGAGGAGCAGACCTGCACAGCTATGTTGACACGGGCGTCTGTACAGGGCCACCAGTTCAGCACTGCTGTTGCTGTGCTACGTCAGCAGCAGCTGTCGGCAGTTGCAGCAGCAGTAATTTAGAACAATAACACGTTTTGAGCACACTGCACTGAGAGCAGGCACAGCTGCTGTAACAGGCTATATACCAAAATCTGGCGCAGGACTGTCATTTTTCTTTCCGCTTCCGTGGGCTGTCGGCGGTCTGTTGGCGGGCTGTTGGCTCAACAGTCCAAAAACACGTCAGAAAAACAGCAGCTGCCTCTTTTGGTTGAACATGTTTACAGCAACTCCAGCAGGGTATAGTTGAACAAAAAATGCCCCTAGCTAGAGCTAAGCACACTGCCGAGAGGCACAGGCCTACACACTGCTGAGAGGAGCAGACCTGCACAGCTATGTTGACACGGGCGTCTGTACAGGGCCACCAGTTCAGCACTGCTGTTGCTGTGCTGCTGTGTTTTGCACAAAAAAAAACACGTCAGCAGCAGCTGTCGGCAGTTGCAGCAGCAGTAATTTAGAACAATAACACGTTTTGAGCACACTGCACTGAGAGCAGGCACAGCTGCTGTAACAGGCGTCCGTACAGGAGCAGCCGGTTCTTCTGTATATCTGGGGCCGCGGGAGTGGGGCCAGGGTTGCTATTGCTGTGTCTTGCATGGGAGCTGCACCGTCAACAACAAAAAATCGCATACATATGCCACAACGACAGTAGCAGTTGAACAAAAAAAAGTCATAGTTCAACAGAAAATCGTCATATGCCAGCTACGAACACTGCTGTAAGGCACAGCTGTAAGGCACAGCTATGCGCAGCTGTGTTGACACGAGCGTCCGTACAGGAGCACCCGGTTCTGTATGCAAAATCTGGGGCCGGAACTGTTGGTGGTGTGTTTTGCAGGGGTAGCGGCCGCCGAGATACTATACGGGGTGACCATAGAAGTCCGGGTCGCTGGAACAAATTACCCACCGCCGGCTGACCCTCACCAGCCAAACATTCTCACTGTTCTTTTCCACGCCAATTCAATTCCCTTCACTACTGCACTCTGTCACCTTCGAACGCGCACAATAATAATGATAGCGATCCATGACAGAAAACTGTTTTTCAATTATATTTTTTTTTTAAGTTTAACATAATATCGTCATACTACTTAGGGGCTGGGTGCGCCGCTCAGCAGTGTTGACACGGGCTGAACATCCGTATGCGTTCGTACAGGAAGTGGTTCGCGCTGTGTTTCGGCAGCGGGTTGTTGCGGGAAAAGAGGCGTTTCAAATCTATATCAATCACTGTTTGCTTTCGTCTTGCATCACCCCCATCCGCTGTGCTCTCATGAGCCCACTCCGAAGGGAGATCTTGTAATCCAGACGAATTAGACTATACTGCTGCGCCAACATATCTTGGATTTACGGTATGGATATATCTGCGTCTTGGTTAACTGCTGACATATACATGGGTTGTAGTTTGGGTTATAGCGGGCGGTGTGGAGGTCGTCAATAGATACTACCTGGCACGTGGGTCGTCATTAGATACTGCTGCCTGGTACGGGTCGTACGTAGAACTGTTTTCAGGAGGGACTTGAATGTCGTGGTATAGGGCTTATTGCCATCAAGTAGTTGTAGATCGGAAAATTCATTTTGAAAGCAGATATCCTGGGAGCTGTCTTGGTCGTCCTTTCACCCCAGAAGCTTGCTGGGTGACACTTGGGAGCGTCTGGAGTCGGAGCACGAGATGCGAAGCCGCCGGGGTCGGGTGAGACGGATGCAAGCACGTAGTCTATCGTTCAAGGGGAATGCAGTTAGAATGCGACTGGGTGGTAGGGGCACAGTGAAGGAGACGGGCGAAGCAATGGATCAATCACCAAGCCTACAGCAGTAGACAATATTTCTTGACCGGGTCTCTAAGCCAGTACATGCATATTTTGTATAACTTGTGTACGAGTTTGGACAGCTAGCGAGATTGACCACGGATGAAGTGATGAGTCGAGTCCACTTCTCATCACTGCCGTGGATTCGTCCCGTGATATCGTCTTTTAGAATCCCTGCTAGATAAAGACTCCAGATCCGAGTTGAACTGGGAAATGGTACGGCAACTGCTGTGTCCTCGTAACCGGTACGTCGCACCTGATATGTCAGAACTCCCACGCAGTAGGCACCGAAGAGCGAGTACAGACATGGCGTTACCGAGCGCGATAGACACGCTCGTGGTACTACACACAGCAGGCATGCCGCATTCACTCGTCCTGGTGCTCAACGGTACCACCAGATTCCCGGTAGCAAGCGAAAACGCCAACCCGCAGCCGCAGCAAATTTCACTGCAGTTCTCAGTAGACTAGACGCTTCTAGCATCCAGCGGCAAGCAGCAGAAGCAGTACAACATGCGCAGCGGCATTGATTGGCACCAGTAACGGCAGCAGCATCGGAGCACGCCGAGAACGGAACATCGACAGTATCACGTATCATACATGGGCCGCATTCATCAGCATCACATCTCCTCCCTGATACCTTCACTCTCTGGCTGGTAGGTATGATATGTATAAAAGCAGCTACTATACTAGACTACTGCTGTAGCTGTATTTGAGCTGGTGTGGTATGCGCTGGTCATGCGGTCATTGGGCGGCGAAAGCCGCATGGTGTCGCGGTTCGGCCATACGATCATAGGATCTAAAATGCTTTAGATCGGGCGACAAAGGCCAAGGCCACAATGAAGCGGGTACTAGACTACAGCAGCAGAAGTACCACGACTGCTGTGGCAGTACCAACACCGATGGCGGTAGTCAGAAAGACGACCACGAACACGCTTCTTCAGGAATCTACGCGCTTGCGCGCTCTAACCAACTAATTATCAATTATAGTCTATGGCAGACGTTCCCCGTAGTTGTGTATCTATCACGTGATATCCACTTAGGCAGGCGTGCAGCGGTACGTCAGGCATATTTGGATTTTTTTCTGCTTAACTTTATAAATCACCGCAATGGGCGGAAATGTAAGGGACGATCAACATTCGTATCATAGACCTTAGACAGCAATGGCGCCTATGATTTTCTCCAGAGGTACATGTCGTAAACTGTATTGCGCTCCTTCTCAGCTCGCCGCCGCCGCCGCTGCTGCTGCTGATGCTTCTGCTGCTGCTTCCGCTGCTGCTGCTGCTGCTGCCGGCCAGTACGTAGTTCTCGGGTGCATCAGCTTACCCTTTCTTCCTTAGAACTTTTCTCATTCCAATGCGCCCGTCAGTGGGTTGGATTTACCGTATTTATTTTGTAGCCCGTATTTTGAAGATCCGACGGCCTTTCATTCATGGCCGTTATCTGGTGAACAAAGTGTGGAGGAGTGATAGTCACCACTACCTAGTTTTAGGAGTCATCCTAACATTTTCGGCCTTGTTTTTGTGGGTTTCAGTTTCGGATGGGGAGAAGGCTGGGTTTACAAGGCTATCGGTGCATGTTTCGAGGTGGGTGAGACCTTTTTGTCCAATTTCTTGGCGGATGACCAGTCTGGCGGATGACCAGTCCGGCGGAACACCAGTCCGTATTCACGTATTTCCAGTTAGCAGCGTGCGCTGGCCGATGCGAAGCGATCAATTTAAATTTGAAAAACTTTGAATTTCATACAACAAAACAGGGCGATGGTGTTGCAGTCGGCCAATCTGTACCAGAGACACGACCAGTACTGTTGCGCAGTCTACGAAGACAAAATAGTGATTCCAGTACCACCTGATGCGATACGTCGAGTATTCTTCCGCAATACCGATCAAGGAAATGGCCGATATCTTGCAGCAAAGATAATGCTAATTGCGCGTTATTGTCTTGCCCCCTCAGCCGGGACCTCCGACATCGTACAGATCTTCGTGTGACGGAAACATTCAGGCACCTTGGACTAGAGCTTTAAGGGGCCCGTGACTAGACTAGAGTGTTACGTTTCGTTACACATCAGGTAGTGCTGGATGTAAAAGCGTTTCACATGCCTTTTTGGAGGCATCTGCTTGAAGGGAAAAGGGGATGACGTTTTTGCTTAGAGGGTTTGCACACTCTTTTCGGCTGCTCTGTGGCGTGTGTGGAACTAATTAATACAAGAGCTTATCTAGTACAAGTGAGTGACAAACGTGGATTCTGCCTAATAAAAAGACCTGCAAATGGTGGCCTGCGTCTGTAACAATCCCTCAATCATATTGTACATATAACAAATGGCGTCGTCGACAGACCATTTAGTTTTTGGGTCGTGGGTTTGAATGCCACCATCCCAAAAAAATATAAAAACACTTTCCCCACGTCGACCTTGGAAAATAATCCCCTCGGTAGACCCAGGAAATGAAACCGCTTGGATGTTGACAAGTTCGTCCGTATATCCGGCCGACCTGCTATCCCGCCGTTTCAGGGGGGAGAGGTGTTAAAAAGCTTAGTTTAGGTTATCAATCGGTTAACGTTACGCAAGTGGTCAGACGGACTCTTTCCCCGCCAATTCCTCAACATAGCCCCCCCCCCCCCGCCCCCCCAAAAGAACAGCGATTTGCCTTATCGAACGTCTCACGGCTGCTTGACACGAGGAAGATGCCTATGAATAAACTATCCGGTATGTTCTTTTTTGCACAGGACAATCGAACCATGACGTCGGGGCAGCAAGGCTCACCATATATATTGAAGGAAACGGCAAGGAGCTGGATCATAACGTGCGTTTTGGCTTGAAACTTATTGGGGGGGCTACCGCAGAACGACTGTCTTA
The DNA here is from genome assembly GCA_012845835.1 of Undaria pinnatifida. Lineage (NCBI taxonomy): Eukaryota > Phaeophyceae > Laminariales > Alariaceae > Undaria > Undaria pinnatifida. Next base: position 3,009,268 of record JABAKD010000002.1, on the reverse strand, counting down.
GAAAACGTCTATCAGCAGCTACGAACACATTGCGATCGTTGCACTCCGAGCCTGCATCTATCTGCAGACTAGAGAGTTAAACGAAATTATATGTGCTACAAATCAGACGTTGAGTCCAGTTACCGGACAGACCATTTGGTGCTGATGCACCGATGGCGCCGACGCCGATCCTAGAACAAATATGTCGAACAATGGAATTTACCCTAGGCAAAAAGTACAATGTAGAGAATCTAGTACTGTGTGAGACTGATTCTTATGGGAGGCGAGAACATAATATTACACAGGATTTCCTTTCATCGTGTTGAAACCCCAGGGCAGTGCCGTCGATAGACTTGGGCTATTTCCGTCCACTGCCGCCGCAAAGACACAACTGTGCTTTTCGCACCAAAACAGGCGCCGCCGCCGTCGATTGCTCGCCTAAGATGTCACGACGTGGTGTCATACCCTCGGAGCGGCATGCTTTGCGACTCAGGGATTTCTCGCTGGCGAGTCTGACGGCCGGTGATGTGGTGTGACAGGAGTTATCTCTGGCGACGTGGGGGCCTGACCAATTTTTGTGCGATCTTTTTTGTATAGACAGAGATGGAACCAAGGGCCGTCTAGTGATGGAGATGGAACCCAGGTCCGTCCCATCTCCGGGGAAACCCTCGTATGTAAATGGGTAAGGCTGTCAACCCTAGAGCGATACCTCAGCCACACAGCATCATCGGCTCTCAAACTTGGCAGCTAGCACTCTCAGGGCAGAGGAGCATGACACCTCGAAGGTTTTGAAGTCACCCCGTGCCTTGTGGGGCGATAGATCGGTGTCGGTGGGTAGGTGATGTGTGCGGAACGAACATTTTCTTATTTGTTGGGGCACACACGAAACAAGGCCTTCCGCCGTATTTCTAGCTTTCAACACGGTAAAGGGATCATGTTTCCTTCTCGTTTTCCGTTACCCGCAATATAAGCCTGAGTTAGGCGCGATAATGAAATCTTCTCAACCCGTGATCTCTCGTTTACCATACAAGTTGAAGCTGCTTTCATATATTAAAAGTCTACTTGGTATATGCTAAAAAAAAGGAAATTACACTCCAGCTGTGAGATCGAAGATTTCGTCGAAACTCATCTTTGCAAACTGTGTGTGATACTCCGATCGCGCGTATTACGAGTTGTGTGTCCTCATTAGACTTATGATATAGGTCGGCGACTCCCCTTACAACTACAGTATAGCTATCAGGGTCAACAGGGTGATGTTAGTCAGTCTGTGCGCGGCAACTATAAAACCCGTTTCTGAGGGGGGCCAAATCTGACAGCTGTGGAGGGAAATGTATCCGTTTATCAAGTGAATCATGTAAGTCGAATAACCGGTGAGGGGGGGGCGGAGTTTTGAAGGACGTGGAGGCCTGGTTTTGGTCAAAAGCGAGCGGGGTTGGAAGGGGGGGGAGAGGGGGGGGGTGGCTGGGGGGGCGGACGGGCGGGCAGTTTGTGCGTGGAAGCTATAAATCCTTCCAAGGGGATGAATCTGACGGTTTTGGGGAAAATAAATAAATAAATACTGAGTATATAAAATAAATAAATGCACCAGTTTATCATGAGGGGGGGGGTGGGGCGGGGGTGGAGCGTGTGGGCAGCTCAATTTCTTCGTGGAAACTATACATTTTTTGGAGGGGATAAATGTGACGGTTTCGGAAAGTTTGCATCAGTTCATCATGTATATCCTGGGGTAAGTCGTAATTTTATTATATGAAATACAATTAAAGTTTTGGGCAATATCTGAAGAATATAAAACAATTATTAATTAGGCAACCAATTAGCCATACAACAACCGGCCTAGACGAGCAGACAAACTTACTAATACTCGTGTTACTGGTAAAAACCCGTCTGTTGTTGGCCCCAGCCAATGGAACGACGTGGCTGAGGTTGAAATGATTCGGGATTTCGTTTTGGGGCGTCAGGAAGAATCTAGTCGAAAACACACGGTCTTTTAAGTGTACGACGAACGGAAGCCTATTTTTCGTCTCTTCTTCTGGCACATGCTATTCCCCCAAAAAAAGTTTTTGTGACCTTTAACATGCTATTTACTGTTTGAAAGTATATCCTTGCTGTGGTGCAAGATATATTTACCTTCCTAGAATAGAGGGAGATATTGAAAAATGTACAGGAATTGCAGGGTGTTTTTGTACGCGTTCAGGTCTAGGCACAAGTATCGTGGGAATTGGGCGTATCTTCCTGAGAAAAGGAAACACACGGACGCCAACGTTTTCATTTGGTGACTCACTGCTGTAGCTCATGTGGTTCTCTATGAGGCGATATATATATATTTATCTCAGAGTGTAAGGACGATAGCTTGTTGTACGCTGGCTAGGTTCTGGCGCGCTGTGGTTAGTTTTGGTGACTGGGCGGCCGTCCCTTCGAAATGATGCGGTGTATATGTGGTAAACGTTAGAGTACGTCGGCGTTTACAGACCAATCGGGCCCTAAGTCTGTAATAACTTCTTGACCCCCGATTATTCACCCGATGTGATTGCCTTATCTCTTTACGTTACCTCCTACGTGAAAGGTCGCCATGGCCACGATGACTCGCGTAATCAAGGCTCTGGGGGTGTGCGCAGCAGGTCTGCTACTCGCCGCCCGTGATGCTACGGCTCAAGGTAAGATCATTCAACGTTCACCTCGGTGCAATTTCTGTATGCAAGGTTGTCGTCGATAGTATGCATATACTGGTATAAGTTACAAAGACTTCCTTCAGAGTGGGTTTAGCATGCAATCGTTTCTTGTCTAAATATATCATGCTTAGGTGGGTCGGGGCCACTACGCCGAATGCTGTTTAGGCCACCCTGGATCCATATGGGATATGCTGGTGGATGTTTGACAATACGCGTTTTTTATGAGAAAACACTCAAAGGAATTAGAAATTCAAATTAGTGTTTTACTAGCGAGGTTTGCTATTCTCGGGTCGAACATTAAGATGATTACGTGAACAATCCAGAGTTTTCAATACCTCTTTTGACCACTTTGTAGCCTAATAGCTTTACCACCTCAAACTGTAGAAATTTTCTTTGTCCGCGTGTTTTATAGGACGTACTCACCGTCCGTTTTTTTTATAACCATCCGCAAACTCCCAGCTAACGTTTCGTAAGCGCTTTTGTTCGAACACGTTGCGGCCGCCGCGTGGTGCATACTGACTCGAAAAGCTGCCCTATCGTTGATTTTGGCTCAAATTCTCGATGTTTTTGTAAAGCTTTTTGACAACGTTGATTTCACAAAATCATTTTGTGAGTCGTTGCTGGTTGCCTGTGTCTGCCTTCGTTGCACCCGATGTGTTCACGGTCCTCCATTCCACTGGGTGCGGTCTCTGCTGAAGAGGCAAAACCGTCCTCAAGGTATATGCACATGCTTAGTTGAAGGTTATTGTCTATTTGCCGTTTGTGTCTTGTCAATGTCATCCGCCGCCGACCACGGCATCACACCAAAGTCGAGGGGTAGACCTCCGTTGATAATGTGCGCACATCTGATACGGTAGGGGGGTCCCCTTTTGGGCCTTTTATTTCAGTGACCAGGGGTCACTCGCGCGAGTAACCCCTTTGTTCCTTTGCGATTTTACGTATTCTTCATGTTTCACATTGGCGAAATCAATTCGCAATGCAAAGGTGATCTAAGCTGTGCCGAAACAAGTGCCTAAACCACCTTCATATGTGGGGTACAGGGCCACTCGTGCGAGTGGCTCAAACACACCAGTGAAAATGGGGGTACCCCCCCTACCGTAGCCTTGGTCTGCGGACGACCAATCTGAATAGCCCCACGGGCTGCTGTGGATGCAGCAATGGATGAATCCTCGTGTCTGCTGAGGCGCCCTGTGGTTGAAGGTCGGCATGCATTCGAGTGTTAAAAATGCGGCACCATCGATTGCACTAAACGGATATATAGACGACCCAAGAGTTGGGGTGCGTTGGATATTGTTCGCGGCCTCAAGTGCAGTTGGAAAATTAGCCCAAAGCCAACCAATTACAGTTGTACTGGATGCGTGTAGGAAACGGTTCTGCTTTCAGCCGTATAGCCATTAATTCAGTATTATCGACACCAGAATATGATTCAAACTTGGGGTAGCATCACCAAGGCAACAGGTAGTGCGGGGTAAAAGGTTGATTAGTGCGCACTGTATCGGTATAATAATTATAGCGTATGCCGTATACTCTGCTCTTTAGAGGAGGATAGTTAGGTGAAGGAGTGCAGGCAGCAGTGTCGGCAACTACGACAGTACAAAGGAATAGCTAGCAAGCATACTTGCTGGGCGACCGCTAATTCGGTTTAGCCAGCATAGCAATAGGAAGGGCAAAACAGCAAAAAGACGAACGCTTTACCTAAGCGTCTACTGTAACCGAAAGAACCATTCAATGTTGCGAGTTGGCAGGAGACATTGATGAAAAGAAAACAAGCACGAAATGAACGCAAAGGAAGGAGTTAAACGGAGAACTAATGCCGTGGACAGGATAGAAAACCAGGAAGTTTCATCGAGAGGAATCCTACACTCTAGTCGAGGACGGTAAATCTGAGACCGCTTAGGGCATTACAATCAACTGTGCCCGAACACAGAAGACCACTCTTCTACTTCTAAGTAGTGCGTACTGGCATGGAGACCTACTAGATGTCAGCAACTTCTCCCATGCCTTATAAGGCAACCGGCATCAATGCTGGGGTTTTCCTCATTATATTAGGCCGACCGGACGCCTTAACATGTAATTCTACAGTCGATTCGAAATCCCAAATGTTTGCCATATATTATACAAATAAAATACATTCCTGCTGTTAGATCGGAGGTTTTGCCGAAACTTGTCTCTGCCAGCTGTGTGTGATACTCCGATCGCGCGAATCACGGGGTGTGCGTCCTCATCAACGATATAGGTCAGCGACTCCTCTTGCAACTACAGTGTAGCTATCAGGGTCAACAGCGTGATGTTAGTCAGTCTGTTTGCGGAAACTAGAAGAGCTCACGCAATCGCTATAGTGGGATCCGAAGGATGCGCCAGCCAGCGTCGGGTTGCCAAAGCAACTGAGTTAAATCGGCACACGACGCGTATGAAAATGCGTGGAAGTGTGGTGAGCCCAAGCTTTTTTTTTTTTTTTTCACCCTATCAGCCGGAGTATAAAAGTATATATTTGTATATACCTATACTATGTACAAAAAACCCGTTTTTGAGGGGGACAAAATATGACAGTTGTGGAACGAAATGCATCAGGTTTTCAAGTGTATCTTGTAAGTTGAATAACCGGTGAGCGGAGGGCGGAGGTTTTAAGGACGTGGGGGGCTGGGTTCGATCAAAGAGGAGAGCGGGGGGGTGGTGGTGGCGGAGACGGGGGGGGCAGCTCAATCTGTGCGTGTGCAAGCTATAAATCCTTTAAGGGGATAAACCTGACGGTTTTGAAAAAAATGCACCAGTTTATTATGTATGTCCTGTGAGGAGTACAACCGGTGAGTAGAGAGGGCGGTGTGTTCGAGGGGGTGGGAGGGGGGTGAGGGGGAGCGGGGGAGGGGGGGGGGCAGGTGAGGGGGGGGCGGGGGGGGGGGCGAATAGGTTTTTTAAACATTTTAAGTCGCATAGATGTAGGGGTTTGCTATACGCATGGTGCTGAGTCTAGGCGATGGTGCGGGATGTGGGGAGGGAGGGGGCGTTGGGGGTGTTGGGGTGGGGGAAGTGAAATGCAGCAGCGGCAAGGATGGCTGCAGAATTATGATGAGGTGGTATCAAGCGCGAGGAGGTGTTTTTACAGTGGCAGACTTCGATGTTAGGTGGGGCTTTTGAGCAAGAGGGAGCGGAAAAAAAATGGGGGGCGGGGGGGGGAGGGTGGTGAAGATATGTGTTATGGGACACGAGGCGTGATGATGGGGTCGGGTTTGTCGACAGTTTCTCGGCACGCGACGGCTACGTCTCGACGCGGCGTGAGACACACGTTTCAAGATGTTAGCGTCATCCACCTTCTCGATTCGTTGAATAAGGCGGGTCGTACGAGCGATCAGTCTCCTAACTATGATGACAGTCGTCTTTGTGTTGAAGATCGTGGGGACAAGTAGCTATTTTCATTAATTAAGGCACCGTTTACGCTGAATGATAGAGGCCCGATTTCGGATCTTCGTTGCATTGCCTCACCCAGATGTGTACAGCTTTCTGTACTACATAATATGGATTGCAAAATCATGCCCATCACCGCGTCCTCAGCATACCATGCACATAAGCCGCACATAGAAATCGGTACCGTCGTAGAGAGAGACCTTCGTTGTTGCCAAAAAGCGCGGTGATAGTCGACGTAACACTGTTAGGCCTAGGCAGTCGACGCGGTTGTGTAGGTTCCGCTACACCTCCCTCGCTTGAGGTGTGCTCTATTTCACGCCACGTCCAAGGAATCGCCGACGGAAATGGCAGCCTCAACTTTCGGAAACCCCCGAGTGATTTATGGTGATGATGCAAACCCACGAAATTGTTGCAGGCGATAGAAGGAAGTCCCCCGATTGAGGAGCAACGTTTGGACTAAATGTGTTGGACGAAACGTATACACCATCGTTGCAGCGACGGGAAGAAATTTGGGAGTCCTCTCATCGACGGGCATAACTGAGGCCGTATCAAACGTTTCAATCAGCCAAGATTTTGATTGCCTTTCACGGACGATATAGGTTTTAGTTTTCCACCGATGTCAGTGTGCAGTTCCTCACACACGACAACAAAAATGCATACCTTGCCCACTACTTCAAAAGGGTCATTTCACGGTAGCCCCCCCGACGTTTTTCTGACGAAACCGCCTGTTTCAAACGAACTCCCGGCCGTGTCTCCTGAAACACGGTGTCCCTCGAAACCCCAACGTCATCGATCGAGAGGCCTATGCACACAAGAAGATATATGGATACTTTGCTTTGAATAGTATCCTTCCTTGTGTCGAGCAGCCGTAAAACGTTCGTTAAAAATAATCGCTTGGTTTCGGGGCGGGCTATCGCAGAATCAGTCGAAAAGAGGGCGTAAACCATGTTTTTTCAACCAGGTTTGAGCCACTTGCACGAGTGACCCCAGTCCTCACTGGCAATACGCCTTCAAGCAATTTTCTTTGCGCGGCGTAGCGGATTCTTGTTCCGAAATTATAATGGTGCCAGAGGTTTACACCGCAAAAAAACAGAGGGAGCACTCGCGCGCGAGCGACCCCGAGCCGCTGCGATAACAGTCCCGAAATGTCACATCCTCATCGTAGCTTTTGTTCGAATCAATTTCTGGTATTGCCGGGAACATCGAGATGAAAATGCGCCAAATACGTTTGGATGGAGCCCAGAGGCGGCGTAGGTTTTTCCGAGCAGGAGTAGTTTATGGTCTCACAGAATATGAAGCTTCGGTGCAGCGGGCGGTTGATGCGCGGAACAATGATGTTCAAGGAGCAGGCTTGAGTACATCATGAGGTACACAACATTTGTAGGTGTACGGAACTGTGTCCATTCTGTTCGTTTTACTGTCCATTGTACTCTTTGTTTGTTTTGATATAGTAACATATTTAGATGACCAACGTTCAAGGTCATTCATACACAATCCGATAAGATACCGGGTTTAATGGGTGGTTCGAATGGTGTATTGCCTAATCTTTACCAGTGCACAAAACGCATTAATCATTTCCGTATAATGCAGGGTATTTCGCACTGCATGTGTCCCAAAGGTTCGTTGCGGTCGTACCCCCAAAGAAGGTATTTTGGCAAAGTATCAATCAGTATTATTCGTTCAGGACGGGTGACTTCTCACATTGCGGTTATGTGGCATTAATTACACATTTACGTTTCTTCACGTATCACACTGCCTAATGCCGGAGTGGATTGCGGGAAAATTGTGCAAGGAATGATGATTTAGCGCTCGCGAACAATGCGTGGGTGGCGTAGGTATACCCCTGTCTGTTTGTTGAGCGCGAAAACCTTACCAAACACATATTAAGGTGAAAAACTTGCCGTTCTGGTGTCTATTACGTTCGACTCAGGGGCAGCTCTCACGATAACTTGCAAACAAGCCGAGGTCGCTGTAACCACGAGTACTGCAAGAGGAACCGCTCGGGTCAACGCACCTGTCGTGACAACTGCCGGTGGAACGGCGCCAGTAACGATATCACCTACCCCACCGGGGTTTGCATCGTATACTGGCGTTGCGGGTACACAAGGAGGGTCCACCTACATCGCTACGGACGCCGATGGGAATACAGCTACCTGCATGGTCGTGTTGAAAGTTGTGCTAGGTAAGTTTTAGTCGTGTTTTATATATCGATCTAGTTTCAGGGACAGCCGTAGTAGTGGTCATATCCCGAATGCAACACGCACTGTACGGTAAAAACTTGTCATATCACGCCTAACTTTGATATGGTGATCAAAGGGTTAATATTTACATGTTGTATTATGTGCAATCGGAAACGAGCGTTCTGCGGTACACAGGACGTTGGAACTAAAGTTGGTGTCCTGCTCTATATGGAATAGGGCCCGTGCATTATGTACTAATACGATCAAATTTATCCCCTACTGGGGCCGAAGAGTTGTTCCTGTGATGTACGTGTAAACGAACACTTTTGAGTTCTTGCGTTGACTACAAATTAAAGTCTATCTGATATGCGTTGTATCTGGCTGGCCATAAAAAAGTCGGGGCTTGTGTGGTACAACTTTTGTTTTTTTTTTAGCACATTTGGTGTTCTTTGTTAAACCCAAACCGGTGTACTTAAGATGAAAAACTTGGCCATGTCATCGACACCGACGAGAAGAAGAGACCAACATACCGTGATCGAGATGGTGGACATGTGGAGTCGCAGAGTACACACGTTACATCTTGCACAACAGTTGGCATCGATATTCGACAGAATGATAAAATTTGTAACAATATTTCACCGTTTTTCGGCTTAAAGGCATGAAGGCTTCGTCGGCGAAGGACATGTAGGCGATGGGTCAATGGCACCACTGAAACCAGAGCTCTGCACGGTGATATTTTGTTCAGCAACAATGCGGTGTCCGAGAGATGTATCTCTTGCGAAATGCTTTAAGCAAACACGATCGTTTGACAATCACAACAACCCGTGATCGAATGCTTCATTTACCCGACCTCCACGAACAGAACCATGCCCTAACGGCGACGATGTATGTGAAGACCCGCACATGCGAGGCCTTCGCGGCCAAACAATCGACTGGTCTGGAGAGGACGGTGCCTGGTACTGCCTAATTCAAGACGAGCAGGTCGACCTCCAAGTAAATGTCCGCCTAAGCGCACCGTTGCCCGACGACTTCCCCAACCGCCAGCTGATTACGGGCATGAGTGTACTATCTGAAGGCCACTCTGTTGTCATCGCCGTAAATGACCCGCACAGCGTCGATACCGATGGTTGCAAAACCGGAAAAACACCTTGCCTTTGCGACGGTGGAATACGTGTGGTCGTCGACGGACAAGACGTCGATGGTCTCCTTCATCCCAGCAGAGACGTGTATGTCACCGAAGGGATCACGATGTCGGCTTCCAATTTGCCGGTTGAATGTCGGCAGTTTGGTGGAGACAAGATCTGGGCCCGTATGTACGATGAAATGCTGCATGGACATCGACAGTTAGCTCGACCTAGCTTCAAAGACTGGATTCTCAGCTATGGCAACATGGCGGCGCCCGACTGGTGCGCCAGATTCATCGAGCTACACGGCCTTGGCAATGTACAGTCCTCCCATGCCGTTTTCCAAATAGTCACACCCACGGTGCTTGTGCGTCTGAGCGTCGGCCAAAACCACCAGGGTGGTGGTGAGCTCGACTCGGACGGGCGTGTACTTCCCGAACTGGATTTCTGGCAGATGGATATTGGACTGGATGGTTTGTCTGTTGAACACGAAAGCTTGACGGGCTTGCTCGGGGAGACGGCCCGCCCAGTTATCGACGACAACGGATCTGAGGTGATGCATGGGTATGACGCATTCCGTGGGACTGTTGAGGACTACAAAGTAGTCGATGCTCTGGGGACCGACTTCGCCCTGCTCCACAACACCTAGTAAGGGTCTCGTACAAATCTTCCCTGGTGTGGTGTCGTGGGCACATCGGCGCCAAAATGTGCTATTTGTCCCATCTATTGCTCGGAGGCAATGATTGGCGCACTATTCGTATGTGTATGTCAGACCTGGCAACTGTGTGGAGGCACGGTGGAGTCTTGGGTGGTGCTCATGGGGGCTGAGACATGTGTGGAGGCACGGTGGAGTCTGGAGCATGGGGGGGGGGAGAAGTATTTGTAATATTTCTTCCATGTCCGCAGTTTGTGCCGAGTTAAGCGAAAAAAGGTCGTGCACCAATAAAGAAGATGCATACCTAAGAATATATGGACGGTAATTTTTCAGGCTGTAGGTGGACTGCGATGGGACCACTCTCGGATTTAGACATAAGCAATGAAAGGGAGGACATATATTCTGTTTGGTTTCATCCTATGAGCATATTTTCTCATATACACATTCATCTTGGGCAGTTATAGTATCGACTTCAGCGAAACAATGCCGTGCCATAAATTTAGAGAAGCACATACATGGACCACATGTATTTGTAGGCTGAGGCTGTACCTGGTTTACCATAGGACGGCTGACGGCGTTGGGTAAACATAGCACTTACCACGGTGTAAGAGACGATGCATATTCAGTTTGGGGTCATCCCATGTATTCTGGACAACAGCGGTAATTGAATGACTTTTTTCCATGCAAGAAGCTAACACTGGCACTGGTTCTCTTTTGTGTTGGAACACGACCTTAGATTTTGTTGCATGGACTGCCTTTGGTGCGCTCGGAGACAGGAGGTTGGACTCGAGTTTCTATTGGATGGATGGTTTCGTGCTGGTTCCGGTTTTGGATGTTTCATTTTGTGCTTTACTCACAGGTTACGCCCGGATGATAACGTAAGGCATGCTATTCGGGGTTATAGTACTTTTCACTCGTCTTTGTTTGGTTGAATGTATGGCATAAAGCTAGGTTCTTGGTATGCGGATTTTTATGTCGGATTCATTATACCACTTCGATAATACATTCCTCGTTCACTCCATATGGATGCTAATGAGAGCACTAGATGTACGATGTAATTGTGTAACGGTCGCGTTGCGATTGTACAACGGGCTCACGGACAGCAGCTACAATATACGCTATTGGGTATGCTGCTGCTACTTTTCCTTCTAAACGACATTTGATATGTCAGATCCGGCCGATGAACCCCCGGTACACAGGCGCTAATCAGAAATCATGCATTATTCGCGACCATTAAAGTACATGTTGGAAAATAATGGTAACTACGTGGTTGTACCTATCGATTGAAAGGTTCTATCTTGCGATGCATGTACAATGACACATTGTGAAGCTTTAACACGTTGTTTACCGCACCTAAATATTGTGTTGCATACCACATTTAACATCAAATCTTCTCGAACAATCTTATTTTTCTAATACACTAAACAATACCAGGCTGGTGATATTAAGGATGTCTTCTTGCTGCAACTGTCAAATTTGTCTAATTTAAGGATTTATAGTTTCTGCGCACATACTGGAGTGTGCCCCCCCCCCCCCCCCCCCCGATCCCTCTTCTTCAAACGCCCCACCTAAAATATTTCAATCTGCCAGAGTAGTAAACACTACCAGACAGCCGATATCACCTCATCTTCTTTCTAACCATCCATGCCGTACCTCCAATTCATCTCCACCCGCTCCCCCCGCCCTTTTTTTTTCCCCCTTTTGCTTAAACGCCCCACCTACCATCGAAATCGGCCTGGGTAATAAACCCTTCTACGTAATTGATATAACGTCACTTTCTCCCTAGCCACACATGACGTAGCTTTCATTCACCCCCCCCCTCCAACGCCGCTTCCTTCCCCACCACCCGCACGATCCGCTAGACCTAGAACCACGCGCAAAGTAAGCCCTTACAAATATGCCTATTTCGCGCCATCGGAATATCACACGCAATCTTGGGAAGATGAGTTTCGACCAAATTTTTGATCTCAGAGCTGGAGCGTATTTTTATATGATAGGCGACCTTAACATCTTGAAAACGCACCCCCCCCCCCCCCCGCCCCCTACTTCAACCTACCTTACTCCCCCCTCCTACCCCCCCCCTACACCCCCAAATATATATTTTTCTTTTCTCGTTCCCTCTTGCTTAAACGCCCCACCTAACATCGAAATATGTTGGAGTAATAAACACTTTCATGCACTTGATATCACCTCATGTATTTCTAGGGCCATCCACGCGGCCGCTGCAATTCATCGCCCGCCCCCCCCCAAAAAAAATAAAACTCCCCCTCCTTCCTCACCACCCGCACCACCCCCTAGACCTAGCACAACGCGTATAGCAAACCCCTACATTCTATGCGACCTAAAGATGTTGTTTATAAAACCTTTTCGCCCTCCCCTCCCCCCCCCCCTCCTCCCCTCCCGTCCGCCCCCCGCCCCCGCCTTGAACGCCCCGCCCTCTCCTCAATGATTGTACGACTCACAGGATATACATGATGAACTGGTGCATTTTTCAAAAACCGTCAGATTTATCAGCTTAAAAGATTTCTAGTTTCCACACACAGGTTGAGCTTCCCCGCCCCTCCCCTCCCCCCCCCCCCTCCCCCCGCTCCCCCTTGACCAAACCCAGGCCCCCACGTCCTTCAAAACTCCGCCCTCACCTCAAAGATCGGTTGTTCGACTTACAAGATTCACTTGATAAGTTGATGCATTTTCTTCCACAGCTGTCACATTTTGTCCCCCTCCGAGACGGCTTTTACAGTTGTCGCGCACAGACTGAATAACATCACCTGATAGCTACACTGTAGTTACAAGGGGAATCGCCGTGTTGACAACACAAAAGCCGTAATACGCGCAATCGGATTATCACACACAGCTTGCAATAATGAGTTTCGACCAAATCGTCGATCTCACAGCTGGAGCGTATTCTTGTTAATATAATAATATCAACCCAATCGTTTATTATTCATTCCCTAAAACACGTGAAAGTTTTTCGAGCTGGGGGACGTTTCATGCATTTTACGGGTAATGTCGCAACATATTTATTTATCGATATAAAACGCCGTTCCCGAGATTAACGGCGAAACCTCTCCCATCGACGAGAACGCATTCAATAGCCGTACCTCAAACATACTAATTCACCCGACACAGACTGCCGTTTTTTTCCCTTGGAAGCATAGGCTGCATCCACGTAGTACACCACCAGCTCTTGACCACTACCAATCTGAAACGTAACGCCGTAGCTACTCGAAGCATTCAAGTACTCCTAAATCCCTCTCGCGGCCTTCCAGTGCTTTTGCTTGGGCGCATGCGTAAATCTCCCTGCCGCCCTCACGGAATTCGAGATGTCGGGTCGCGTCTTGTCAGAAAGGCACAAAAAACGACGCAACAGTTAGAGGGATGCCCCACCCCATCGGGCTTGTCCTCGCCAAGCTCTTGGAGAAAAACATCAGTCGGAAGTGAGGTGTTCCTTCCTGCGACCACGCCAAATTGCTAACCTATCTTCTCCGGAAAATACTTCTGTGAGATCGGCAGTAACCCCGCGACCTTTTCTCGGAAGTAGTGACAACTAGCGAGCCATCATAGCTCGATGAGGGTATTGATGGGGACAAGTTGGCCCGAGTCCTCGCAAAACCGGTCACATCTTTTATCACGGCCTACCGCAGAAATGTCATCCACGTGCACCACTGTAATAGCGGAGACAGACCCTGCTTCGATCAGTCTGCAATCACAGGAATTCGCAAGGCTCCGACCAAAACCAAGACTCTTCAGACGGGTGACTAGGTGTTTGTGCCAAGACATCGACGCCTGCTTCATACAGAAGAGACTGCGATTAGGGCGTATTACTTTACCAGATAAACACCACCGCCGTTTGGCATACGCATCAAAAACACCTCTGTCAACCCGGGGTGAACTAAAACCTGCTGTACGCCAAAAAGACACGGATCTGGGTGCAACTCGCATGCAATAACAGCCATCAAACAAATTCAAGGCGCGGCGGGGGTTGTGGCATAAGTCTAACTGTATTCAACTCCCGGACGTTGGCTGAATTCCCTGGCTACCAGTCGCACTTGTGCCTTCATTATCTCACCGTTTTCATCTGGATTCCATTTTAAGACTCTCTTGGCCGACACCACGTTCCCGCCGTTTATCTGCTAAGCATCTCCGAACATTTCCGCCGCTTGAAGCCCGTAGAGCTTTTCATTGGTCGAATACACCGTACGCCGAGTTCATAGCCTACTGGTATGTCGCGGGCACCCAAAGGTTGCTTGCATGACAGGTTGGTAGGCGCTGGATGGACAGGGCATGGTCGGCATTGCCTCGCAGCAGTCGTCGATGATGGGTACCCTAATGTCCTCGCGGGTGTCCGTACCGGTTGCAAGAGCTCATCGTCGAGGGAACGCTTGTCAATCTGGAGGGTTTTGATCCCGGTGGTGATGACGGCAACACCACCCCCGGCGGCGGCGCCACCATCGGTGGCTCCGACGTCCTTAGCAGCGTCATTTAAAGATGGCACTGTTGCAATTGCCGGCGCTATCGGCGGCATCTGTTACACCTGCGGCACCGGTAGCACCAATCTGACGTGACAATTGGCCTCCCTCGCCCCGGGTGCGGCAGCCGTTCACCTGTCCAGCCCAGCCGGGATGATTGGCAGGTACTCCATCTCCCCGGTGACGTCCGGCGTGTGTCTCAGTTTGGCCGGATGACGTAAGGATGTTGACGGAATCCTGCGGGTTGTTCCGCCCCCTGTTGGTGTAGAAGTATCTCTCTGCCTTGGTCTCCGACCTGTTGGCGCGTGAAACGCGGCGAAACTTGAGCTGCATGAACGCGATGGTGTTGGCCGAAGGCAGTCTCCCAAAACGAACTTCGTATGGCGACATCTAGCTAGCGTTGGTCATGGTCGCCGTCATGTTGAGGCATTTTTTCAATCAGATGGCCGCTTTGATCCAAGAATCGACAAGGTCCAAGAGTTGACCTGGGAACAGCCGACGGGCCTCACAGCAAGCGTCCATTCTGCCTTCCGGGATCAGGCGGAGCCCGCGCTCGATAACGCCGTTGTGCTTCGGCCCATTTACGCCCGTATGATCTTGGCGAATGATCAACTTAATATCTCTGCAGATAGTCGCGAGCATCTCACTAGTGAACTCCGCCGCGTTGCCCGTTGAGAAGCATTTGACGTCGTCTCCAACGTCGGCAAGGAATTTCGTCGTTGCCGCGGCCACGTCGACCGCGCTCTTGGCCCCGAGGGCTAGATTCATCTCGTGCGCGTCGCGTCATCTTTGAGCCAGAGCTCCCCGAGCAGAAGCGATTATCCGGGGGTCGGCAAGGCCAACGAAAACGCGCTGCAGGGGTTGGGTCATTCGAGCGAAAGTCGTGGTCGGCACTGATGCAAGCCTACCGTTTGCCTGCACGCATCAAATGCAGGTAAGCAGGGTCTCAGTCAGCTGGACATGATTCTTGCTGGTCGTCTCGCATAAGATCCTCTCGTGGACGTGGGCATTGCGCACGTGGAAAAGTTTATGCACACGTCCATATAACGTCGAACGCCGGGGACGAGCGCGGCAGCAGCCCCAACCCGGGGGGGGGGGGCGGAAGGTGGAGCTCTACCAAGGTCGGCTGTCTGCAATGGTACTCAGGCAGCACGTACCATCGGGGTGTGACAGAGGAAAGCCTCTACCACTACTGCCGAATATATTGCTGACACCATCACCGGCGCCAGTGCCAAGGGTGGTAGCGCCGGCGCCCTAAGCGGCGGTACCACCTCAGATGGCGGCGCATGGGGATTCAATGGAGGGTACGCTGCCAGTACCGATCGGTCTCCCACTACCATGACCCCCGTCGACGGTAGCATGGGTGAGGTCGCGGGCGTCCTCAAGCGCGGCATCACCACAGGTAACGGCGCACGAGGAAAAAAGTGGGGGGATAGCTGTGCCGACGCGGGAACAAAAATGGGGGGGGGGGGGGGTTCTACCTCTACTGTAGGGCCTACTGTTGCCCCCACCCCCGGTGCCAGTGGCACAGGTAGTTGGTCCGGAGTCCTCACCGGCGGTATCACCTTCAGTTGCCGGCGCACGTAGGCACAACGGAGAATTCGCTGCCGCTACCGATCGGCCCATTGCTACCATCACTCCTAACGGCGGTGGCAAGGCTACAGACGGCAGCTTCCTCACCGGCAGCATTAACACCGAGCAACCGGAAAGAAGAGGAGGGGTTTAGCTTTATCGAATCGGGGAACAAATGCGGGGGCTCTACTGCTCTTGCATAGCCTACTGTGGCCGCCATATACAGCGCTAATGGCACGTGTAGTGACGCCGGAGTCCTCACCGGCAGCACCACATAAGATTCCTGCTCATTGGGGTTCAATTAGAAGTGTGCTGTAGTTACCGATCAAGGTACCCTTGCCATCACCGCCCGTGACAGTGATATGGATGGAGACGCCGGCGTCCACTCCGGCGGTATCACCACAGGTAATGGAGCACGGGGGGGAAGAGGGGGAGGGGGGGGAGGAATACAGAAATCACTCCACCGCTACTGGTCGGTCTAGCGCTACCATCCCCTCCGGCGACACTGGCATGGGTAGAGAGGCCAGCGTCCTCAGCGGCGTCCTCATCACCGCCCGTGACGGTGATATGGATTGAGACGCCGGCTTCCTCACCGGCGGCATCACCACAGGCACTGAGGCACGGGGGGGAGGAGGGCGGGAGGTATACAGAGAGTACTCAACCGCTACTGGCCCGTCCAGCGCTACCACCACCCCCGGGGAAATTGGCATTGGTAGAGGGCCGGCGTCCTCACCGGCGGCATCGCCTCTGATACCGTCGCACCGGAGGGGGAGGGGGGGGGTGGCAGGGATATCAACGCTGGTGCACATAGCATATGGTATCTGGGTGGGGGGGGGGTTGCCGCGCGTTGTATTTAGTCAGGAATCTGCTCTATCCCTTGGATGAGTTTGATGAACACCGAACATGTTGCATCGACGTCGATTATCTGGAGTCTCGGGATAGTGTGCAGTGTCAGCATGTTGATCGACATGGTAAGAACGTATGGTAAAGTCTCAAGGGTCACGCGTACGTCTTCGTTTCTGTGCAAACCAAGTCCAAGCTCCCTACCTCCTCTGCTGCTACAGTGGTACCATCGCCAAAGTACACTGCAGGGTTCTCAGCGGAAGGGGGGCGCAGGTTGTACAGCACGTAATTATTCGGGGTCATATGATTTGTGTCCCCATTGTCGGCTATCCAACGACCACGGCCTCCACTACCGGTCTCAGTTTGACCACCCACCACTAACGCACGACCAGTAGCAGATCGTGCCGTCAAGACATGTGCGAATTGTCGGAGAGCGGTAAAAGCCGCGGCAGTTGTTGCTGTTGTTGCTGCACATGCTGCTGCACTTGCTGCAACTGGCACTGGGGTAGGTTGGATTGTTGCCCCCTCGATATCCGGCACAACTGTACCTCGTGCAGATACTGCTGCTGGTGAAGACGCTGTTGTTGCTTGTGGTGTTGCTGCTGTTGTTGTTGGTACTGCTGTACCTCGTACTGCTGTAGACGCTGCTACGAAAAATGTAGGTGCTGCTTGTGGGTTTGTTGTTGCTGCTGCTTCTGTTGTTCTTTGTGGTTTTGCTGTTGTTGGTGTTGCTGCTGTCGTTGTGCCTCTTGATGGGGAGTGATAGAGGGGTTATGGAGTAGCGGTGCCGCATTTGTCACCACGTGGCCATGGTTAGCGCGCATCCCGTTAAAGTTCACATTCCGCTGGCGGTTGGGATCCTCATTGAGGCTAACGACGGCGGAACACTTATTCGTGAACGGACCGAACGGGCCGCATCTGAAGTAACGTACAGGGAATCTGCTTAGTGAACGCCGGGCTCATTCCCTTGCGGTCGGGGTAGATTGGGAGGATGCCCGGCTGCGTTATACACGCGGTCAGTACCCGGGGGGTGTCCCGCGGATGGCACGAAACCACCTGCAACCACCCTTGTTGACCACCTCTGCCGCGGTCGCATCTGACGCCACCGCCGCCGCCACAGCCGCCGTCGCAACTGCCCCCGTAATCGCTACCTTTACCGCACCCGCGGCCGCCGTTGCCGCCGCCACCAGATTTGGCGACGCCAGCACCATAGGCGCTGCCACCACCACCGCCATCGCCCTTACAACCACCACCACTATAGCCGCTGCCACCACCATCACCCTACATAGCCGCGCCACCTCCACTATCCAAGCCGACGCCAGCTCCGTGGCCGCCACAATGTCCGCCGCCGCCATCGTTGTCTAGAGCTTACTGCTTTTCCTATTATATAACTTTGTTCCCCTCACACCGACCTTGACCTTGTGGCTGTTGCTGCTCATTGTAGCCCTCCCCTGTACCATTCCAGTTACCCTGGTTGAGACGGGTGAGGGGACTCTCGGGTCCGCCAGCCGTGATCAGGACGTGAGTTAAACAGTCGACCACCTTCCTGCTTTACTCTATCTCCTCCTGGGTGGTGCAAACTTGGTCTTCGATGTGCGTTAAGGATGGGTTTGGCTTGTGTTGGAGAAGCGTCTTGTCGAGCCCATAGTCCGACGAAAGATATTGTAAAACGTGGCGGTTTGCCTCTTGGTCATACATAGTAGTGCCCTATCGGTCAGCTTCTCCCTGATGATGCCCATTCTCTGAACGTAAAGGGCAGGTGCCTCCCCAGCGACCATCTTTGCGTTATTATACTCGCGCAGGTGCGCCTGCTTGCCCAAGTCGTCACCGGGGACATGCGTGCGGCGGATTTCTGCCATCGCGTGACTAGGACTGCCGTGCCCGTAACGTCTTCGTGGTAAGGATTAGCTGCTTACCGCGGTGGTGATACCCTCACAGGCCCTACGTACTGCATCTTTTTTTCTATCCCAAGTGCAAATGTCATTCCAGCACTGCCTATAGAGACAAGGCCCTTACAACACAATAGGATATCCTGTTTCGTTGAGCGCACCTTCGAACGTGTTCGAGGCAGCCCAAGACGTAACCTGGTTCGTCCAGGTAAAAAACTACATACTTTATCGTTCAGCTTGTATTCGGGCTTACAAATACCTATCATAAACGTTTCTGGTTGGATACGCCACGCACGATGTCGTAATGCATTAGCCGTTCGCCCCGGTGGCGTATCAGGTTATCCTTGAGCCTGTTGTAACCATGTTTCGTGAGTTCGAATCCCGCCGAGTGCATACTCATATAAAACCGTGGGGACTTTTTCTTGTGCACAAATTGACTTGCGGAAAACGCGGGAGCATGAGTTTGGAAAACTCGATGAAAAATTGACGAGCAGTGGGATTGCTGAACCCTATGCGCGATATTTACTGAAGGCAACAACCGGGGGGGAGAAAGGACGACACCTGAGGCCACGGCTTGTCCAGGAGCTGGAAAGTAGATGTGTGTGAAAAAACAAAAACAAAAAAGCCTAAACCCTTATAGCCTCCTCCGTTAAGCTCTCTGTGTGCGCTCTCTCTTTTCTATCCAGATGTTCCAATCGAATTTCCATCCGAAGATGCCTAAACTGTAAGCACGCGATTTATTCATCGCGCGCGTCTGCTTATTCCTCTGGCGGAGATTAGTCACGAAATTTTGCGCTACCGGCCTTACCCGTGTCCTCTGCCCCCGGTATGTTGACAATCGACTTATCTGCTGTCCCCGCGACCTATGTCCGTCCCGCGACCTAAGTCAGGGGGTTGTCGCTAGACAGTGTCGGTCGCTAAAAAAATGCGTAATGCCTAAACTCAATACAAGTCGTCTACCAATTGCTAACCAGCGATCAGCTCCTGTCGAGGCCTCCACCAATGGGTGGTGCTCACACCCTACGGTGTTAAAATGCTTGCACTGATATATGCCCGGGTAGGAGCAGATTCACCGAAGGATAATCACGATTTACAGGAAAAGAATGAAATGGATAGATTATCGTCGCCCCGTGGAATGTCGTAGAACAAGTGCAGTCAAGGACCACAGAATAGAAATCCTCAGTATAGAAATATCCGCGCTATATATAGTATATGTGGAAACCCCAACAAATTCGATTCAATGTATATCTCGTCACCGCGTACGTAAGCATTATCAAACGTAGTCGTCGTAGTTGCAGTGGTATTGGTAGTGTTAGTGGTAGTAGCAGTAGCAGTAGCAGTAGTAGAGGTGGAAGTAGCAGTATTAGCAGCAGTAGTCAAGTAGTAGAAGAAGAAGTAGTAGTAGTAGTAGTAGTTGTTGTTGTTCTTGTAGTAGTAGTAGTAGTAGTAGTAGTAGTAGTAGTAGTAGTAGTAGCAGCAGCAGTAGTAGTAGTAGTAGTAGTAGTAATAGTAGTAAAATAGTAGTGTAGTAGTAAAATAGTAGTAGTAGTAGTAGCAGTAGTAGTAGTAGCAGTAGCAGTAATAGTAGTAGTAGTAACAGCAGTAGTAGCAGTAGCAGTAGCAGTAATAGTAGTAGTAGTAGTAGTAGTAGTAGTATCACTCATTTCTTCTCCAACATGCGTCACGAGAGTGTTACCGGCGTGTACCGTTTTGACTTGCGACACCCCCGGGGTTTCAGGTCACCCATATACCAAAGGGGAACCTCATAGTATTCTGAACATAATAAAACGGACATCCGACCGCTACGCCGAGAGTGGCCGGTAGATGGTCAAACGGTGACCAAGGTGTAGTAATAGTCTATACGCCTGACGTCTTCATAAAATTCATCTGAACATTCAAAACTTAAGGGCATTGATGCTATTTACGACATCCGTGTCGTAGTTCCTTGCTTGCGACACCGATGTGTCGTAGATAAGCCCATATTTTTCGACACCGCTCCTTGTTTGAGCCGCACGCCCTGGATCACCTGCGGACTCTACCGGTTGGTTTGGCACGGGCTAGTGCTACCGCGGAAGTTATCCTGTGCCGATAAACAGCCTAGTACCCGACGAGATACGTCGCTTCTTGGTGCGGCGGCAGAATATTTTAACAGGCGTTGTGCAAACATCGTTGTTTACGACAACACGCTGTCGCATACATGCGTCATTTGCGACACCGCGGAACTTTCACGACGCGTGCCTGGGGTAGGCTAGGTGCTGTCACGGCTGGTTTGTCATGGTGTAGGACTGTCATTGAAGGCATCCTGTACCCGAACTGACCTAGTACTCGATGAGATACGCCGTATCTTGGTGCACCAGCAGCGTAATACCACCGGTGTCTTAAACAAAATATTGTGTTGGCTCATGTACGACACGGATGTCGCAAAAAACTTTGTTTGTAGCACCAAGGCGCGTCCACGGCACGCACCGAATCGGTCAGACGTTGCGAATGCAACTTTGACATGGTGTAGATAAGTCATTCCAGACATCCTGTATCCGAAACGATCTCGTACACCACATCCCCGTGCACCGGAAGAAAATTCAGGCCACACTACGACATGTTCGCGGCACGGACTCAGGATCGGCTGGACGCTGTCCGAGCTGCGTTGGCATCAAGTAGGGCTTCGGTGTAAGCTATTGTATACGCCAGATATCGAACGCTCGACGAGACTCTTGCGTGGTATCCGCCTGCACCCGCGACGCACTTGTCGCTCCACGCCGTTGACCTCAGTACCCGGTGTGACGTACCCAGTCTACAGCAAGTGAGCGTCACCTTCAAATCGTTTCATTATCACCCAACGGGACCATGCACACGAACATCGGCCACCTAAGTAATGGTGTACGTTCACTGCAGATTTATCTAATTTGTAATATTTAGCATTCAGATGCTTACGAAATAGGTGGGTTGACACGTTTGTGTGAAGCCGCACAGTATTATAATTACGGCATCTTTTTCGCTCCATGAATGGACTGTTAAGGACTTTGCTCGTTATTAGTTACATACCATATAGTCTATGTGACTACACTACTTACGAACATGAGTTGAAAGCAGAACCTTCCGACGTGTAGGCACTATGCACCAACCCATCGCCTTAGTATTGTTAACATACCCGTCATATTCGCCCGGCATGATAACAGGGTAGGGGGAGCATACAATGTACCCGTGATGTGTTGTGCATACGCCGCAGTGTTCATACTGCAACAACAGGTTTGGTGCTTAGATTTTCATACCCCTGGTAGTCCGACTACTGAGCGGGCGGTTGGTAATAATCCTGATGGGATATGCGCGTAGCCGATTCGGGGTCCGTGTCGTGAACGTTCGGCGGAGTCGGAAATAAGGTCTTTGCGACATCAGCGTTGAACCAACGATATTTTCGACACCGCACTGGATCTTCTGCCGGTGGGCCGGGATGCGACATATTTCGTCGAGTACTGGGTTGTTTTCGGCACAGGACAGCTTCCGCGATAGCTCTTCACCATGCCAAAACGGCAGTGAGGGTTTTGAGTTGATCCGCGGCGTGTGGCGTAAACAAAGCGCGGTGTCATAAAATATTATGTACGACACCGGTTGCGCAAATAAGGAACTAGGACACCGGTGTCGTGAATAGCTGTTTCCTTTCTAAATACTCCGGAGTACGATTTTTTTATTACCCTATTCTATGTGTGCATTATTTTACTTTTCTGTTTTTTGCTTTAGCCCGGAAGAACTTTAGCCTAATGTTCCTCCTGATCTTTAGCGCCTGGATTTGATGTGAAAACGACAGCCCATGTGCATCGAGCAATAAGCCATGGCAATGATAAACGAATCCCACCGACTCCCAAAGGCAGTAGACCTCGAAGAGTTGACGTCGTAGACTGGCAAGACTGATTGAACGATCGCAATCATCGTTCCGGCTACCCAGTGCACATCTACCTGGTGTCCTTTGTCCGAACCCGCTCGCTTGACAGTCCCAAACCTACTCGGACGGGCGGGTTTGTCCGTACATGCAACAACAGTAATAAAACAAGAAGATAACGCCTAGCAACCGTTTGAAATCCCTACATAAAATTCCCACAGTGTGGGTACATTTGTCCGGTTTAGAGCCGCTGCCCACACCTTGCGCGGCACTCTCCAGGGCTGCATACGCCGAATTTGCACCAACGATTCCGCAAAGCAAACCTCAGTGACCGTCATTGCTTCTCTTCTTATTTCAGGCTACATCGGCATATAACGTGCTCGCAGGATATATGGCCCTCGACAAGTTCCCACTAATGGCCGTGGCCTTTGCCATGGTGGTTCTGCTACTGGAGCAAAAGGCAATCTGGGTCGAAGGGTGCAGGTGTTTGCCTGCGGGTCTGTACGAGGGCTACCACGATGCAGATGTCGTGTTGCACGCAACCGCGCTCAAGAGGTGAGAAATGATCAGCTCCTACGCTGTTGCAGCTGCTGCCGCTTCTGGTGTACCTGCCCCTCGAAGGGGGTGAAGCGGCTACTAAGCCGATGTCGCCGGCCTACCTCATGACTGCCGTTCAACTACAGGCACCAATACATAGGTGGGGGCGTAAGTGGGACCTCTCAGCGTTCGTAGGACATTTTAGGACAGCCACGATCCCGTTCAAGACAAGTTGTTTATATGCCCTATATGCGGCGTCGACCACTAAAACGGTGGAAATGTATTGCATAGCAAGCACGAAACTTGGCATTGAGGCGTCACACATGTAGCAAGGACGCCAAAGGATTTTCGATCGAGACGGTGGCCCCCCTGCCCGGCTGTCTCGTTCCGTCGACCAATTTCGCTTCTTCTTCAGCGATCGAAACCACCACACGTAGCCGTGCGCCATCATGAAACATTTGGGGCACCCTCTCCAACATCCATCGCATTCGTCATCTATTGAGGTATACATATGGTTCAGACTACAGTGACCAGACCCTTAGTGGGGGATTAACGTTGCAGGTGTTTTTTGCGGTGGTTGGGGTTCCTTTGCGTCAGCGACCCTTCTGTTCGTTTGCGGCCTTAAGCACTCCTGTTTTCTCGAGCTTGCCACGTGCGCCCTCAACGGAATAGTAAGCTACGCTGCGATGAATAGATCGCCTAAACCGTATTTCCACCAGTGAGGTTCAGATTGAGTGTCGGGAGTGCCTCAAACCGGAGAGTGAAAATAGGGGCATCTCCAGTACGATACCTTTGGTCCAGTACAGCACACCTGCAACTTTGTCTGTGATATTTAAAACGGTGATGCGTGCCGGTGGACGAAATCAAGCCCAGAACACTTGCTCCTTGATCCCATTGAAAAGGTTGTATTTTGTATCGTTCCTCACAGTCTGCGCGGATAAAAGCTCTAACATTGATTGCTAATATACAATAACAACCAGTCCCAGGAAAGAACAACAAAGCCATACATTAACAAGGTTCTGCCAATCTAAACGACCAAAAGGTACCTACTTCCAGACTTGCTTAAGCAAACCCAGACCGGAGCTACAGGCGGATATACCTTAAACCTAGACGTTCGTGGTCACAGCTTGGCCTTTCCGCACGCTCGGAAACAGGACACGTCAATGGCACGAGATCAATCTTTTTTCGTGAAGTGACTAGTCTGGCCGTTTCCCTCGACAAGACACCCAAGAGACGTCATAAAAATGCATGTTGTGCACACCGTACCGATGTACGAGAACGAATCACCCATTCATTTATATTTCGTAATGGTTTTCATCCGGCGATTATCTCTTGTAGAGAACAGGCCCGATATTCTTGTGGGGCTTTCTACTCTTGAATACTCCGAGTATTATTTTGGCCGATAGTAGTGTAAACCAAAGCTACAGTACCCTCACCTTCACTGAGCATTGGGTCTGAGCCACTTGCCACACTGACTCTGTACGTCACAGAAAATAATATTTCGTAAGGCTAAAGTATTGTCACGTTGTCGATATCCATTCCATGGCGGTTTCACAGCGAAAAAAAAAAAACGGCTCTGAAATAGGATCATTCCCCCGAGTGACACCAAGCCACGGACGCCCGCTACGACAGAGGTGTACCACGTCGTTTGCGAGGTTTCTTCGCTTTAGGAGGCGTTTAAGACATGCCCCTTTTGACCAAAGACTGACCTTGGTGGAGAACTCTAAACTGCTACCGGACGAAATTGCCCACGGCCAATCCCTACACATCGGGAATACCTCATGCAAAACACAGTAATATATCCGACGATAGTGTTAGTAGGTTAAGGCGGCCCCATCATCCAGGAACCATTTCAGCCGGAAAGTGCTACCGTTATCGTAACACGTGCCCACTGCAACGTAAGGACCCCAAACACTACCCGCCTACAGTAGCCTGGGCCCTACGTTCCAGTTACAGTTGATAGCCTGCTGGCAAAGCTAGTCGACCAAACACCATTACGTGCATCGTCTAGTAAATGTGGAACGGACGCCCTGCAATCGAGATGCAAGTTGTGTGCACGCGGTGAAGACCGATCGGATATATTACTTGGCCGGGCAGGTGTAGATCACTGTCGTCGCTGAGCCAGCCACACCCTCACCTGTCACTTGTCGTCTATGTGAGCCAGACACCAGGCACAATGGGAACACGCAGGCTGTTGCGGATGTTTTGTACGGTACGGTATTTTCTGCACGACTCGTTAAAATGATTGCATGCCACATTTCTAACCCATTTGCGGAACAAAAGCAATGTGGACTCTAAGATTGAAGGAGGGAGTGACCCAATACGTCATTCGTTGCCCGAACACGTTACCACAAAAATTATGTGTGATTTCAACGGTGTTATAGCACGTAGCTCCTCAGGTCCGTATCACCGTCTAACGCCCGTGTTATCTACGTCAGCTGAGTGAACCATATAACCTGTTTAGTACCTTTCATCGCTAACACAACAGTTCACACACGGACTACGATTGAGCCAATGAATGCCCCAATGAGGTCAGATGCATCCTGAGCACGTTGTATATATATATTTACCTTTTAGAACCACATAGCTCCTGAGGTGTCTTTCACGATCGGAAACCCCGTGGTTCTTGTCTCACAAACCACAGCAACTGCACCGCACCTCTAACCGGCAAATAATATTCCTGCTATGGTTAACAAAAAATATATGGCCGAGTAGCCGGCCAGTGCAGAAATTTGAGTCAATCCGACACGGTTCGGCTAAAGCGTGTTGATGAGCCTCTGCTTTGTTGAGTCATGCGATCTCGACTGTGCACGGTACATTAGGCTTCCGGCTTAAACAAGGCGAAAGCATACACTCGAATTTTGGAAAATCCTTACGAGAGTGGACGCGTGCTACGATAAAAAAGGTAAATACGCGTTGGGCGGAACTATTCCTGGGATGGTGATGACCGTTATCCGAAACTCGTTGGAATGCCGTTCTTGTGCTTCACTGCCAGTGCTTTGTATAGCTGTGGGAAATGCGTTTGGTTCGTCAGATGTGGCGCTTTCGATTTCCTCATAGTTTTATTTCTCTTCGAGTGTGTTGGGGCGACTACAGCGAAATGATGGCGCATCTCCACCGACTGGAACAAGAAGCTCTAATAGGGTTTAAGATACACAGGTAAACCGAACAAACAACACAATAGTACATCGATACGCGAAAAAAAATGCCGCGTGATCGACACTCGCAGTGTGTTAGAAACAAATAAACAATATTGACGGCCGAAGTCTTAACCTTGAAATAAATGGCAGGGTTACATTGCAGAGGAAATGTACAACTATTGAACAGCCATCCCACGGAAGGGGTGCTGTGCAGCGTCATCGATCAGTCCCTGAGGTCCTGACATGAGGATCTCAATATCTCACCCGATACTTTTGCTACATGACTTCAAAGGCATTCTTTCGCACAATCGGACCAAGCTTCATTCTGTGCCTTCTTAGTGCTAAAACAAAGAGAACTATTGAAATTGCTGCCTTAACCGGTAGTTCCTCACATACATGAGGAGTTCAATTGGCTTGTGGTACGTTGTGGCGCAATCATACAACTGCAACCCCTACCGTGGCACCAGTGTGGAATAAATTTTGCCGCTGCTGACGGATCACTGTATCTACTGTTCTCCAATCATTACGATTGCAGTGTTACACGTTTCTATTTATGCCAGACTTGCCGCAGACAAAGAGCTCACGACGTCAACGTGAGGCGATGAAGTCTAGTTGTGATTCGAAGATATTTAGCACTACGCTAGCTTGGTATGAAATTTGATGATGACCTGGGTGTGAATTCGAAATATTGAACGAACCACTACGACGAACATGGAAACGTGCGTGAAGCTAATTGTGTAGTCTAGTCGATTTTTAACACAAACACTGAGAAAAGAGAAAAGCAGAATGATGTTACATTACGAAATCGTGATTGAATACGTATAAAAAAAAAGATAACAAGGGCGCAGTATGATGCAGGAAAACACAACAGAGTGGTGTTACATATCGTTCATGATGAGTGTTCGCTGATGACGCTGTCGAGTGAACAGAAAACTAAACTGCGCTTCAAGCTTGCACGTGAAATTGGCGATTGTTAATCAGGAGAGACCACTGTTTTGTAGTAGTCATGGAGTATCGGAATTCCTGAGAATCAGAGGCACTACCCCATGTTGTTGCGGCAAATTTCAATTTGACGATTTGGTGGATTGAAAATATACCCGCCTCTCTCTAGGTTTAGTCTAATCAAGCTGCTTGGGGGGGCATCCATCGGTGATTATTCTGTTCTGCTGCTTCTGTTCTACACCTGCTATACTACTACTTCTAATACTACCGCTGCTACTACTGCTACTCTTACTACAATATATTACTACTACTTCTACTACTTCTACTTCTACTACTACTACTACTACTACTGCTACTACTACTACTACTACTACTACGACCACTACTACTACCACTACTACTACGACCACTACTACTACTACTACTACTGCTACTACTAGTACTCTTACTCCTACTGTTACTACTACTTCTACTACTACTACTACTACTTCTGCTGCTGCTACTTTTACTAGTCTACTAGTAATAATATTGCTACTACTACAAAAACTACTCCTCCTACCATTACATTTCTCCCTTGCTCTATTTGAAGCATCATGTTGCGCGTGAAGCGTGCAACGATAGAGGTGGCATTTTATGGCTTGTTTTTTTCTGAATGACGCGGCCCCTCAACCCCAATTCTTCGGAAACAGACGATATTTTTTCCGTGATTCTTGTTGTGTATCTCAAGACCATGGGATTATCATCCCGTACCAATTCCAGTTTCTCTCCAAATCAATTGTGGTACAGGTCTTCAACCCCCCAAAATTCAAGAACCTCAGAAAAAACCGTGGTGCACCTCTAATGTAACACGCGTCGCGTGTGTGTGTCAGAAATTGTTTTGATTTGTGACTGAAATGCAACACTCTGTACCTCAGAACGCGGATTTTTTTTTGTTTCATCCAATCATCACCGTAGTCGCCACTTTCCTCCAAAACTGTCCTACTGACGTCTCATGCACCAAGTAATTGAGTCACTCGGCCAGAATTTGGGGCGTACCTTGGATGCCATGCGGTGTGTAGGGGCCTCAGTACGATGCAAGCGGGCTGTGACACGTCTGTCACGGATTAACAGTGGCGGGGGAGCGTATTGCGAGAGGGACGCGAAATATTTTCAATATTGTACGCGCACTGATGTGCTACTTTTTTGACAAAAAATATATGGTGTGTCGTATCTAGTAAATGGTTCAGGTGCTTGGGACAGCAAAGTACTGCATTGAGACCATGCGCAAAAATATTCTAAAGCATGCCAGACGATTACAGCTCTTCTGTATTATAACAACAATGGAAACAGCAGGCATACGGCACACCGATACACATACGACTTTCATAGAGCAACTCGTGTCGCCCCGGGCTCCACAGGTCGTGTCCCCCATATAGTTTCGGCGATCAGTCATGAAGCGCACCAGGTATATTACTAAAGCCCAACATGGCTTGTTGTGATGATGGCCTTTCTTATTTCAGATGATGTCTGCCAAAGACTACCACCAGCAAAATCTTAAACCCCGAAGAGATTTTTGAAACAACAGACGACATTTCCATAACACAGGCCACGTGCACCTACTTCGGGGGATGGCAGTAATCACGATTTACAACACTAGAACATTTTTTTACGATACCTAACCGGGTAAATTTTCTAGCTATATATATAGTCTATAGACTAGACTACGTACCCAGTTTTGATTACTTGAAGGGCTCCTGCAATAGCTCGCCTCGGCAATACTCATCTTGTTTGTGACCATCCGCCGGGAAATCATAAACATCAAAAACGTAGCGGAAGCCAACGACGATAAACACGGATACCGCATCCATGATATACAGAGACACGCTAAATAATGTATCTAGCAAAACACGTTCATCACTCATGTTTCCCGTCCGGCCATCTCACGGTGATGGTGCAGCCGGAGTCCCCGAGCTCCTCACATGAAGAGCTCAATATCTCACCCGAAAGCCGATTTCGAAGGCATTCGTTCCCACGACCGGGCCAGGGTTCTATTAATAGGCCTCAGTAGTCCTATATTACAAATATGTACTCGTGAGGTTACTTGAGTATTGACTAAACGCTACTTTCTCACATGAGGAGCTCAGTCGTCTAAGGACTTTGTGGTCCCTAAGACGGCAAATCCTACCGTGGGACGATTTTGTCGACCTAGGTCCTCCACAACAGTTCTACAAAACAACGTGTTGAGTGGGTTCTTGAAGATTTACTCCGAAGAAGATCGAGGGAAACATTCGAATATTAATTCTTAAAAATATAATACACTCCAGCTGTGAGATCGAATATTTTGTCGAAACTCATCTTTGCAAGCTGTGTGTGATACTCCGATCACGCGTATTACGGGTTGTTGTGTGTCCTCATTAAGGATAAGGGTCGGCGACTCCCCTTGGAACTACAGTGTAGCTATCAGGGTCAACAGGGTGATGTTGGGCAGTCTGTGCGGGGAAACTATTAAACCCGTTCTGGAGGGGGACAAAATCTGACAGCTGTGGAAGGAAATGCATCTGTTTATCAAGTGAACACTGTCAGTCGAATAACCGGTGAGGGGAGAGCGGAGTTTTTAAGGACGTGGGGGGCTGATTTTGATCAAAAGGGGGCGGGAGTGGGGGAGGGGGGGGGGAGGGGACGGGTGGGGCATGTCAATTTGTGCGTGGAAACTATAAATCCTTAGGGGGGGGGTGTGCCAAGGGGGGGCGGGGGGCGGGGACCGGGGGCGGGGGCCGGGGGCGGAGGCCTTTAGGTCGCATAGATGTAGGGGTTTGCAATACGCGTGGTGCTAGGTTTTGGTGATTGTGCGGGGGGTAGGGAAGGAGGTGGCGTTGAGGGCAGGGGGGGGGGGGGGGGGGGATTGCAGCAGTGGCATGGACGGCTCTTAAACGATAATGAGGCGACATCTAGGGCGTGGAAGTGTTTATTACTCTGGCGGATTTCGATATTAGGTGGGGCGTTTGAGCAAGAGAAAGCAAGGACGAAAAAAAAAATAAAAAAGGGCGGGGGGGGGGGGGGGGATTCAAGAGGTTTAGGTCACATATATTATTAAAATGCACTCCAGCTATGGGATCAAGGGTTTGGTCGACACTGATCTTCGCAACATTTTGTGTGATCCTCCGATCGCGCGTATTAATCATATATGTAGGGGTTTCCTATACGCGCGGTGCTGGGTCTAGTTTTACTCCCAAGTATTTGATCAAGCGAAATTTATGCTGAAATCAAGACGACAATACCAGGTATCAAATTTCCTTAGGCAATACCAGGTACTCACAAACATCCAACATGGTTGTTCCCTGAAATTGATTAAGCCTAATTCTGGTGGTAGATACTCTCGTTCTCAACATGCCCCAGGCAAAATGAAAAACAGTATAACTACTTGTATCAACGCAGACCCGAGTTTGATTCTCAGACATTGATACGAGCACATGGTGAATCCTACATCCCTCCTGCTCGTGAGAACTGTCACGGCAATGCTCGTTCGACCTTAGATGGATTCAAACTCAAAATACCACCCTCAAATCCCCAAAATAAAATAAGAGTATCGCCTTCAACTATTATTTCATGACCCAAAAATATCAGCTAAGAAAAATCTCCCCCACTCCGAGGCCAAACTCCCCCACTCCAGAGTCAAACCCCCCCACTCCGGAGTCAAGCCACAAATCTTCCAACCACTTCCGCTCTGGTTTAGTCTACACCATTCTCTCAACACGCGTTGGTATTACAGGACACCTTGATCAAGACATGTGCTCTTGCAACTAACTATAGAAGCCAGCATTCATCGTTACAACCTACTCTACCTTTTCAAAGAAATCAAGCATCCTGCCAGCTCGACCTCCAATTCATGGCACCAGGAGCTTATCGCAAGCCTACGGCGGTGGTGATGTCCTGCGGTAAATTCGCGAGCTAAAAATAATATGTCACGTGGATGATCGATATATCTTTCCGCCCCACCAGCTAAAAGATAAAATCTCAAATTTTCTTGCCAAACGCTCCCAAAAACAACAAAAAAAATGCTCGTATACTACGGCTGTGCGTTCGTTCGTACATGACGTGTGTTCACCTGTCGACAGCATAGTCTAAGCCTTATATCTATCTGCCGTTCCCCCCTGATCTCTGGTTTTTGTACAACATTGGGGGGGGGGAGGGGTGAACACAATAAATCCTATCACCCACTCTTGCACAGAAAATAAGTAAAAAACTACGATTCTCATACCGGGTACCACAGGTACTGTATAAATGCAAGCCAGCTGATATCTTCTCAATATCCATCTAGCCATCCATGCCGTAGCTCCAACTCACGTCCCCCTCCCCCCCCTTTGTTCCCCGCCCAGTTCTTTCAAACGCCCCACTTACAATCGAAATCGGCCAGAGTAATTGATATCACGTCATTCTATTTCTAACCATCCATGACGTAGTTTTCATTCATTCCCTCTCGCCCCCTCCAACGCCCCCTCCTTCCCCACACCCCGCACGATCGCCTAGACCCAGCACCGCGCGTAAAGTAGGCCCCTACACATACATGATTAATACGCGCGATCGGAGGATCACACACAATGTTGCGAACGTCAGTGTCGACCAAATCCTTGATTTCAACATTATATGTGACCTAAATCTCTTGAAAACCCTTCCTCCCCTCCCCCCCCCCCGCTTTTTTTCTTTTTAGTACCTCGATTTCTGTTGCTTAAACGCCCCACCTACAATCAATATTCGCCAGAGTAATAAACGTTTTCACGCCCTGGGTGTCGCCTCGTTATCGTTTTAGAGCCGTCCATGCCGCTGCTGCAATTGCCACCAACCCCCGTCCCCAACGCCCCCTCCTTCCCCACCACTCGCACCATCGCCTGGACCTATCACCACGCGTCTAGAAAAACCCCTACATTTATGCAACCTAAAGCCCTTACCCCCCGCCCCCGGTGCCCCCTGCCACATCCCCCCCCCTGCCCCACAAGGAACGTTTGTGGTTTCCACGCACAAATAGACCTGCCCCACCCGTCCCCTCCCCCCCCCTCCCCCCCTCCCGCCCCCCTTTTGATCAAAATCAGGCCCCCACGTCCTTAAAACCTCCGTCCTCCCCTCACTGGATATTCGACTTACGGGAATCACTTGATAAATTGATGCGTTTCCTTCCACAGCTGTCAGATTTTGTCCCCCTCAGAACCGGGTTTAATAGTTTCCGCGCACAGACTGCCTAACATCACCCTGTTGACCCTGATAGCTACACTGTAGTTGCAAGCGGAGTCGCCGACCTATATCCTTAACGAGGACACACAACCCGTAATACGCGCGATCGGAGTATCACACACAGCTTGCAAAGATGAGTTTCGACAAGCTATTCGATCTCACAGCTGGAGTGTATTCTAATTTTTATAATCAATGCAGGCATAACACCAGGCAGGGTTGAAAAGTCAGTTGTGTGTAAAAACGCAATCACCCTATCCACCACCTTTCGTTGTTGCCACAAAAAAAAGAAGCACGGATGCATATATCATATGTAAATTTTGCCCGGCTAACCAAAATAATGAGTACACCACCAAGACCATGTACCAGGTACCATCTATCAATAATATAGACCGCTAATACACAAAACAATGCTGTGATCATTTTCAACGACCAGGATCAAAAGTCATGCTTGCAGCCGTAAACATTTTTTCCCAACTATTTGGAACTGAGGGAAAATGGTTCAACGAAAATAAACCAAAGTGCCAACTCATATCAAATACGGCAAAAAAATCGGCTATCGCAGGTGAGCGCTATCATATGCTCGGAAATAGCAGACATGACTATCAATAACAATCGCTCATCCCTCTGAAAGCGACATACTGAAAATATCCAGCATGTTGGTATTTGAGTTTAATCAGCAGAGATGAAAGTACTAGTGGTAGTATAGCATCATTCGACTGCCCCTACTTCGAGTAAGTAAGTGCTACGTCAACCAAAAAAATCGTAGTCGCTATAGACCACTGAACATACCATTTGTTGTATACCAGGTATCGTCATTCGACTAATAATCCTGTTTTGGTGCTACTGCTGTGATACTTGAAAATAATTCATGCCTTTTCGATCGCGAAGCTTGTAGCAGGTCACCCCTTTTCGCGTGCACGTGTTCGCCCCGGACGGGTTAATTGCCGACCAGGTGTCTCGTGCTCCCAACTCCCGAAGATGCTGAAGGACCAAACAGTGCTGGTGCCTTCTCGCTTTCAATCGATTCCATCCTGCTCGCGGTCGCGCCGACCTCCCTTCGCTCCTCATATTCCAAACACAAACGACCCTGCTGTTGCTCTGCCTCCCAAACCAATACCCGGAAATCCACCATATCCGATCTGCCGCTCGTTGTTGCTCTCCTCATAATCTGCTGACAATAGGGGTGGCCACGGATGCGGGGCGGCAATACCAGGGGGCTGTGGCTGCTGCTGGTGCGGCTGCTGCTGAAGCAGCTCTTCCTCCTTGTACATCTGCATAGACCCAATCATCCCTTTTCCCCCATCTCACGCCATCACTCCTCCAATCTCAACCACCATGTTATTGGATACCGTCACATCTTTGGGCTCATCTCCGCCAGCCTCCACTGGTGGCGACAGCAGGGCCAGCGGCTGCGCTGCCAGCGACTGCTACGACGGTAGTGGCTCGGGCGGTTGCGGTGGCGTTTCTAGCTCCCCCCACATATTCGTCCTCTTCCAACCCTCCAGACTCGGGTTGGTTAGCGTTAATTTCCTCCAGCCGCTTTTCCTCCGATATCAACGCTATTCCTACTGAAGCTTATATTTTGTATTGCTCTTGCTGCTGCTCATGGAATCCTTCCCTTCGTTGCCATTTCAACTGGCCGACGACCTCTAGGATAATTACCTCTAGGAATTCTTGAGTCGTCGGGAATGCAGCGTTCCCTTGGGCGTATGTCCACCCCCCCACTTGCTCCTGTCCACGGAGGATTGTCTCAGCATGATTCTGTACTTGTAATGCAGCAAACCAAGCCCTGCGTTTGCGTCAGTTAAAACGTTGGGTCTCGACCTTGGAGACTGGGTAGCCTTCCCAGCAAAGTAGTTCCACTCCGCTTCGACAGTAGTCCGCAAAAGCGGCTACAGTCGACAAACATCCTCATTTCGAGGTCCTCAGAGCGCTCTACGTCCAAGGGCACAAGTTGTCTTGTCGTACGATCGTGCTAGCATAATCGATAATCTTTATGCCCGGCGTATGGTGGCTCACGGGGAGATTGCTCTCGCGGTACCCGACGAGGCGCCATCAGGCGGAGCAGACATAAAGATAATATATATATATGTATTTGAAGTACCGGAGTCCTGGAGGCCACTCTGAACATGCATACCCGAACACAACAAAATAGTGAACTGAGTAACAGCAGTAGAACTAGTACGCTGCGCCAAAGGGGGCTCAACTCAAACATACCGGAGATTGGCACCGCCAATCATATCAATAGTTCTACTCTACCATCTCCGTAGATTCTATGCAGTCATACACATCGAACACACCAGACTTGAACGCAGGCATAAACCAACATGCTTGAGGCCGTTGTCGGGGAGGCGTAGTGCCAGCATCGGTAGTCTCGCACTATCACCGTTGGTTACACGCACTGCGGCACCATGCACTACTCCATCGTCACGGCCGGGGAACGACTACGATAATGAACAGACACCCAATCCTGTCGCACCGAATCGAGCGGCAGGTCGGAGCAGGCGGACATGTACGACGACGTCACTTACACCTTGGACGCCATCACCGTGTACAAGGAAGAAACAAACGTCACATTGTCGCAGGAGGTGAGGAGTGTCGTCTACGGTGGTTCGGTCAACTGTTCTGGGCATGCTCCATAAGTTGTGGCATCAACTTTCGAGTTGTCCGACACATAGATACGCATATCGCGACGAAAAAGCGCATGAAGTAGGCGCGGATCGATGACTAATACATCGACATCGAACGACAAGAATACTTGGGAAGTTCACGATATGTACAAGATTCCCGGTTTGAGTGTGCCAATGCCAATATTTGGGTTTGCCGCCATATTGCTGAAGTACAGGTTATCTATGAACAACCGGCCAAACTCTGCACAGTGGGTTCCAGACACTCTGAATGCGTGCTGTACTCTTTGGTCATATTATCTGTCGCCCATGAGGGCGCCCAAGGTATTCGGCGAGCTTCTTCAGACGATTATGGTTGGTTCAACGCTTTAGCGTGGCGAGTATGGAAATTCGGCCCCCTCTGTGGAATGTCGTATGCGGTCACAGTTGTTCTTGCCGGGGCGCGCGTTTGGCCTCGCTCCACCTATCAACGCTGTATACTGTTGCTGTTCCCATCAAGGGCCTTTCCTAATAATACCTCGGAGGGCGCTTTCACGACATGTGGGCATTACATTCCCCCCTGAGTGCCTGATAGAGGCCCCATGGTGTCCGAAAGTTCGATCGTCGCAATATCTACGGCGTCATGTGTGCATTACAGGCGTTTTCATGCAAAACACGACCAGTCGGAAGTGGTACGGTTCGTACCGAGTGCATTTACGGGTTTCCACGGGTGCCCGTTATTGCCATTGTTTTCTAACAATCCTGCGGGCGATTAAGGGCGTTGTCGGGCATGCGTTCGCGGATATACTCGTGCAAGGGCCGCGTGTCATCTTGAAGTAGGTTGGTGGGCGAGGAAATCTCGGGTTTGTGCTAGCGTCTCGAAACATGTTCAGGGCTGTGTCGTTGATCGAATATTTTTATGTTGTGGTTTCATAAAACTCAATAACATTGCCACATACCTATATGCGAGATTATCCACATTGTCAGTGGGTAAGCGTGAAATGTACACTGTCGGGGTATGTCGTGAAAGTACGATCGTATGCGGGGGGGTTCAGCCCCAAATAGACAAGGGGTTTTCTGGACGCCCCTGGACCCCTACGGTGTACAGTGAGAGCTCGCCGGGGACCGCAAACGTTGACGCGAGATGCTTCCACAATTGTCGTTATCCCTCAAGTGGGCGTACAACGGTGACCACGAGAGCCGACGAGGTTCGAGGCGACCTCTGGCTTCGTGGAACGAATTGCCTACACTGTGATATACTTTGTAGCACATATTCTCAATCGTTGGAACTTTTCTTTCAGCGAACGAAGCGACTAGCTGAACGCACGAAAGCGGGAGTTAGCAAACGTCGATGAGACCGAGTAGTAGTTCGTGAATTGTTAACGCTGTTTTGCGCGTTGTCAAGAAATCTCCTACCGTGCTAAGGCGAAGACGGGAATAGAGTACAAGGCTTCCCCACACCTCGTACCAGGGAAACACCTCTTCCATCATCAACTGAAAGGTAATCGTTAAAACAACAAAATATTGCGATTCAAACTGTGCTTCATGTCCAGGACACGGTGCATGCTACAGTAGAACGAGAGCAAAGGGTTCGAATATCATATTTCTCTTCAGTGTATTGGCCTTCATTGAGTGCTAAATTGTGTCTAACTGAGTGTAAGTCCTGTACTGTGTTACATCCTACCACATGACAGGTTGGTTTCATAACCCGTGGCAACAGCTTCATTTGTGGCGTGGAGCTGGAACTGGACGAGGATTACCTCCTCGGTCTTTACAGAACAGACGGATATAGCAATCTCACTGCCACCTCTTGCGGCCTAGCGTGGGAGTGGAACTGGTTGACCAATGAGAACAAGGCGTCTCTGGAAGACGGTTTTTTGGACGACCCTTGCGCCGACTCGTGCGGCTTGTCGCAGGTACGCGTTTGATAGCAGGTAGAATTCGAGAGAGCACGGTGGAATAATATTTGGAATACGGCGGGGGCAATACAAACGCACCGATACTACACCCAAAACATTATGGTTTTGGCTGCAAGACGAGAGCGTTGGTCCGACCTTTCCATGTGGGGTCATTCAACATGGCGGGGGGGAGGGTGGCGTGGTTTTATCGTGCATTCAACAATATACAAACATTGTTATCACATCATTTACCTTTTTGTATGACTATCCAAACAAAGGATATATCCCATAATACCAAATTACTACTATGAAAAAATATCGATTTTTCGCAAAACCTATGTGGAATCAAACACCATGTACACTTTTCTTTGCATGATGTATCACAGTATCACACATTATCTCGCATACATCAGTGACTGTCCACCATGTTGGTTTCTATGCATATGCGACGTTTCACAGTGAACCTCATAGACAACCATCACGCCGTGCTAACGCACACGAATTTGCGATTTTTACCGCAAAAACGAGTGGTGAAAGGGGCGAGGGCGACCAGGAGGATGCCGAGAACTACAGTGGCGTCAAACGAACAAATCGTATTTGAAGAGGAGAACGCATGGGGTAGAAGAGGGGTTAAAGGAAGAAGGCGGAGAAGGCTGAGAAGGCAGAAGAGACCACTAGGCGGGGGAGAGCATACGAGGAGAAAGGAGAGGAAGAGGGTGGCAGGCGAGGGGGGACAGAAATGAGCAGGAGAACGACGAGACCGGAAGTGTAGCAGAGAAAGGCAAAAGAAAAGCGATTCTGAGCCATATGCGGTTTTCAACGCCGGCCGCGGTTGTACTTCGAAGACATGTTGCAGTTAGCTGGGTTGGTCGTGGTGATCCAGCTGTTAAAAAATCGAACATCGTGGAATGCCGTCGTGAAACGTAGTAGTACTACTAGTAGTTGACGACATACGGTACAACAACCGCGGACGGGTGGGACACCACACAGTAATGCGCTACAGAGTAGGACACTTGCTAAGAGGCACCATGACAATATGTAAAGCCGGTATGTTCACACGATATTTCTTGTCCCGGAATCCTTTTTTTTAGAAGCTTGTGTAAAGTGCATTCTATCCCAAATTCAAACCTCAAGACGGTATGATGTTGACACGTTTAGCGTTTGAGAGCCCTGTTCAATAAACGATCCTGGATCTACACCGACGACGTAGCACAAAGTTACCGTAGTAATGTGCTGCTTACCTCTGGCATGGGACATCCCATGTCATATGCAATGTATTCTCACGACTTCATTTTAGCATATACATACAGGGGCATCCGGTAAATATGCTCTGAAGACCAACTGTGTCAACATTCCGGCCAAGTCAACCATTGTGTACGTAATTAGTGATTTTGACAACGACAACAGCCCTCGCGCAGAACCAACGCTCTTGTTATACTTGTTTCTGTGGTATGTCTCATTTCGGGAATATGTGTTATAGTCTACGCCTCACCCATTAACACGCCCTCCAGTAATTGCCCCGGCCCGACTGTGGCGATGAAGTTACTCCGCGTCTCGAACCAGGCGCCATTTCTTTCTCATATGGGTATCGCTTTGCAGGAACAAATTTACTTGCGGCCCACTAGACACAATTATATGTAGCTCGCGTGGACCTCGCCATCTCCCACGCGAGATACCCAGCTTAGGTCATAACATTTTTCTAAATGTTTGGAGTTTTTTAATGGGGTGATCAGTCAGTCAGTGCCCGCGATACGTTTGGCTGGGTTTTGACGTCATGCTTACTAGCTGCGCCCATAGACTATACCGGTGTTCAGACAACGGTTCGAATGTTCTGCAATAGAAATTAGAAGATGTGTCCGCCATACTGAAACGAGTCGGCGTGCCGGGATTGAATACCCCTCCGAACGCGCGTGCTAGTTTTGGTGAGTGCTCTTGGAGCAATACATACTCGGGGTTACACCATTAAGTTGCACATAAATACTCACCGTTAATCGATATGTCCACGAAGCGAACATAAGAGTGCACTACACATCATGTACAATCCACACGCCATATTGGGAGGGAATGGATTAGAAGAAAGTGTGGCAACGACAGATCGCCTGATTATCCGCACTCGATGCCTCCCGTATCACGCCAGGAGTGTTTGTATCACCCCTTCGGTGCCCCCGGAGTGTACTACTGCGCCGACGTCTGCGAGCCGACCCCGTGCGCCTACGGAGAGGTGTGCGCATTGGAGGACACCCAGTGCGAGGATGATCCGTGCCCGCCAATCGCGAACTGCACAGTTTCGTTTGAGCTTAACGAGAGATGAATACCTAAGGTACGACAGAACTGCGCATTCAGGCGCGCTGTTCAGTGTGAAGTGGGGGCGCGTATACTAGGAAATCCATGACTCCAGAGACGCCCGTTTACCTCTGCCATTCGCTGTGTTAGTCCCGACCTACGGCAACAAGGATATCCCATACGTAGCCCACCCGTGTTTAGCTTACTAACACGAACGGCGCCGTATCTCACCTGAAAACAGTTTTTATTTTTGTCCTTGGCGCAGCGGAGAAATGTATTCAGGAACGGTCCAATTCGCAAATCCCTGAACAGCTGCAAATTGATAGGTTTTGAGTATTCCTGCAAGGGCCATAATCTGCATACAGAAAAAAATCAACAAGAATCCGTCCTTCTGCCTGACGCTACAGGAAAAATGCGTTGGCGATCGCTTGGCCTACACTCGAGACCTGCCGAAACCCTCCGGAAAACAGAAATTTATTAATGCCCACAACACCAATCAATATTTGGAGACATAGAGCTGTTTCATGGATATCGTACGTCGGATTGTCTCGCGCGTACGGTTAACGCAGTTCATTGCCGAAGTGATCACTGCATCCGAAGACAATACGTGTGGGCTACCGAGCAGCCATGGAACGTAGACGAACTGAATGAATGACGTTGTTAGGTTTGGATATGGTAATGGTGTATCAAGCACGTGACGTATTCAATTCTTCCTCGCGCTCCATTGTCTCGTGCAGCTGGGGAGACCTCCAATACGGCAAAGAGAGAAGACGCTTGGGCCCCATCAGAAACTTGCGGCCACGGTCTGCTTCAAGGAAAACACGGATTGAATCGTACTCGGAGAAACGCGGCAGTCCCTCCAACTGCAGCAATTATTCCTGCCGTCAGACAAGAAATGGAATTGAAAAGCACTGTAATCTCCGACCAGCTCGAGCTGGCTTTTGTTGCGGGCTGAGTGCAACCGATCTCGATGGACGGGAATGGCAAGACACACTATAGGCGGATGAGTTGTTGTTTGCGACAGAGGATTGCACTTATCTCAATATCAAAGGATTTTTGGAGGGGTTGATTGATGTTGGCACTGCGGTGCACATATTAATTTATACAGGGGTTGTTTTTTATCGGGGCCCCGGGTAGGTCTTGTTGATCGCCAAATTCCGCGTAGAAGTTCACTGGACACCACCCCCATTGAAACGGACTGTGATGGACGCATGTAGTAACGGGGCCAGCATTTCGATGGGACGTTTTTCTTCGCTGGGAGCACTGTTCATCTAAGAGGTGTATATTGGGGTTGGTAGCTGCTGCTTACTCCTGATTGTTGGGTTGCCGTCGCCCACCTCATATGGCTGCATTCGCCTGCCTACCGTCTCTGTAGCCGTGGTCTCTCCGTTCCTGTCTTGTTCAGAGAAGGTCCTTCCACTAGAAGTGGGTCTGGTCGACGCTCTTCTGCTGTGCATGTCGATGACCATGGTAGCCGAATAGGTTGACCCATTTCCACCATGAAACTTCCAACTCTGAAGAAGAATTATCAGCGAGGACATCTAACGTCGTCATTCCAGACATCGCCCGTGAGCCGTCTCAATGGCAACGGTTGTAAAGGTCTAGCCTACGCGTCATGCACCCCGGCTCAACTACCACACTACTGCCGCTTTGAGGTTGCCTTGTGGCTATGTCCGCTAAGAAACCAAAAATGATATACCTGGATCCTGGAATTTTTGGTAGAAGAGTCTTAAGTCGTTTCACTCCAGGTGTAAACGCTTATGATCTGCCATATTTGGGTGAATTCATATTTGATATTGTTGCCTATTTTGTTTGTTGTTGACGTAATGTCGCACCGTTCGTTACGTTCGGATGACGCATTCGAAAATGTTTAATGCTGCCCGAGTATATAGCAGAACATGGCGGCACATTACATCGGATACGCTACGACTTGGCGTTGTCGGGACTCCAGGTTGACACCCGCACCCCTACCCCACCCCCGGTCTCCTAACACTGAGGACATGGCAGGGCAAAACTCCCTATGCTATGTCCAGCGTGGTGACATTGAACGGTCAGGTAAGGGGCCGAAATTTCCATTGTATCTTTAATCTTGGCACGCGTCAAGTGCGGACACACTTCAGGCCGAGTAGTACCAAGTCGCATACCTTCGGAGTTTCAGATATATACCCATGCTAACTGTTTTCTCAACTTAATGTCCACGTTTAAGTAGCACGTCGTATGTACCAAACCAACGAGGATTTTTCGTTGGCTCGCTCGCAGTCAGAATGTTCTCACGAGTTGGGCAGAGGCAGAAGGCCGGCTTGGTTCAGGAACACCCCAACATAAACTTCACAAACTTTTTTTCACGGCAGTCTCCGTTGTTGATCAGTGCCAACCCGGCGGTTCGACGGCTATGGGTTTCCGTCCGTCCAGCCAACTCGACGATGCGCCGACTACGTACGGTAGTCCACCCCTTCAACCCGGCCAGAGTCGGACGCGACGTGCAAGTTGGCTCTAAACAAAATCAGACCCCAATGGTCACGGCCTGGTGAATACGAAAGTACTCGAGTCGCAGCTGGAACATGTTCAGAACCAGGGAAACATCAAACAAAGACCTCTCTTGCAGGACGCACCGCTGGAGGTTATCCGTAAATGGTCGCTTTAGCAAAAGAGTCATACCACGGTAGGGGTTGCAGTTGTATGATTGCGCCAAGACGCCGCTGGGTGGTTGAGTTCTTCATGTGAGGAACTGCCGGTCAATGAAGTAATTTCACGAGTACGTATCTTTTTACTAAGGCACAGAAACTTGGTCGGGTTGTGCGAACGAATGCCTTCGAAGTAATTTTTCGCGTGAGATATTGAGTTCCTCATGTGAGGAGCTCAGGGACTGTTTGATGCTGCAACCCTACCGTGGGATGGCTCCAAAACGTTTACCTAGTGCGCGAACCATGTTTGTTGCAGTTTGGACCAAGATATAAATTCTAAGTGCTGGTTCAATTATAGGGTCTCTACGTTACGTGGCTCAGAACCACTCGCGCGAGGAACTATTTACCTGTCGTGACTTTCCGTTTCGACGTATTAACCACCATTGACCTGTTTGGTACCGTGTGGGAAAAACGTATGTTGCTGTTACAGTTTTGTTTGATGCTACGAGCCAGCCTACAAATTAGGAAGGCAAAAGAGGGTGTGTAGCCTACCGTACCCTCGGCATTCGTTCGAAACGGTACAATCGCCACTATGCGGTGTATTGATAAATTCTGCTATTGCTATGGCATCTGCTGCAAATCGAAATCGAGGAAAGACAGCAAGGAGATGCTTTCAGTTTAGACTAATGTATTATACTACATCCGAGAAACACGGTATAAGCAAACGAAACTAACCCGACGAGCAATACTTTGCCTTCAGCGGAGTCTACGTGCCACCGGCAAGACAGGAACGGCCGAGTGACAAAACGTATCGCATGTATATAACGAGTACTTGTGCGAACTAGACAAAACAAACTATGATCGTATTATCGTCATATATCGTTCATGTGAACTTCTATGCTCAATCTCAGCCACGGCAGAGGTCCCCCTTCATACAGGGGTTGGCCTGATATCCTCGGGGTGGGGCAAGTCGAACAGGGGGAGCGCCGCCAATGATATGCATACACAGATTTGGGCCGATATTTTTGCTGCTGTATGTTTCGTATACTCGGCATGAGGTCCGACACCGTGTTGAGGCCGCCGGTGATTCTTCAGTGGTGTTTGACAACAAGGCACGTGTTTTTCATTGTAGGCGTTTCAGCAAAAAATACAAAGAACTTGGAAATAGAGTCATGCGTTTAACATGCGTAACGTCGAAATCTTCCGGATGGATACACCAGATGAAAACAACTGGAGTATTCAGGGCCTGTTCTCCTTGGTTTTGGCGTTTTCTTGGCCAAACCATGTTTGCCGCAATCGGAGACGGTTTTTTCGCTCCCGCGAATGTTTCGGGCACGAAGGCGTGGTGTCCTCAAACGACCAACGAACACCTCAGCTGGTGCTTGGCGAAAGCCGTTTCTCCTTACATACGTGCTGTGGCCATCGTAGCACGTACATGCCAACTCGCAAACGTATCAGATCGTGGATTTTGGGGGAAAATTGCCGCTATTGGTGGTGCTGGATGGCAACTTCGACTTCATAAAATCCCCTCACGAGCTGTTGTCGGTTGCCTACGATTGCTGCTCGTTGCACCGGATGTTGCCACGGACCGCACAGTGAGCGTGTCTCGATTCGCCGTTGTGTGGATCACTTGAGCTGAGAGATGTGTGTAGCCGTCCTCAACTGAAGCGCTAACGTTTAGCTAGGGGTTGTCTCGTAATATCGATCTGTGTGCGCCGAATTTGGACGACTTCTTACAACTACAACACCGAACGTTGATGTGAAGACCTCCGCCGAATACACTCCGCAGCTGACAACATGCGGACGGTGAATATGCTTAGAATCACAAACTGCTAGGGATGCAACACTATGCGTAAACCCATCGTCCCCGAGGCACCGGGTGGTGGAAAGTCGGAAATACAGCGTTTTTTAGAACGCGGTGTAATTGTTTGGTTAGACTCTACAACGTCTGGACATTGCAATGGGCGGCAGACACGGGGATAGGGGTTGCTTAGCATCAACCGCGGCGAAACAATCTGACGACATACGACTTTTCATGTGTTGTGCGGATTTTAGAAGTCATCTAACATAAAAAATTATTGATATTTGAAGTCAAACAATAGGTGCATCAAGGGAAGGGCTGAGAAACAGGATTACGAGGAAGAGCCTTTCACCATCGAGGAAGAGCCATTCACCATCACACGTCTCCATCTTCGTCGCAAGTTCCTGCCAATGCCCCGACGCTCCCGTACGTTAACCAGTG
Organism: Undaria pinnatifida; assembly: GCA_012845835.1. Lineage (NCBI taxonomy): Eukaryota > Phaeophyceae > Laminariales > Alariaceae > Undaria > Undaria pinnatifida. The sequence goes on along the minus strand of JABAKD010000002.1, from coordinate 2,965,135 downwards.
GTTATTGTTCAGATAATCACGGGGAAAAAAATCAATTGTTTTGTCCCATGAACCCGTAATGGGACATAGTTCGATCAAGAAATTCCATTTCACTCGGAGACCAAAGATATCGAACTTAACCCGAAATTTAGCGCGAGAAACACGTAAGCTGCACCTAGCAGTTAGCGTTAGTTTGTTGTTTCGATGACATGTGCGCTTCCGTTTTCAACTCGAACAAACGTCACACATACATACATTGATCAAGGTGGGTGAACGTTCGTACGGAGAAGGGTTGTTTTCGAACATCTCATACTCATTCCGATGCTGTGTATTGGGGCAGATTTGACGACAGCACATAAACGGTAGCTTGGATGAATGAAATACCCGTATAGACTTACTTAATTTTGTCTTTCTCAGGGATTGCCCATCCCTGGCCTCTCAGAGCTCCAACTTCCATATTACTTGCGGAACCTTTCCAGCTTTTCTGTGCTTTCCAGCTTCGTTCGAAATACGAAACGCCAATAGTACATACCGGTACTACTACAACACCAGGTTTGTACATACCATCAGGTACCGTACACTGTTGGGTCACATGCACGCCTAGCTCAGATCGGTCCGGCTATATATAGCCCAGTAGCGCAGCGTAGCGCCGTGCGGAGCCGTGCGGTGCGGTGCCGTGCCCTTCGCTGCGGTGCTGTGTCGCTGCGCTGTGTGCTTTCTTTCGAAAATAGAGCAGTACCGGGTATAATGCGTGTTGTGTACGGAGTACTACTTTTCCTCTTTTTTCTTTTCCTACATATATTTGATCTTTTACGGCCCCCTGTTTCCCCCCCCACGCAAATTACCCCCATACTGCCGATCAGACACCGGTAACAAAAGCACACAGCACAGCTGAGCACAACAGGGCAATTTGCTCTGCACAAGCAGCTCTTGGCATTATCAAATCGCTGTTCGCACCGAATCATGGGTCTCTTCTTTCTGCCCCCTTTACATACGTTTTTAGTTGCATTCTTCCTTGCCTCGCGCGAGCGTAGCGGGCGGCGTCAGCCGCCCGCGGAGCGGAGCCCTTGTATAGTCTAATGAAAATGAGAATTCCCCACAGTTATGTCACTCCGCAGAGAGGTTTAAGCCTTGACAAAGAACATTTGGACCCGGGCATGCTTAGTTACCATTTTGCCCGATTCTCGATTTTTGGCACGACTGTTACAGCAAGGAGTTTCTGAGGTTTACCGAGCTCTCTGAGGCTGAAAAATTGTTTTTCAACACCGATATTTACTGTGGTACCTTGAAACACACAGGACGGCTGCTGCGGTACATATTTGAAATTCACACTTCAAGAATGCCGGCGGTTTTACGTTTTCGGGTGCGACTGCCGGACTTGTTTGCGACGACATTCAACACTCAAAACGTGAAAACAGTAAAAAGAGCTGGTGGTGGGGATGACGCGTGCTAGGATAGAGGTGCACCGCGCGTTTTTTTTTTTTTTTTTCAATTTGGGAGCTAAAGACCTCTCCCACAAACTGTTTTGGTGAGAAAAAGCGTACTGCTTCCTGATGACGAAGAAAAATCCCATGGCCTAGGTACACATGCAAAACTAGTGGCCAGTTTCTGACGATTTGTGGTTAAGGAAGCCCCGTTATTCAGAACCCACTTGAGACGGAACGTGCTACTTCTATCGTAGCACGCGTCGGATGCAGAGGTTAAACTATGGCCGTTAAACTCGTTGTATTTTTCGTTTTATGGTGTTGTTTGCTATCATCCAAACCGCCGTAAAAAAAAAATCGACGACAGGAATGGAGTTGCGTATGCATTTAGATGGTAAATGTAAGCAGGAGTACGGCGATAAGCAATAATAGTGGCAGAAACTTCTGAAACGAATGAACGAAAATGGATCGTACACAACTAGAAAATCGGGCGGGAGGTAAAGGAGTCTATTGTAGAACAGCTGTGACCTAACATTGAAGATAATGAAAACACCACGCGATGTCCATGTATTGCACTATGATTACAAAACCCTGAACACTTATGGTACAACCCTGGTCGTGGGAACAATGTTAGTCCTTACACTTTAGTCACTGAGAAACCAGACACGCTTTCCGAACTTTGATAACAGCGGGAACTCACAAGAAACATCAACAACAATATATGGTGCGACAAACGCCCATAAATCTGGCAACCAACGGTAGAGGCCATGATTTCATAATGCCGGAAACAGCTTCTTTCTTTAACAGTCAAACCTGCCCAAGCTCTCCTCTCTTCAGATTTCCGCTCGGTATTGTATATGTTGATTAACAAGCAACATTCTCATGCCAACAAACGCGTATGTTGTTGCCAGAGTACCTTGCCCACGTGCGTATTGATGAGAGGGACGATATGCGACGACTGCACTGAGGAATGCGGGCAATGCACGTCTTTTGTATTGCATAGTTTGAAATAATTGAATTCCAATTACGGTATTTTCTACCCCACCAAGTTGGTTACATCGTTTCCCGCACTATCCCTGTTAATGGTCACACAGGCAGCGTATAAGCTACTTACATTAGGGATTTTAAATCGTAATTTCGGCTGTGGGGGAAGAAAAATCGAGAAAACATAACTTGGTTAATGTAGGGTCATGGGCAAGTTTGAGAGAAAAAAAGCATAGTAGAATCCCATATAAAGTAATTGAACAATCGACCAGCCAGCCAGGACACCAACACATCGAGGCACACATCATCTTCCACAGAGAATCCCGGACACACCAGACGGCATCCACAACACCCATGCACCCTCTCGAAGAGGCTGCCAGGTTCTTGGTGGACGATCTGCGGGATTGCCCACGGCAGACAGGCTGACGCGTCATCAAGAGTGCTTGAAGCGGCGCAAATTTCGCTCTTTGTGCTACGAACACGTAGCAGCCAGCAAGCAATTTTCGAAATCAGAAGGCTCTTCTCACGTTCTTTAGAAACCGACGAGCTGTGGCCCACACACAAACGCAACGCGCCACGGGTGCGGAAGTCTCTCCCCCATCTCTACCCCTGGTCCGCAGCAAAGCCTGTTTGCAGCCCACCAACAACAACAGCAGTAGTAGTAGTGCGGGCTTTCGGCGTTTTTGAATATTTTGAGCAGTCTGCTCAATAATCAAAAAGCCACACCGGTACATGAAAACCCGCGAACAGTTAGTTTGAAAGTCAAAAGTTCAAAGATCGGAAGACAGGAGGACGACACCATGCAAGGCATACCATAGACACGGTTATTCGCCTTTCTTCACCCTGAAGCGTCTCTACCCCTGAGGCAGCCGGTCTCCACTCTTGAACAAGCCGGTGGTCTCCACCGTATCGAAGCCTCGAGTTTCCTCCTTTGGAACCTCCTTGTGTCCTTCTTGCGCGACCGTTTCCCATGTTACACCATCGGTGTATCGGCAACTTCCGGTCTTGCAAGGAGGACGGCACAGATGCATCCCTTGGTCTTCGGCTAGACGATCCAGGCAGATGTTTGTGGCTCGCGAGACGCCACCCGGATCGCCAGGAGTGGTCAGGGAAACAATCGAGCGTTTCATCACTTATTGACGTTACAAACAAGATCGACAAAAACGGCAACACAGATCTTGCCTTTGAATATCTACTGCTGCTGTACATCATAACGTTTGGTAATCGATGACCCGTCCTAGGTGTGCACTTCTAAATCGTTTCACATTGTTTTTAGTCTTTGTCCCGTCTCCCCCTTATCTGGCATGAAACCGAACCCAACCACATCCTCCACATACATCAAACATCATCGTCATCAGAGCCATCAAACCGTTTTGTTTTGTTCCCAGCAGTTAAGCACATTATCAACAGCAGTTGAGCACGTCATCAACGCACGAGAAAGAGTGACAGGAAATTGCGCCGCAGTAACCCACACAGCAGCAGCAGCAGCACAGCAGCCTGTACGCGGTCGGCAGTCAGCGTCGAGGGTAGGAACTGGTCGCTGGGCTCCCTGCCGTGTGTGCTGATACCCTGCCTTGATGTTTGCTGCGGTGCAAATTTCCGTTCTGCAACAATACCTCTTGCTCATACTCCTGGCCTAAACTTCCCCGAATCATAAAAATATACTACAGCACAGTCGGTAGTATGATCAGAAGATTGTTTGTTATGTGTGGTGAGTACATCCGGCATCCGTGATAATTATTCATCCTAGAGACACACAAAGTATATATGTGAGACAGGGTGAACAACAATCTCAATAAATAAGCAATCAACATAGTCTAATGAAGCAAGTGAAATGCCGGCGTACCGGGCACGACAGCAAAACAAAACGAGTGAGACCATAATGTATCGAAAAAAATGAAGATAAAAAAGAAAACGCCAGGGAGGGGCTCTGATGAGCGAGAGATGCCAAAAAGACAGAACGGCTGCAAGAGAAACAATCTACGTGCTGGTGAAGGGAAACAGGTCACAGTTGCACGGACAAAACAGCAGGAAGAAGAGGAAGATACCGGCCTAAGGCCGGCGGGGAGGGAACACAAGGAAACGAAGGGAAAAAAAAAGGCAACAGCAAAAAACGAACAAAGCAAGCAACAACAAGTAAATGGCATTACCGCCGCGTTCGCGCTCCCACTTTGATCTCGATGAATACACACAAAAGAAAACATTACCACTCACTGTATTGTTTAGGGCTATACCATAGTACTTCAACACGCTCCACAAAATAGTCAAACCGGTAGCTTGCCACATCATGGGCCATTTCGATTCGGCGTTCGTCCACAGCTGTATCGGTACGCCCCCCCCCTCTCTCCAGTTTACACTTGTTGCTGTTCTTGGTGTCCACTGTTGCGTGGATTAGCCAGCTCTTATCCGCCTCGGTCCTATGCCATTTCGCCATGAAGCGGCCCGCCGCGTCGACGGCCCCCCGGTACCAGCTTCTACTTCTCTTAGCCGTCCCGGACCATAGCACACTCTTCACTCCTAACAGCAAAACGGGGTTGTCCGTTGAATGCTTTGATGTTGTCTGCTACACCTTGGGCCCAGTTTTTTTCTGGTCGGCCTGGTCCCGGGTTTTCCCCACACCAAGCATCGTCCCGAACATCAACCGATGAGTCAGCCGCTCAGTTGTCGTCCTTTGTACGGCTCTCGCAAACATGAGGTGGCTTTTGCGTGGTCGTATCAACGCTTTTACAAGGATCTTAGCGGTCGATATAATATGGTGGTCGGTGCGTTGTCGGCGCTGGGAGCCAAAATCGGTTAGCAGGAGGTGTTAGTGTGCCGTTCATAAGTCAGCAAAGCGGCCCTGGCAAAGATCCCGAGCCACACGCCCGTACAGCAGGATGTCCATCACCGCGGTCCTTAACAGACGCACCTTTAGTACATCAACGAAGCATCTTCCATTTCGTACAGCTCACGCTTGAAACAATCGTATAATGTCCCGCTTGAAACGATCGTAGCATGCCCACGCGAGTGGGGTCCGTCGATAATTTATGACGCAATGTCGGCGCTTTCGTCGATAAGACCGCGCCCAGGCACAGAAAATGCATCGTCTGCATATATACCTCTGGCCCGCCGCTTCGATAACAAGCGGTGGGCCCGGGAGAACCTTGTTGAATGTGCGGGGCAGCGTTGTCTTCTTTCTTTGTCGTTTTCCACACGGTGAGGCCTGCTGATCCGAAAACGGTCAGAATGACAGTCATCTTCGCAAGGTCTTCCTTTGATTCACACACAACGCCTGCATCGTCGGCGTACAGCATACCACAGACGGTTCTCCGTACATGTGCCAGTGGTTCAACCTCCAACCCGCCCTCCCCGAAGTCCCCCTGGAGGTGTAATCCTCCAAAAATCTGGGTTCTCACTGAAACTTAGCGGAACGGAATGTATAGCTGTGCGGCGAAAAATACATCGCGAAGAAGCGGCGGCAGTGCACATCCTTGCCGCAATCCCTGATTGACGTCATGCCTTCCATAGCGTTAACCGTCATCCACACGCACGCGAGCTCGCATGCTTTCGCGGAACTTGCCAATACCGGAAACTATTCTATCGGATACGCATTCCAACAACACACTGAAGATTACGGCATACTTTTTCCGTCAGAAACATCTTGATCAATCTGCAGGCTCGGCGTAGATGAGAGGGGCAACAGCCCTAAGTTCAGTCGAGGGCGCAAGCAGTACCGCGCAACCCGTGCGAGCCCCCTCCACAGTAAAGCGCGGTCCTACACTATCCAGCCCGCAATCAAGGGGGTGCTGTGTTGTTTTTTGTTGTACATGAATGACAGTTTTTGCTTTTTCGGGAGAAGCGAGCGAGGGCCGCATTAAATATGTTTTGTCACAGCAATGTGGAGGTAAAGCGCGGACTCTAAGAACGCAAGATGACTGTGAGATAGGCACACTCCACACAGACAAAGCACAGACAGTGGGCGCCCATGCCCACGACGAGCACGCCATTTCTGCAGGCCTCTGGCATGGCCTGCACCATGGATTCCACAGAGTTTTTCTATTTTTTATACGTGACATCATCGACCGATCGCTTCCTGCTTTGGGTGGATAACGACCAATGACAGCGATTAGCCCATTTGTGGTCTATTCAACGACTGGGTACAGACTAAATCTGGCTTTTACATACGTTCGTGGGAATTAAAAAAAATTGAATTTTTGATGAAAATATGGGCATGCGTTGATTTTTTCGTCTACTCAAGAAGGTCGCGCGGGAGGTGGATCTCAAGAGGCTGCTGTGACGATGGCGCCATGGCGTCGTTCCTGTCGACGGCCACGTTCTCATGCACAAGTATCGAGCACGCGAATGATGTACCAGAGACGATGTTGACCGTTATTGGCAAGTTCCACGAAAGCATGCGAGCCCGCGTGCGTATGGATGACACGGTGAACGCAATGAATAGCATGACGTCAATCAGGGATTGTGACAAGGATGTCCACTGTCGCCGCTTCTTCGCGATGTATTTTTCGCCGCACAGCTATACATTCCGTTCCGCTAAGTTTCAGTGAGGACCCAGATTTTTTGAGGACTTGGTGCACCTCCGGGGGGACTTCGAGGCGGGCGGGTTGGAGGTTGAAATACTGGCACATGTACGGAGAACCGTCTGTGGTATGCTGTACGCCGACGATGCAGGCGTTGTGTGCTAATCAAAGGAAGACCTTGCGAAGATGACTGTCATTGTGACCGTTTTCGAATCAGCAGGCCTCACCGTGTGCGAAACGACAAAGGAGACAACGCTGCCCCGCACATTCAACAACGTCGTCCCGGGCCCACCGCTTGTTATCGAAGCGGCGGGCCAGAGGTATATATGCAGACGATGCATTTTCTGTGCCTGGGCGCGGTCTTATCAACGAAAGCGCCGACATTGCGCCATAAATTATCGACGGATCCCACTCGCGTGGGCATGCTACGATCGTTTCAAGCGGGACATTCTACGATTGTTTCAAGCGTGAGCTGTACGAAATGGAAGATGCTTCGTTGATGTACTAAAGGTGCGTCTGTTAAGGACCGCGGTGATGGACATCCTGCTGTACGGGCGTGTGGCTCGGGATCTTTGCCAGGGGCACTTTGCTGACCTATGAACGGCACACTAGCACCTCCTGCTGACCGATTTTGTCTCCCAGCGCCGACAACGCACCGACCACCATATATCGACTGCCAGAACCCTCAACACAATGTTAAAGCGTTGAGACGACCACGCAAAAGCCACCTACTCTTTGCGGGAGCCGTACAAAGGGCGACAACTGAGCGGCTGACTCATCGGTTGATGTTCGGGACGATAATTGATGTGGGGAAAACCCGGGACCAGGCCGACCAGAACAGAACTGGGCCCAGGGTGTAGCAGACGATGACATAGCATTCAACGGACAACCCCGTTTTGCTGTCAAGAGTAAAGAGTGTGCTATGGTCCGGGACGGCTAAGAGAAGTAGAAGCTGGTACCGGGGGGCCGTCGACGCGGCGGGCCGCTTCATGGCGAAATGGCATAGGACCGAGGCGGATAAGAGCTGGCTAATCCACGCAACAGTGGACACCAAGAACAGCAACAAGGGTAAACTGGAGGGAGGGGGGGGGCGTACCGATACAGCTGTAGACGAACGCCGAATCGAAATGGCACATGGTGTGGCAAGCTACCGGTTTGACTATTTTGTGGAGCGTGTTGAAGTACTATGGTGTAGCCCTGAACAATACAGTGAGTGGTAATGTTTTCTTCTGTGTGTATTCATCGATATCAAATGGGGAAGCGCGAACGCGGCAGTAATGCCATTTACTTGTTGTTGCTTGCTTTGTTCGTTTTTAGCAGTTGTTGCCTTTTATTTTCTCTTTGTTTCCTTGTTTTCCCTCCCCGCCGGCCTTAGGCCGGTATCTTCCTCTTCTTCCTGCTGTTTTGTCCGTGCAACTGTGAACTGTTTCCCTTCACCAGCACGTAGGTTGTTTCTCTTGCAGCCGTTCTGGCTTTTTTGCATCTCTCGTTCATCAGAGCCCCTCCCTGGCGTTTTCTGTTTTATCTTCAATTTTTTCCTCACATTATGGTCTCGCTCGTTTTGTTTGGCTGTCGTGCCCGGTACGCCGGCATTTCACTTGCTTCATTAGACTATGTTGATTGCTTATTTATTGAGATTGTTGTTTACCCTGTCTCACAAATACTTTGTATGTCTCTAGGATGAATAATTATCACGGACGCCGGGTGTACTCACCACACATAACAAACAATCTTCTGGTCATACTACCGACTGTGCTGTAGTATACTTTTTATGATTCGGGGAAGTTTAGGCCAGGAGTATGAGCAAGAGGTATTGTTTCAGAACGGAAATTTGCACCGCAGCAAACATCAAGGCAGGGTATCAGTACACACGGCAGGGAGCCCAGCGACCAGTTCCTACCCTCGACGCTGACTGCCCACCGCGTACAGGCTGCTGTGCTGCTGCTGCTGCTGTGTGGGTTACTGCGGCGCAATTTCCTGTCACTCTTTCTCGTGCGTTGATGACGTGCTCAACTGCTGTTGATAATGTGCTTAACTGCTGGGAACAAAACAAAACGGTTCGATGGCTCTGATGACGATGATGTTTGATGTATGTGGAGGATGTGGTTGGGTTCGGTTTCATGCCAGATAAGGGGGAGACGGGACAAAGACTAAAAACAATGTGAAACGATTTAGAAGTGCACACCTAGGACGGGTCATCGATTACCAAACGTTATGATGTACAGCAGCAGTAGATATTCAAAGGCAAGATCTGTGTTGCCGATTTTGTCGATCTTGTTTGTAACGTCAATAAGTGATGAAACGCTCGATTGTTTCCCTGACCGCTCCTGGCGATCCGGGCGACGTCTCGCGAGCCACAAACATCTGCCTGGATCGTCTGGCCGAAGACCAAGGGATGCATCTGTGCCGTCTTCCTTGCAAGACCGGAAGTGGCCGATACACCGATGGTGTAACATGGGAAACGGTCGCGCAAGAAGGACACAAGGAGGTTCCAAAGGAGGAAACTCGAGGCTTCGATACGGTGGAGACCACCGGCTTGTTCAAGAGTGGAGACCGGCTGCCTCAGGGGTAGAGACGAGCTGCTTCAGGGTGAAGGAAGGCGCATCACCGTGTCTATGGTATGCCTCGCATGGTGTCGTCCTCCTGTCTTCCGATCTCCGAGCTTTTGAATTTCAAACTCTGTTCGCGGGTTTTCATGTACCGGTGTGGCTTTTTGATTATTGAGCAGACTGCTCAAAATATTCAAAAACGCCGAAAGGCCGCACTACTACTACTACTGCTGTTGTTGGTGGGCTGCAAACAGGCTTTGCTGCGGGCCAGGGGTAGAGCCGGGGGAGAGACTTCCGCACCTGTCGCGTTGGCGTGGGTGGAGCACTCGTGGCGCGTTGCGTTTGTGTGTGGGCCACAGCTCGTCGGTCTCTAGAGAACGTGAGAAGAGCCTTCTGATTTCGAAAATTGCTTGCTGGCTGCTACGTGTTCGTAGCACAAAGAGCTAAATTTACGCCGCTTCGGGCACTCTTGATGACGCGTCAGCCTGTCTGCCGTGGGCAATCCCGTAGATCGTCCACCAAGAACCTGGCAGCCTCTTCGGGAGGGTGCTTGGGTGTTGTGGATGCCATCTGGTGTGTCCGGGATGCTCTGTGGAAGATGATGTGTGCCTCGATGTGTTGGTGTCCTGGCTGGCTGGTCGATTGTTCAATTATTTTATATGGGATTCTACAATGCTATTTTTTCCTCTCAAACTGGGCCATGACCCGACATGAACCAATTTATTATTTTCTCGATTTTTCTCCCCCCACAGCCGAAATTACGATTTAAAATCCCCAATGCAAGTAGCTTATGAGTCTGAAGAACGCATTGGGCCAATGGGGCCCAGACCTGCTCTCCACTGGCCAATTAGAAGGCCTTATTGGCTTTGCATCGCGCCGCATTTGCTTTGTATCTCACCCCAAGGCCCAACTCAACATGTTCTGCAAAACACAGCGCACACGAACACCACCGATATTTTGGGCATATTTACCTCACTCTATGCCCGCCCCCTTGACTCTCATGAGCTGAAGATGATCTTACACACATACCCCTGTGCTCCCATACGCCAACTTTTTCCGTGGGAACGGCGGCCTGCGACGACAACCACCATTCCCAACACGGATTTTGATCTGTCCGAGGAACACTGGGATCGTTGACCTGAGACGGCAAGCCTGTTGTCCGTGCCGTGCAGCAGCGAGGCCAGCAACATGCTGCAACATCGTGAGTTGTAGGGTGATAATTTTTCGGGTGGTTTCATTTGCTGGTCCTTTTTGGTTTCGTTATCTCAGAAACTTCGTTCGGCTGGGTTCTGGTCACGTTTGCAGGCAGTGTCTTGGTACGGTGCTACTGGCGTTGCGCACGGATACAACCAGCGTATGGAACTGCTGATGCCAGCTGTGTTGCGGAAACAACGACAGGCCCAGGACAGTGGCCGTAACAGGTGCTAGGGACGTCAGGGTACGTGTACCGACAGAAACTCGTAACAGCGGCAGCAGTGACTGCTGGTGTTGCTGCTGGACGATAGTGGGGGTTGTGTCAATTGCTTTGGGCTGCTGCTGCTGAGGCCGCCGTTGCTGTCTACGGCATCGTGCTGCATGCATCGGGCAACAGTCATCGCGTAATCATATACAGGGCATCAGCGGTAATACGTACATCATCCGCAACGCGTTGCAGCGGCAACAGCGGGAGCTGGGTTGCTGCTGCAAAGTAGTTTGAGTTATGTCAATTACTTCTAGACCTCTGCTGCTGCTGCTGCTGCTGCCCGCGGCTCCCGGTGGACGAGAGCGAGAAACACGGGGGCAAGGGAGAGATGCCAGCAGCTTATGGTGCGGTTGACTGGTGGTCGAGCAGATGACGCGGAGGGATTACTGCTGTCTTGTTGAGGTCTGAGCAATATGCGCCGCAACCCATGTGATGTGTGCCATTTTCTAGTCGTGTGCCCCTTGGACGTGTCTCCATCCCACGCTTGGCGTCCTTCCACCTTCTGGTCCCGCAAGTTATGTGTACAGTCTAGACTAGTCTGTGTAGTCTATATTCGTGTTATTTTTTTTATCCTTCGCGCATATCTCTTCGTGCTCGCACCTTTGTCCGAAACGTCGGGTGGGGTGGGCACAATTCGACCGTCGGGCTCATGTTGCCGGGGGTCTGGGCGTGATCCGTGCAGTGTGTCGCGCGTGGCAAGCCTTTTAGACTTTTTTGGCCTTGGGCACACTGTGAATTCTTATGTGCTCTGTGCAAAAGTATTGAAATGTGCGTGTGCCCTCTACGAGCAGAAAACCCCGGTTTGCATCCAAATCTTTGCCAAAATAAAAAGGGCTGCTATTGAGTACACCCGAGAAGTATTTTTTTGTACGGGTGAAATGCGAATTCTTTATTTTTCCTGACAAGTTTTTTTTTGTATGTATTACAAAAAAAAATGGTCATCGCGTCGGGTAGTGAGAATAATGTGTCCTTGCGCCACTCCCCTAGGCACTTACTTCCCGGAGAGGAACGTTGTATATATATATATCGGACGAAATCTAGACTTTTTGCGCCTGCCCCCGTGTGACGTTTGCTATGCTGTTTTCTGTTGCTACTTTAAGGGGTTGTGCGGTGGACTTGAAGATCGCCACGTGCTTCGACCAAGCGCCCGTTCATGGCGGAGGTCTCAAAGCCGTGGTGAACGACATGGAAGCAAAAAAACATATTGAGCTTCCCTGGGAGGGCGATGTGGTGAGTGCAATCTGGAGCAAACTGTTCATGTGCTCTTTGCGTGTCGTAACCTACTACGAATACAATAGTCATTTTTAGTGCGCGTGGATCCACAACTGCCCCTTAATGTACAACATGCTTTGATGAGCATTCCGCCTTTTATCCATTGACGTTTTCTTACTGTTGGTTTTAAATCTATCCTGTAGGCATCGTACGCACTGTTTTAGTATGGCAAGAGAGCGAGCCATATGGACGGCGTCCGTTGGGCCGGACGGGAACGGGAATTTGCGCAGCCGTTCTCTCCAAGCAAGCGGAGTGATACTTTAGGTTGTACTGGCAAGTTTTGCACCAGTATTGTCCTCTCCGGCGTGTCATACACCGTGCCGGGGGTGAGTTTGAATTCAAGTCAAGAATGTTCAATACAGAAACACAAATGAAATATTCGTTTCTGGAATGCATACCATGTAAGCAACTACAAGGTCGGTTCTCAGGCGCGTGCTTCCGCTTTGAACGTGTCTCCAGTACCTAGTACCTTGTTTCGTGTCTGTGTCCGGGAATGCAGCCTATTGCTTGCCTGTGTGCCGTGGCCGTTTGACAGCATAACCGCCTTGCTTCTTATTGCTCGTCCCCATTTTTCTTGTCCTATCATCCCAATTCCTAGCGCTTCAAGCGGTGTGTCTCATTTAGGTCCCCCGACAAGACGAAGCCGGGTGTGGAAGTGTGGAAGGCCTTGGATATTTGGATCTAGCTTTGATTTTTTGTCATCATATTTAATAAAGACGGGTTTGCGCCAAGGGGGGACCTGCTTTTCTACGGATAGACACCACAACCAAATTTAGTCACAAGGGTGGCTCGATTACTTCGTAGATCGTACTGGTTATACCTCTGCATGGCACCACACAAGATGTGGCCACGTCGACTACTAGAGGCCCATTCTCACCACCGCAATAAAAACACGAATTATGTCCATTGGTTCGGGTCTTTGGAGATCAGATGTCGACTACGCAACTTATCTGTGCGCAGTCAGCATCGTCGATAGCTCTTGCTGGCATTCCATTACGTATGATGTCGTCATGTGGTTTAGCACACGCCGTAACTCGTGTATTCGGAAGGTGAGGGCGCTAGACGTAACTGAACGTTGTAATCTACTGAATAGGCAGCAATATTTACTGATTGAAGTCGCTTGGAATTCATTTGCAGCCACCTGCTCTGAATCCAAACCAGCCTTCTAAAACTTTAGTTCGAGCGACTCTTCGCGAAGTTAGATGTCGACGCCAAGTTCCCCGTTGTTTCCAAGGACGGCACAGGGGCACGGCTCATGAGTTGCTTAGGTTTTACGCTCATTACGGATGCAAATGTTTCTGAAGTTACAGCCGAATGATGTTCGAACCAACATTCACGTGATAGGATTTAACAGGATACCACAATACCGTGGAATTTCCCGGACAAGTGACCGCACGAAAGGATAGAACGATCAGCGTAAGGTTGGGAGAGTTTGGCAATATCGGGCGCGTGCGTTAGGACAGACGATCACGCTACCGCAACAGATGGGATGGGTATGCCGCGCGCCGCTGCACGTAGGAACCTATGCACGGCTCAGCACCAGCTGTTCGTTGGGGAGGTGCATCATTTTTCGAGTCGGTGTATTGTGCGTGCCACAATTCAATTTTCGTTTTGAATTGCGGCGGTAGTGTGGACATCTGAGCGACCACGAAACCCTCGTTTCGTCAGATCGTGTGCCCCCCTTGCTGTTTGATATGTTCGGGCCGTTAACAGGAGGTCAGTCAGGACACCACCCATTCACAGCTGTCAAGCCCCGGCGGGCAATTCTCAACTTTACCATTAAGCATTTTATTTGCTTAGTATCCGGAGAACCAAGCAAGGAAGAACCAGGCAGATTCTTGACTCCACTGCCTTTGCAGCGAGCTTTAATGAAGCTGTAGCGATTTCAAAACAAAGTTGGTAGATGGCCGTCTGGAGGTGGAGGACAGCGAGTGTAACCTCATTTGCAGGGTCTTATGAAGGACGTTGGAGCGAAGCGGGATTGTAGCAACACCAGCAAGCACACCATCCTCGCGGGAGTTCCCGCGTTGCAAATGGCTCAGACAGGACCGAAACCATGCTGCTTCGCTTACGCTCCAAACCGAGTAGGGGTGGAAGGGGTAAGCGACTTCGTGATGGACTGTGATAGGGAGGTGATGGGACGATGTGACGAGTGAGGGAGTAGAGGAGACGGTGGCGTTGGCCACAGCGGCGTAAGGGGTGTGGCTATTGGCGTAGTGCCGCCGAAAATAAGGTAGATCGCTGAAGCGTTTATCGCCGTCTTATGCTCTTACTCAGGCGTGTAGCACGTGCCAACCTGTCGCGCCCAGGTTTGGTTTGGATGGATCCACAACTGATAGGGAGCAGGTCTGGACCACATAATTGCCCCCCAATTCCATTAAAGCTTTGAGACGTCGTGGCCCCGTCGTCGTTATCACTGCATGCGCAAAATACAAATGATACGTTGCCGAGGCGAAACCTCATGAGGAAGGACGGTGTCCATTTTGCACAGCATAAAGAACACACAGGGGAAGATAATGAAGGCTGTGATGTAAGTCGGTATAAGCTCCCCACATAGATTACGTCTGTTGTATTGAGTTTACTGGCAATATTCCCGGTAGATGGAACGATCCTTTGAGCGGTGTGACCAACGAAATGCCGTGTATACACCGTACACCCGAGTATGTATTGCAACTGAAAACGATACCCTCGGTACTAGTCTGAATCTGGTACATGCCAGGCAATATGGCAGAACAATTTCTACCCTCGGTCCGAAATTCAGTAATTATTCAAGAACCTTCCACATGCTGCATTTTTCGATGTAGCACGTCCGTGTATCCTACCAAACAGCAAACATATCTCGATAATAGCATTATACCGCAGCATTGCACTCGTTGCATGGACGACGACGACGGCTGTACGTGGCATTGTGGTGGCAGTGGATTTACGCATAACTCGTGACGAGCAGCGCAGGTTCTCGTGGAGTTGCTTGTATCTCGAGGTCGAAGATCAATCGCGACACAGTGTCCAACCCTTGTGGTGGGTGTTGTTCACATCAAACGGATTTCTCAGCCCATCTTTACATCTAGCACAACCGGTGTTCTTGCCGATGCCCCCCAAAAACATATTTGCAAGATACTTTTTATGCGCCGGCTGTGAGTTCGATAGTTTTATCGGTCGATGCTTAGTTATGCATTTTATGGATAAACCCTCGACTTGGGACTAGGCTACTTTTTCTCTACAACGCACTATTACAATAGAACAAACCTGTAATCAACCCGTTTGTACCCAAGTGTCGAAAAAACATCGGGCCCTCCATATGAGGGAGAGGCGTGTCAAAACCGACGTAAGAGAAGGGCTGGGGAAAAACCGGAAATCCACCGAACACCTTTGGTTTTGTCGCGCGAGACCTCCCCTCTATAGAACAATACTACTATGTTATCTTGAGCTCTTCTACACTACTGGGGTACTCACCACATCTGTGCCTAATCGACCCTCACAGCGCGGTATATGTATGCCAAGGCACGTTGCACCCCAATGCACCACTCATACATCAATTTTATTCCCCATGAAAGGTCGCACCATCAGAAAATATGAGAACGGCAAAATACATGATTTATCCACGTTGCGGTGCCAACCGCAACACTTGCTGTCCGTGTCTTGCGGGGGTTGCGGCAAGTAATACACATCTTTCGCGCCCCCTCCGGCAATGTCTACAGCCCGCCGAATGTGATACTAATTTAGGTAGACGGCATGTCACTCCTAAGTCAACCCCTTTCTACCCGCTAGAAGAATCTACCAACACCGCCCTGCCTACCGTAGTGTCGTATCACAGCTCTGGTGTACACGTTCTCTCTATGTTATATGTCCTACCCGAGCGCATGCGGCACACCGCATTCGGCAAATCGTAAGGTACAAACGACTCGGTGGTACGTAAGATTTCGACGACGAGGCTATGGAACGTGGCCCGGAGTGTTCGAGTGTTCCCAATTACACCGTTCCCATACTACGAGTAACAAATAAAAATGCAACGAAATGAAACAACTAAGGTGCTGTAGGTCAGTTCAAGGTTCTGTCGCCCCTCAGATTAGTCGTTCATATACACGACATATTTCTAAGCAACGCCACGTGTTTGGCACGATTCCACCGACAGGCAGGCCTGGTGCTTGAATAATTCCACCTAAAGCGCGTGCCTACTCGCAACCATCAGGCATGATACCCTGAAGGCCCCGCGAACATGACCGCCATTACTTAATCTCATTCGTAGCAGCGTTTCTCACTGCACGTGACAAAGAAGCACGTTTTCAAAACTCGCAAATATCAGGTGTCTCGCCCACGATGGGGTCAGCACTGCCGATTGTGATTTCGCCTTCGAACCAAGTGCAGAGGTCGCCCGTCGATCCACACTCTCCACTCGGATCATCGATGTCGCCGAAGCCGTCCTCATGAGAGTGAGTTTCTGTGTCGTAGTTCTTGATGTCGGGGCACTGTGGGCGAACCACGAACGGAGCACATACATAAAGGACGTTATATATGAGGAAGAATGTTTACCAGTTCTGTGTGTTCAAAAAAGGTTTGTGCATCCGGCGATATATAAGGGGCCAAGTATGCACATTCTACGAGTATGGCAGCAGAACCAAGGCACATGAAACACATTTGTTGACGCACACACGGGCTGGCTTAAATTCAACTGGAGTACAGACCATCAGGCTAAGATAGCATGGAGCAGAGTCAAGTGGTTGCCGTTTGCGACACCCTAGGTGCATTGCATTGCCTTCATTTACTATCATCGGCACGTTACGAAGGCGAACAGCTCCAACGAAGAAATGATCCGAACGACTCACCGATTCCTCGCCAACGTTGTCGATCATATGGATGAGATTTGCAGCCGCAAAATGGATAAAACCGCCACCGTTTATGATAGCGCCGCCGTTGGCGCCAATGTTCCTCCTATCGCGAAAATGCAGTAAGAACAAGAACAATTCAACGCGAAACGGCCAACGTATTGAGCAAATTTCGATTGATGATAACCACACCACACTCCTTTGTGCGGTAAAATTGCAGTAGAATGCGCCAAAGATTGAAGTTGGCTTCCTCGCTTCGTCGTTCAGTGGTAGTCGGCAACAAACATGAAGACCGTGAAAATGCGAACAGTAGTATTCATCTGAACACCGTATCTACTGCTCGAAGTCCTGTTGATGTGTCGCAGATTGTGTATCGAAGGTATTACGGCTATAGCTACGATAGGCGGATATCTTTTACTCCATCAACTAAGAAAATATCACGACTCGCGCGAACGCCACGTTTATTTTTACGTTTCTTGATATTTGTTGCTACTACTTTGGAATATCCCTCAGTCCGCGCGCTGCGTAGATATCGGCGTCTCTTATGGTCTGGTGGGCACTAACCTCGTACCTACCGAGGTTGATTTCGCTGGTGGCAGCTCCATCGAGTGCCTACTCGTACTCGTTGGGGAATGTGGAGTGGAAAATATTACTCGCGGAAAGGGCGAGAGAGTGAGTTACCTAAATTCGACGACAATCGACAATCGTTAAAAAATGATGAGAGCCCATAAGCATGAAGGCACGTACTTGGACGGAAAACAAACGACACCTGTGACCACGGATTGTCCATAGACATAGAAATACAAAGGGGGAACGCAACACAATGAGATTTACGCAAGCAAGCATGTCGGTGAACACAACCAAACCAAGAAGGATCACATCACTCCCGCGGTGGGTGTCGTTGGTTTGTAAATGATGGATCTAGTAGGCAGCAGACACCAGCATCGCTATGTTTCGCTGTGGACATCAAACGACCGCCTCTGAGGGTGATGACAGTGAGGGTCGATGCGTAGATTCTCTTATCTATGTTAACGGAGATGGCGCAACAACCTGCTTGCATGTGCACGTTGTTTTATAGGGTGCTCTTGTGCCAGCAGCCAAATAAATTGTTGAATCATGTATAGTTGTATGTAACACAACACACAAAATCTTCAATCGAGCGAGCCGCCAGTAAAGGCGAGCATAAATGCGCACATAAGCAGCAGTTCGTCTATCTCAAACAATTGGTTCGAAGTCCTCCCGTCGCACGAGATGCACGCAAACGCGCATGATGTGGATGGAATGATTTTGCGAATTAGGCAGCAATGTGTCAACAAGACGGCCGAAAAAATGGATGACGCTGAAGGCGTATTCTGTAGCTCTGTCACGGACCCGATCAAGACGAAAATGAAATGTAGCTAGCCTTGACTATAGGCCTGTCAGACCCTTTTCGTGGCGGTCATGCAAATTCTTGAAAGGCTAACGTCTTGACCACCGGAGCGCCCGACAAAAGGTTAACAATACTTTTCGCAGCATATCCCAAACGAGACCAACCTGAACGCGACCCTGTCCTGAAACTCGACAGTCGCATTTTTGAAGACCCACAGTCCCGCGCCGCCGTTGTCCGGTCGAGTATCCTGCAGGTTCACGGAACGATACAATTATACTCCACTCAGTACGACCCTCGTCATTTTGATGTCTTCAGAATGTGAACAGCAACTTCAACATCGTGTCGCTCGAAGGTGGAAACTAATTAATGTCTCAATGTTTTGTGGACAAATTTTAATATCGTCTCCCTTGAACATGCTAAGTAATGAATACAAGAATTAAGTCTTAAATACGTATTTCGTACAAGGGCATCACCCTCCGCATACACATACCAGAAAATTAATATCGATACAATCTGAAACACAATATACTCTCCGTGCACGTTGCAACACAATTTCTGCGACTTGCCGACAATTATCCAAGTGTAAATTCCCGAACAGGAGGTCTCACGCATAAGGATACCTTCTCCTAATTGTTTTTACATTTCTATTATTGTATTGAAACCGGTGATAATTTCCAGCGGATATCGAAACAACGTCTACTTTTTCGGCCGTATTTGCACCGCTGAGGCCACGTAAACTCGGTGCGCATCCAATCCCAACCGGGAGCAACGTGATGTGGTCCGTAACGAGCTGCCTGGTATCTTAACCTGTAAACTGGTCACGCATGCGTCTCAATTTGTAAAGCAGCTTTAGCTGTGCCATGAACAGCCACGTCTTCGAACTGCCGGCAGTACGTCGACCCAGCTGCGCTGACTAGTACAACCTCGGCATATTTGTTCAAATGTTTTACGCGGCGATCGATGAACAGGCGAAACACCTTACAACATCAAGGGAAGGGATAGTACATTGCCTAGTTCGGCATCGGATCCACAACACGTATCACGCCAATTCCCCCCCACTTACGTGAAAACTTAGTGCATAGTTGACTCCCCAGAATCGCTTGGCACTGGGGGCTGTGCTAAACTCTACGTTCACGTGCCAAAGTGTGGGGTTGGAGAAAACTTAAATGTGGGAAAAACCTAATGTCGACCCCAACATGCCAATTTCAAATTGTACGTGGCGCCAATGATATGCTGACACCCAACCCAACGGATATACCGTTCCACCCCTATGCTCGAGCCAAAATCAGATACTCACGTCAAAGCTGTTGTCTTTGAAGTAAGTCTTGTGCTCGAAGGTGATCTTGTTGGCATTCTCAGCAGTAGAATCTGAGCCGCCGCGGTCTCCGTTGGCGGCCACAGCGGCGCCTCGCTGAAAATCAGGCATCCATAAACGAGCAACAAAGAGGTGGTATGATCATCTTCACTGGGGAACGAGGCCACCCGCATGGAACTTGTATAGAAGAGGAAAAGCAATCACGTTCTTCATAACAGAAGCATTGTACGAGGTGCCGCGCGCTAATATAGGCATTTACCGCTACAGATGGCTCACGATTTTTCAGACATACAGCCTGGTGCATTTTGTTTCTAGGCATTCATTATCGATCAAGATATAAAGAAGCCCAATCGCCAACAGAAAAATCTGGCGGTGCGAATAAAGGACTCACAAATCCGCCTACGTTGTCCCGGAATGTCGCCTTGCTCATGAACGTGGCAGTCGCGATAGGCCCGAAGTTATACAGCGCAGCGCCATGTCCACCAAA
Source organism: Undaria pinnatifida (assembly GCA_012845835.1). Lineage (NCBI taxonomy): Eukaryota > Phaeophyceae > Laminariales > Alariaceae > Undaria > Undaria pinnatifida. The sequence goes on along the minus strand of JABAKD010000002.1, from coordinate 2,944,954 downwards.
AATCGCCGGCCCTTCTTCCTCGTTGCGATCGTCCACAGTGTTGCTGCGGATTTTGAGGGGATATGCATGACGGACATAAAAAATGGGATGCAGGTTGCACACAGTGAGTCGAATCTGCCCGCCTCATGAATGAGACACCAACGCCCCTCTATATTCAGCCTGTCATTCATGTCGAAGGACACGCAACGAGGCCGCATCATGGAGAAGTGGCAAACAAGCACTCAGAATGGTGGTGCTGGGTTGCACGACCCCGTCCTGCACTTTCAAAACACTCCCGGCGGTTACTCGAGAAGAGAAAATAGAACATAAATGTGAACACTGCAGCTAGAGCTAATGCCCCCAGGAACCAACAAATGTATTCAGATCGATAATATATTTGCTAGTTGGGTGTGTACGGGTAGGGCTACTATTGCTGTCGCCTAACGACCCAGGCTACGGTAGGGGAGTCCCTTTTTGGGCCTTGGATTTCAGTGGCAAGGGGTCACTCGCGCGAGTAACCCCTTTGTTCCTTTGCGGTCTTACGTTTTCTTTAGGTTTTATATTGACGAAATCAATCCGCAATGCAAAGACAATCTAAGCTGCTTCAAAACAAGTGCCTATATCATTTTCATCCGTGAGGTACATAGTCACTCGTGCGACTGGCTCAAACACACTAGTGAAAACGGGGGTACCTCCCCTACCGTAGCCTTGGTTTAACGTGCCCAAGATGTTGTGGAAGCTGCAGAACCCCGAAGGCGAGATGGTATACACCACGGGTATATAATTGTTCCCGTAGCTCGCTAGGAAGTGAACAAGAACACGCGCAAATACCAGCGTGGCAACTGCGGCCCAATCCAAAAATATATATAAACAAATTTGGCAATGGCACTGGTGACAACGCTTGTTACTGTTTTCGAGCTCTGACAAGCGAAAATTGGAAGCGGCAGGTTATGACCTGGTCCATAGCCTTGGAGCGATCGTGCCGGCGACATACGCCGTCATTCAGCAATCAAATTCGCGGCGTACTTAGTGTGTGGGGAAGAATACATCAGACGACAGCAATATTTCGCCCATAACAAACAGTTCATACTGTGGACAAAGAACCGTGGAGGGGTACCCTCGTTTTCGCTGCCGGGTTAGGGCCGCTCGACCGAGTGACTATTGATCTCCCTGGGGAAAGATCCCCAGGTGATCTGCTTGGCGGGACTTAGCTAACCATTCCATACCGGGGTCACACGCTCGCGAACAGCACGGACGAAATGTGAAGAGCGCAAAAGTAACAGGGTGTCCAATCACACAAGTGAGCCCCACCCACAGAAAAAAGAAGCTAAAGAATTGACCCCCCGCGGGCTGCCGAAGCTTGGGCCTGTCGCGAAATTACAAGGTGCGGCACGACTTAACGAACACATAACGTTCATGAATTCGTGCTCACTTTCGCCAGACAGTCCGGTAGTGAAACTGAAGTTGTCCACTGTTGGCGATACCGCCTCCGTTGCCACCGCGAAGGTTGAAGTTGTCCCAGAACTTCGTTTTGCGTTCGAACTACAAAGTAACGAAAGCATCACAGGAGGTAGGCGTCAGTGAAGAGGGTGACAGCATCACCCACCGGCAGCGTAAGAGCCCGATATTTGAACAAAATGCTGTATTCAGCTGAACGCTCTCACTGTACGCATGAGGCATGCGCTCGTTCTAACCTGGTGCAGCCAACAGTAATAGCACGCTGCACGGCCGCCTAATCACAGAATACACTCGCGTAACATCACACAGGTTGGCGAATGTCCATAGAGTCCCTGGGAAAGTGACTCGCCTCCATGTCGCCGATGTTGAGAATGGCGCCACCTGGTGCATTCCATTCATACGTGCCATCCTTTCTGAACTGTCCGTTGTACCTGAAGTAAGCTTGTCCGTGAAACTTAACAAGTCCAGCGTTGAACACACAAGCTCCGCCGTACTCGTTCTGCAGACACAATGTAGTTCGCAAAGCAGAGCAGCATGGTCATTGAGCGCATAAATATGCCGGATTTCATTCCGACCGCAAACCGAGTTCGCGGTCTTGACCGGCCAGTGTTGAAACAATAATTCGTTACACTATTTAGCATGCCTCGTTCGCGGTACCAGGGATTATGGCAAGCGAGGTTCGGTCTTGAAAATCCAAAAGGTGAGGACAGCAAGTGGTGGTCAACAGCTTTCAACTATAATATGATTCACGCTATTACGCAGTGTTGCGGTCGAATAAAAACCCAACCAAAATAAGTCGCTACTCCTGGGTATGGCTGCGCCAGAAAGTGCTTTATCGAATCTCACCCAGGCCGGGTCCGTGAGGTAGGCTAACGTGTTGCCGAGGAAGCTGACGTCCCCCAAAAACTCCAGGGAGCTACCCTTGTCCACATGCGTAGAGCCCCCGATCGGCTGTGCCAGAAAGACATCGCACAAGACGAGGTTGACGAACATTTTTTTCGTCAGAAAAATATTCCCAAAACACGACCAAGCACCACGTGTATCAGTCGATTTATGGCGAGTAACGCAGCAGTATCGCTCTCACACGTTCCACGCGAAACCCTACTCGACGCGCATGCTACGATACAGGTAGCATTTGTTGGAAAAACACATTTCTGATTGATTGATTGGCGTGGCTCCTTAACCCAACATCTTCGGAATTTCAACGGTATTTCGGAGACATCCCACCGTAGGGGTTGCAGTTGTTGGATTAACTAAATTACTGTACCTGTCCGATTGAGCTCCTGGAGTGAGGAACTAGCTACCGGTTAGCCATTAGTCAAGTAATTTCACTAGTACGTATTTGGGTAGGACTACTAAGGCATAAATGCTTGGTCCGGTTGTGCGAACGAATGCGTTTGAAGTCAGGTTTCGGGTGAGATATCAAGATCATCATACGAGTATGAGGACCTCAGGGACTGATCGATGAGGCTGTGCACCCATACCGGGGGATGGCTCTTTGGAAAATGAACCTTTTGTATACCTTGGCCACGGGTTTGTTCATCGGATGGTTTGCATCGTATTGCACTTTCGCTCTGCTCAATATTGTTTTGTGGGTCTAAGAAGGTATGGAGCTCTCCTCAAGCGAGCATCTGCAGAAACCAATTGGTGCATCTCCGCCCTAGTACACATCAAACATTGCTCCGTATTGTGAGGTTTACCCTTTTTTGGCGTTGACCCGGTGGTGCAAATTGGGGGTAGCCCCCTACCGTAGCCTTGATAAGAGGTATACCCTTTTTTGGCGTTGACCCCGTATTGAAAATTGGGGGTGTGATACTACTATACGGTAGCCTTGATAAGAGGTATACCCTTTTTTGGCGTTGACCCGGTAGTGGAAATTGGGGGTGTGATACTACTGTATGGTAGCCTTGATGAGAGGTATACCCTTTTTTGGCGTTGACCCGGTAGTGAAAACTGGGGGTTTGATACTGCAATACCGCAGCCTTGATCTGGATTAAGGCTAATGCTTCGGAGGAGAGAGGCATACATGCGGCGCGGCCGTGTTGAAGAACGTACGTGTCGGTCACGTGCTCGCTCCATTTTACGCGAAACATGCCGGTTTATGCTTTCCACAGTGCATCACATATACACACACCCCTGCAGAGGTTCCAAGGCCCTACGTACTCCCCATCACTATTTTCTTCGTTTTGGCGACGAAATTTAAACCTAAGCGAGAACACCCAGCTGCCAACTTTCCCACACTTCCGCCAGATACGCGAACAATCGTCTCCGCATTCCCATCCGGGCACATCAATAAAGTGTAGCGGTATAGCTGTGGTGTATTTCGGCATAACGCGGCATCCCTCTCACCGAGCTGCTAATTCCCGTCATCGTCAGGTCTGGCACGTCGAAGTAGAGGTTCGAGTAGCCGCCAATCTCGAAGCGGATGTTGGAAAAGACCATGGCGTCGGTCGTAGATGTGACGGTCAAGTCGCCACCTCCCATGACGAAGATGATCTGACAAGGTAGAATTAAAAACAATACCGTGGTGTCAGTGTGGAGGTTACACGACCGTGTGATGTTGCCTCGCGGGGGACCGTACGGAGTAATAGTCCGGCATTGGTTCCCCCAAACGGTTTGACTCGTTCCACGGTAGCCCACTCCACTTTTCTCTAGCGAAATTGCCGTTTTTGAACCCAGCTCTCAAAATTACAGTGCCCCTTGCCACTCTAATGTCATTGTTTGATAGTCCTTTGCAAAAAAACAAACATGTGGAGACTGTTATATTAATAGCACCCTTCCTCGTGTCGAGCAGCCATGACACATTCGTTAACGAAAATCGCTGGTTTGGAGGGGGGTCCATCGTAGAATCAGTTACTTGCTGCACGTTTCACGATATACAGTACAGGCATGAATATTTTATCCAAAATCCAGCATCCACATTTTGATTTGCTTTGACGTAGGCAAGTATTTTCACAATCATTAAAATATTTAGCCGTACAGCTCTGTTTCAGGCGAGTCGAACAATCCAGGCAGCTTTTTATTTTCGTCGCTGCGCTTGAGTTATCTGATTCCCTGGTAGAAATTGGTCAATGTTTTGGGGCTCGATGTACAGGTCATGGCATTCTTTTTTTAACCCGTATTTGAACATACCTCGTCAAGGCGCAACTTTCCGTAAAAGCAAAAGTATACAGTTTCTATTGTGAAGCGAGATATGGGCGAGAACCCGCCATTTTTCTGCTCCCGCGCGCGGGACTAATGTGGCAGCATGTGAATGTTTAGCTTTGTGTAAAGGCTCACGGCAATAGTGCATGTATGTGCGCGTGTTATAATAATGCGTGTGTGCATGGTATTATCAAGTTCCTTTTACCTCGGTGTCACTTGTTCAACCCTGGTGTCGTTTCGTTTTATGTTTGTTGCGTTTCGGGTAAAATACAGTGTCTTTTCGAGGTAATTTCGGGGTAGTAATTTTAAATGAATAGCCGTTGTTTAAGATTATTCAAAAGACCGAAATCGGGTTCCTGTCGGCCGTGCGTTCCGTGAGCACCTAGTTTCGGCAGTCAACTTTCAAACGTGGTGGAGAAATATACGGTACCCCCTTTGTTAAACTGTTCTGCCTTTACCATATGGTACAGTAATCACGTTGCTCGTGGACTTCTCAAGTGTATGCCCCCGCGTGCATCAACACAATCTGGGTAAGGAACGTAGACGTAGTATGCGAAATTGAGCGCTCTTAATGTTTGTACGTCCTTGTGTGCACTCACCGACTGGTTGGCGCATGTTACGTCGAACGTGTCGCCTGAACCGACCGCAAAGTTGACCTCGGATACCACCCTTGTGTCCCAAGTCAAAACCGAGTAACCGCCTAGCGTCGTCCCTTCTCCAAACAGCGCGTCACAATCGGCCGCATCGGAATCAATCGTCAACTGAAAGTCCGGATCTGTGCCGACATTTTCCCCCAGATAACATAGGTCGACGGAGCTGCCTGAAAACGTGGACCCATCACCGGTGAACTCCACAGAACCGTCCGGTTCACTCCAGCTTCTGCTATAAATGGGCAAATCCCGTTCCCAGTCTTCGAAGTTCTTGATTCCCGGACACTATTGAGTGGGTTTCGTTTGACCCGGAGAGGGTCAGCAAGAAAGTTGGGGGAAGGGCGGGGCGAATCGATAGCGGCCACATATAGTTGTAGGGGTTCGAGAAGTACATGATTCAGTGGAAGAAGAACTAACGGAGTTTCGCTTTAGTTACACATGCACGATTCGCGATGTGATATAGTTGTAGGGGTTCGAGAAGTACATGATTCAGTGGAAGCAGAACTGACGGAGTTTCGCTTTAGTTACACATGCACGATTCGCGATGTGGAAAATTTACCAGGTTTGACGGGAAGATGACACGCATTCTAGCCAATGAACATGGTACGGCGCATGACACCGAACAGGACCTCACCGTGGGGGCCGTGTTCCCGGAAATGTCGGCGTCTTGGGGTATCTTCACGTTTCCTGCGTTCCAAATGGCGCCTCCCCGGTAGCGGGCCTCGTTGTTTGTCATCGTTACAGGTCCTTCTATGTTGATCACGGCGTCACTGCCATGAAGTTGCGAAATAGTTCCAAGAGAGAAGGGGCTCATGCATAGCATGGGTTATCTGTCCGAGTATTCCGTTATTCGAGGTGAATGCAACAGACCACTCCACATACGGCTTAAGTGACGGTAAATATCCTACTACGAACAAGCCGGGGCGTCAAGCACTGCAGGTCCATCCCGATCTAAAATTCACGAGCGATGCCGGGGCTGCACAGGTCACGATGCCTCTACTGCACCGAGTATCTCACCTTGTCATCAATTTGAAGACGCCACCATCCTTCGCAATATTTCCCGTAGCGACAACGCCTGCTTCGAACTCCACGACTCCATCGTATACTGCCATGGCACCTCCGCCAGAGGCGTCGCCAACGGACTGTGGAGTTTACGTAAAATTGTTTTCGTTCACATTGCGCCGAGATTAAAGCATTGGCAAGAACGTTGGGTGAATGAACATGTGCGTGAATGCATGTCTCTGCGAGGTAGATATTACGCTTCAGCGAATCATAGTTGCCCTCGTGTGCTGCGCATCACACGCCAGCTCAACCTATGACGATTGTATTTGTTAGCGATTGATGGAAGGACAGACGGTCAAGTGACCTGTAGCTGTGGAACTTGTGATAGCCAAAGCCAAAAGGGCTCGACCTTTCGCTTTCACTGCTGGATGTAAACTCGTTAGTTTTGTTAGCAAATTTTAGCTACAAATACATGCACACCGGACCTCCTACGGCCACTTGCACCGTCTATGTCGCATACGGTCCCTCGAACTTTTGAAGCAGTTTATACATGCGGCAACCATAGTCTACAATATATGAATCGACGTGTATTGGTTTAATCAAGACTGTGTACGGACAACTTCCGAATTCGGGCGGGTGGCGTCTACCGGTACATAACGAAGAGGGCTCTGCTATGCGCTACACAGTTCGTTGTTGCCCGAAAATCAGGACTATCGACACCCACGAAGCTGCAATCAAGCGCAAATCACTGAACGCGGCGAGGTTACTAGAGGTAACTCATGTGATCTTTATGCGGCTTCATGTCAAATGTTGTGTTGAGTTTGAAGCACAACGGCAAAAAAACGTGGGCACTACAAATAGGCCTATGGTAATGCATACCGATGCGAACCTGCTGTGATTTTCTCAGTCTGAACGGCGTCATAATGCCATAAGACATATATCTTTGCATGAGCTAGTTCTTGCACCATGCAAGCGATGACATGTGCGATCTACGGCAGTATTTCACGTACACGACCCCTACATACGTTATTAACATCACTTAGAATAAAGTAGAATATAGTCTTACCATGGCCACATTGTCCTCAAACGTGACAAGATCTTCGAACACGACCGATCCAACGTTGGAGTAATAACCTATTCCTGAAAAAAAAAGAGCTGCTCCCTCCTGTTGTATTTTGGTCATAAATGGCGATGGGGCGGCGTTGGCGGGAGGGGGGGGGGAGGGGTGTACGCATTCCATCATAGCCGTAGTGTTATGGCATCTGAACATCCTCTTCTCGACTATGCTGGGATGGAAGACGTCGGGTTACAATCGACCTCACGTGGTCAGACATCGCGTGCACCAAGCGGCAAGCGCCTTGTAGGGCGTTCGGTGACTCGTATGAAGGGCGAGCTGATTCCTATTATGAACCCCGTCTACCTCTGAATCCGCGTTCATTTGCTTTGCGTGCTTTTTTTCATCTCATGACAGCTTCGAATGAAATATGTATGTATATATATATCATCCAATGTATATAGTATATGTTTGGTCAATCCCACCGAAAGGGTGCAGCAGAGAGTTCCTGAGCTCCTAACATGAGGAGCTCCATATCTCACCCGAAAAGTGACTTCGAAGGCATTCGTTTCGCACAACCCGACCATGCTTCCACGACTTAGTAGTCCTAAAACCGAATATACTGGTGAAATTACCTGGCCAATGACTAACCGCTAGTTTCGCAATTGAGCAGCTCAATCGGACATTACATTATTAGTTAATCCAACAACTGCAACCCCTACCGTTGCATGACTCGATTTACTAGCAATAGTCTGGTCACTTCTAGATGCAACAATGGTGGAGGAGGGGAGGGCGGCAAGTATATCATGGTCAAGTCTTGCACGCCATCATTATAATTGAAGGGCAACGCAGGTGGATTTGACTCTCTTGTCAGGCGCGTAGAGTATTTAGCGTAGTGCCCTCCAGTCAGTAAACGCCAGACGACCGCAAAAAGGAAGATCATACATATAATCTTAACAGCGCACTTCCTTCTGTTTTTGCATCGCGGTTCGACGGAAGGCATTGCCCTGTTCACCGAAACTAAGGTCGCGTACATGCCGCATCTGAGAAGCCCAACTCATTGATCTGCTATCGGACGTAGGTCCATTATACATCATGAAGTAGACAGTATCCATTATCCCCGCGGTTCCTCTTACCATAGCCTTGTTGCCGCTGAAGAACGCTGGACCCTCAAACACCACGCTGAAGTTTCCGTTATCGACACCAATCAACAATCCGCCTCCATAGCCCCCGTTGTACACAATGCCTTCCGAATATTCTTCATAGGACCCTTCTGCCTCGTTTCCGATGAAACTCGCTGCGCCCTTGAATGTAATATCCCCGTCTTCCGTGTGTATGGCACCGCCCCCGTCCCTGAATGCCTTCAGGTAGAAGATTAAACATTGTTGGGAACAGTGAGCAGGAACCTGGCGCGGCGTATCGCTCGGTACCCATATCTCAGTCGTTCGCGAAGGCCGCCATTACTCCCGAATGGAGTCACGGTCAAATTAATGAGTATCAAGTCCACACCATTGTCGTGAATAATCAAATCGAATGCGATATCAACAACCAAGGGTGATAACATCTGCTCATTGCGGTGCACGTTAAGGTATGGTCATATTCTGCATGGGCTGGTATGCTCAAAACGTCTGAACCTATATGCGCGTGGAAACTCACCGCAATTTTTGGGACAGAACCCCAAACCCCTGAACCTAGGCACGCGTACGTCAGTCTTCGGAAGGGGGTCATAGACGATGTGTGACTCGGATCAGGGTTTGACGCGAACACTTGCGTCGTTACCTTGTCCACTGAATGGAAAACGTGCGAACTGTGCCGCACTGCCTCCTTTTTTTCTGTTTTTGTGGTACGTCTACAGTGGGTTAAAGAGGCTGAAGTGAGCACTATCGATACAACACTGCAAATGTTTCCAAGACTGGTAAGAAACAACGCACGGGCACTTGCGAAGAACACGTTGCATGTTTCGCAAGAATCCCCAGCTCACATTGGACTTCTTGTTGTCTTCAAACCTGGCGTCTCCAGCGAACTGCAAGCGTAAGAAGCGGCAGCGGGGGTCCAATGAAGGCACAAGAGGAAAACTACAGCATTTGTAAAGGACAGTCCTTTCAACTACCGTCCGGGTAAATGTCCATCACGAACATTATTCAGATTGAGTCCCGTCCAACTGCATGGGCGACCTGCCACATAGACTGTACAGGTGGAGCAAACACTACGGATTTCGCAGTCCAAGCACGACTTTACGTACACAGCGATAACTGGTCACGTGCCTGAATATTGTTCTCGAGCCTACGGCAACTTTTGCAGATCCAACATTGGCCCTGAGTCCCGGGAGAACTGGAGAAAGATGAATACTTTGTAATAGCCAAACGCCGAACATATTCAACTGTGAGCTAGGCCATTGACTTGCCAAGCCAGCTTTGGGATGCCATGAATGCGAATCCGTTTCCGTATTCCTTCGTCCGTGGTTAATGCGTTGCATGATTGCGGTAGCCATTTAACACCAAGGTAACAAGAGGTGAATGCGAGTTTTCTCAACTGACGAGGTTGCCAGTCTCTTTGGGCTACATCAGCATTGGGGCAAACATACTTTATATTTTATACGCTACGCCATGTGATGTTTTGATTAAAAGTGTACCAAACGAATGGTTCTCACCGTCAAACTCCCGGTGTTGAATATCGCCCCGCCCTGCGCATGTGCCGAGTAGGAATCATGTGTGTGCGAAGTGAGCGTGCGACACACGGGTAGGAGGAAACCGGTTAACAGAATACCCACGACGTAGGGTTATAGCTTCGACCGTAAAACAGTCGGCTAACGTCTTCTTGAATCGAGAACACAGTGTGCGAAGGATCCATCTTAACGAAGGCTTTTCCCGGCGGGGGCGAGTCGAAATTGTTTTGCAAGATAAAAATATGTTGAACAAGCCAAAGCATGTAATGCCTAGCGCAGAAAGTAGCCGCCCCTCCATTTAACGACAGACCCAGGCTACGGTAGGGGGGTCCCCTTTTGGGCCTTTTATTTCAGTGGCAGGGGTCACTCGCGCGAGTAACCCCTTTGTTCCTATGCGATCTTACGTATTCTTCAAGTTTTACATCCACGAAATCAATACGCAATGCAAAAGTGATCTAAGCTGCGCCAAAATAACTGCCTATTAATAAACCATTTTCATCCGTGAGGTACAGAGTCACTCGTGCGACTGGCTCAAACACACCACTGAAAATGGGGATACCCCCCCTACCGTAGCCTTGGTCGACACACGTTTTATTCCGTCAACCGAATCCCACAGATCATCGGTATCCGTTCGGCCATTTTCATTGGTTTAACGGAATACTCGTGAGTTCCTGACGGAATCAAGGAAGCCGCGTATGAGAAATCCCCGGACGCGCACACACACCTCGGTTGTCCCGACGAACGTTGCGTCGCTCATGAACTCGAGGTTCCCTCTGTTGAAGATAGCCCCACCGCTCCAGCCGGAGCCGGATTGCTCCTAAAATCGCGCGTTGGGTGAGGTGGAACCAAGCACGTCAATATCGTTACTACTAGACGCTACCCTGGTGTACGCTTCAGTGTGGCACCTTGTACAGCTAGGGCCTGTAGCCATCAGCTACTGGGTGATCAAATGAAACGCGTTTTCGAGCGATATTGATACCGCAACCGTGGCGTCACCGAGCTAGATCCGAGGGCCATTAACGGGTGAGAGGCGGCACCCTGCGAATTACTGGGAGCGCCATACCCGATTATTCGTGTTCCATACAGGGGTATGAGCGTATGCAGAGAAGCGGTAAGGACATTTCAAAACAATCAACAGGTAGTCTAGAGGTTTCAAAATCGAAATAAACACCGAAGCGCGATGACTCGTCTGGGTCGACAAAATTGCGCGGCAGTCCAAATAACAGTACTACACATGACCCAAAACTGCGAGGTATAACTCCTGTCGAAAGCAGGGGCGAGGCGCTGACCAAAACCACGAGGGATCAACTCCCATGTCGACGGGCATGTCGTATAGTGGTTGTCGAGCGAAGGGTATGATATGGACAACGGTTTTCTTTCTCACCACTATGGAGCAGGCGGTGAAGTTTACAGCTTCTTCGAACGTAGCTGTGGCCCCCCCAGCCACGTACATGGCAGCAGCAACCCGATCCTGGACGACATCGGCATGTAAGAGTGAGTACGAAAACGGACGATCCCCAGCGTTACAGACAAGAGACCCGACGATTACTGGAGACTAGCACCATGACGTACCGTGACTATCGTCATGGATGGATAATCGTGGGCTAGGCCCTCGAGAGTTGGATGAAGGCGGTTCGCGCGTTTAGCTGGACTTGAAGTGGTTAGAGGGAATTCGTTTTGGGCAGAATCTGTAGCAACTGCTGCAGTCCATAGACACCAAGAGTCATCCCAGGGTAGTGGTTGCAGTTGTTGGAGTAACTAATAATGTTCGTGTCCGATCGAGCTCTTCGAGTGAGGAACTACCGGCTAGTCATTAGTCAAGAAGTTTTCACGAGTAGTTTTAGGACTACTACTAGGTAGGGCTAAGGCATAGTAGTAGAAGCTTGGTCGGGTTGTGCGAACGAATGCCTTCGAAATCATGTTTCGGGTGAGCCACATTGAGTCCCTCATGGGAGGACCTCAAGGACTTATCGATGATGCTGTGCACCCCTACCGTGCCGTGGATTGGATCCCAACCATAATGAGAAATATACTGGGAACAGTATGAACTCGCCGAAAGCGCGTGGGGAGTCATCCCACGGTAGGGGTTGCAGTTGTTGGAATAACTAAAAATGTTCCTGTCCGATCGAGCTTCTCAAGCGAGGAACTACCGGTTAGTCAAGTGATTTCACGCGTATATGTCGTGGGCTGGGTGGGACCCATCCCACGATACGGGTGTGAACGGCAGCAGAGAGTTCTTGAACTTTTAACATGAGGAGCTCAATATCTCACCCGAAAATTGACTTTGAAGGCATTCGTTCGCACAACCCGGCCAAGCTTTTATGCCTTTGTCTAGCCAGAAATGTGTACTCGTGAAAATACTCGACTAATGACTAACGGGTACCTCCTCACTTGAGCTCAATCGGACAGGTACATTGCAAGTTTATCCAACAAGTGCGACATACACCGTGCGGCTACTCGTGGAGCGGACGACGACTACGCGCGAAGCACCAAAGGAGCAAGCAGCAAACGCGTGGGCGTCGGGTTTGTCGATTTTTGCCTGTTGAGTCGCGACGTGCTCAGGACCGTGATTTGTGCCGTTCTACGCTGTGTATGCAGGCGAACATTCAAGGGTACATGCGTGGATCAGCTTTCAATTGTATACAACCTGTGGAGATTCGCTCGGTTTATCCCATATCCAATATCCTGCGAGATGCTGCGGGTGCGAGAACCCCCGAGTTTATACCAGAAAACATTCGGAAGGACATTTTCCCGTGCAATAAAAATATCGAGCGGAAACACGGACATGGTGAATTCGACAACCACGGTGAAGGTCGACCAGAAAGTGGGAATGCTGAATCTTATGCGCAATGCAATGAACAAGCAATTAACACGACACGAAGTATAAGATAGTTGTAGCCACAGCTTGTCCACAAGGATGCCGATTGAAATTCTTCCTAAAAGTTGACATGGCAAGCCAAAACCGTGGCAGGAACACAACAGTAGTTAATCATAGCTTCAACGAGTGCAGTGTACGACACTGCACAGATGTGTCACCTTGGAAGATACTGAACAACTGGTACTTACGGAGAGGTACTGTCGTGTTTCGGCCAGCCTTCCTAGCACAGTCCGCCAGTATAATAGCGGTGCATTGCAACAGAGTGCCAGGTACTACGAATATTGTGCTGTCCTTGTTTGCGTGTGCTGCCGTGTGCTACGACAGAGGTGCACCACATATTTTCTAAACTCCCTCAATTTGGGAGCCTAAAAATTCTCCCAAACACTGGTCTGGGTGGAAAGTTAAACTGCTACATGATGGAAAATCCCGTGGTACCAGTAGCCTAGGTACACAACGAAAACAATGGAACACAATGGCCAGTTTCCCGCAATTTCGGGTCAAGAAGCGCCGTCATTATTCAGGAACCATTTCAGACGAAAAGTGTTACCTCTAGACTATAATCAGTGATGGGAAGTACCGGGGTACCGGTAATTACCGGTAACGATGTTCGGGGGTAGGTAACATGAAAAAATGGGGTAATTTTCACCTAGGTACCCCCCTGTTCCCCGCGGGCCCCCCTCTTTTTGGCGGGCAGCTGATTTCAAAATTTTCAAGTTCACAGCAGACAGCAGACCACACGACTCAAACCACAGGAGCACACCACACACAGCAACAAGACAAACATCATGGCATCTTCCTCTTGGGGATCTCTTGGGTCCGCACTCTCGCTTGAGCCTGACGTCATCGAGCGCAAGCGTGTGCCCGGGATAGTGGGCAACCTTGCGCGATGAGACAGAGGAATCGTACAACGACGACATGATGTTTTCGCGTTCGTCGTTGGTTATTGGTTTTTGGTTTTGGTTTTGTTTCATCATGTTTGTTCTTGCGTTTTGCATCAAATAAAAGAAAAAAATCAAGCAGCTGAATGAAAAAAGAAAAAGTACCCTTCGTTTTCGAAGCACTACGTGTATAGCCTATAGCCTTCGACGCAGTTCACAGATAACAGAAAACCCGCATCTCCACATGTGTCAGGCTCGTTTCTTTGTTTCATTTTGCCCCGGAAAATAAAATAAAAAATATGAACAACAATTTTGAAAACACGAGGACACAAAGTAGAAACTAGTGGGAAACTACCGTGGTGGCAGCAGCGGTGGTACCACAGGAGCACTATAGTAATATAGAACACACACACATAGTACATAGTACGTTATACATGCGTATATGGGACGTGTAGAGGCTCTTTCAACCGGTCAACCGAGACACAACAAAGAGAGACAGATGCAAACCATCACTGGACCAAAGAAGTGTAGGAAATCCCGGGAACGGGGCATATTCGTCCCCGTATACACCCGCGGTAATTACCGGTAGGTGAAAACAAAAGGTGATTTGCGGTAAATTACCGGTAGGTAAAGTCTTTTTTCTGCGGTACTTCCCATCACTGACTATAATCGTTGCACGCGTCTTCAATGTGTTTTTTTTTCGTTGTATTCCTGCGTTTGCACGTTCACCCCGGGTTGCACATCCAATTCGGCGCACAGAAATATCAGGTTGTGAGCTCGTCGAGGTTCAGAACTCCTCAAACCACCCTCAGAAACAAATATATATATATATATCATATATGCACCTTTAAAATACCCCCGCAGCATGTGTCGTGGGTTACGTATATGCACAAGAAAACAGAAGATAATGATTGTCAAAATAAAATGGCCATTCAAAATTGGGACGATTTGGGGCTAAGGCCGCCCCGTCGTTTAGAAAGTCTTTGCTCTTAGAGGGCATTTCGTGAAGAAGGGCATACCGGTAGGTTATTTGCGTCTTCGTCAGGTTTCTTGAACAGCTGGCACACAAAGACCCGACCCAGGAAACATTGACCCAAGATTTCGAAATTGAAACAAGATTTGAACGCAGGGCCGAGATCGATATAACTCCACTAAGGGTCCTGCTGTTCATCCGACGTAGACGAATGGAACAGGTCCTGCGTCTAACATGCATTTGTACCTATTTCTTGTCAAGCGCACCTCCCTG